>CM061531.1:5874566-6234151 GCA_030545055.2 Neoaliturus tenellus
AAGGAGCAAGACTCTGGACAACGTATTTCTGGGACAAGTTCCGAAGCGTGTGATTGTCGGTATGGTAACCAATGCAGCATTCAACGGTGATGACAAAAAGAATCCGTACAATTTCAAGAATTTCGATTTAAACTACTTCTCACTGTACGTGGACGGTGAACAGGTGCCGGCCAAACCGCTTGAACCCAAGTTCTCTCCTGCCGGTAGCGCAAAGTCAGTTATGGCGTACAACACAATATTCAGCGGCACGGGGATCCATTTCTCAGACGCTGGAAACGTGATTAGCAGAGAAGATTTCGATAACGGATACTGCCTGCTAGTGTTTGATCTAACACCCGACCTGTCTGCCAGCGATACCGGCCACTGGAATCTCGTACGCAATGGCAGCGTGCGCATGGAGCTGGGATTCGGCACCGCGCTAACTGAGACTGTCAACTGTTTGGTGTACGCAGAGTTTGACAACGTAATTGAAATCGATCGACACCGCAACGTGATGGTCGACTTTGGTGGTTAGTCTCTCATCAACACTCGTACGAGATGGATCGCTTACGCAGAGTACGTTGCAGGAATTTGGCTGCTCCCATCATTATTGATTTCCAGAGTTTCAAAGACAACATCAATGATTACATAATGAAGGAAGTCTGTGTTATGGAAGTGGACAGCGGGATACTACTGATGCATCACATCGCTAAACCGCCATTCAACAGGGACGAACTGACCATCGACAAACATCGAGAATCCCATTGGCTATCGAAACACTATCACGGATTAAAATGGGATCAAGGTGACATCGGCTACTACGACTTGGAACAAAAGCTACGAAAGATAATCGCCAAACGACACACCGTCTATGTCAAAGGATCGGAAAAGAAGAGTTTTATATACAGACATTTAGTTATTGATCACTGCACTACCAACGTTATCGACTTGGACGATATCGGATGCGGTTCACTGGCTACAATCAACAATCTACTATCGAAATCCACGCTGCGATGCCGCCATCACAGATCACCGAACCATCGATGCTCACTCTCCAATTGCATAGCATTACACGGATGGTTATTTTTGACTAACAATATTGACGATGAATTGGAATCTACTGATGAAACAAGTTCGTATTTCTGCTCTTGTTTTCACACGTCTACGAGCACTACAACGAGTACTACCGCCGCAACTGTTGGCATCGACACCGTAGAATGAATACCAATCAGATTGAGGAATATCTATCGACTCTGCCAGTGCACAATCATGGGGTCTACGCCGTCGACCGACTACCGCATCGCATCTCCCCGTCTACAGCAATCGTTGTGAATACCGATCCACACAATGAAGCCGGTACGCACTGGGTTGCATTCTACCTGGACCGAAAGAGTGATGTCATTGAATTCTTCAACAGTTACGGACAGCCCCCACATCTGTACTTCTACCAAGGATTCCTGAGACGTAACGCTCGTCGTTACCTGTACAACGAGTATCGCCTACAAGATGATGACAGCACAGTCTGCGGTCACTACTGTCTGACTTACCTGTACTACCGAACTCACCATGATATGAGGATGATGGACTTCGTGCAGCTCTTCGACGACACCTCCACTGCTCACAATGATGCGATGATCAGAAAACTATTCACCAGATTGTATAAACACTTGAAGCATTGATTGCAATTTTCTTTGTAAAAATGTTTTCATATTTTTCTTTGTATTGTAAAGTGAAAATCTTTTCATATTTTTCTTTGTATTGTAAAGTAAAAATCTTTTTCATTTGACTTGTAATGATATTTTTTTTCTTGTAATAAAAATGAGTACTCAACAAACACCAATCTTTTCATTTCCTTTTAGTATGTAAGTTTTCATTTTTGAATAGGCTCAATATTTCAAAGTGCATTTAGAAAAATCAGATAGTTAATCTTTGTGCAGACTCGACATTTATAATTTACTTTCAAAGACCAGAGAGTCTAGTATCTCAGTATTTCAAAAGAGTCTGATAATTTACTCATTGCACATATTTAACATAACAGTTCAAAGTGAAAAGAGCCTATTAGTTTAACCTTTATGCAGACTCGACATTACATTTTTTACTTTCAAAGACCAGAGAGTCCAGTAATTTGGCATTTCAAAAGAGTCTGATAGTTTAAGTATTTGTACACCTCTGTGCAGACTCGTCATTTATATTTTACTTTCAAAGTGAAAAGAGTTTGATATCTTAGTATTTTAAAAAGCAAAGAGTCTGACAGTGAATGATCTTATTACTATGTGTAAACTGGAAAATGAAAACAAGTATGTCAATACAAATGACTAGATTTATTGAATCAATCTTAAACCTAACATCGAGTGTTCTGAAATTATTCGACACAATAGAAACTTTATACAATATTTGAAAAAATTGAATTAGAAAAAAATGAACTTGATACAATATTTTAAAAAGATCAATACAAAAGGCTAGATTTATTGAAACAATCTTAAAACTTTCCTTAAGTGTATTAAAAGAAATGATTCAACAGAATAGAATTTTATACGATATTTACAAACATTAATTTACAAGAATGAAGTGCCTACAATATTTACAAAAGATCAGTACAAATGACTAGATTTATATTGAAATAATCTTAAAAGAAATGAATCATCAGAATAGAATTTTATACAATATTTACAAACATTAATTTACAAGAATGAAGTTTATACAATATTTACAAAAAGAATAGAAATTTATAGAATAGACAACAAAGATAAAACATTATAAAATGATCAACAAAATGAATTTGATTCATTAATAAAATTTACATACGAGCAACAACAAGAAAATGTACACCACAAAAATAAATAAAAGTTCATATCACAGTCCACAACAGTCCATAAACAGTCCATATCACAGTCCATCACACGCACACACTCCCGAGATCCGAACAGAGCCTACCCGATCACACTCATGCGACTTAAATTATACTGTCTAGTCGTCTACGTCCATCAGCGCTGGTAGAGCTGGAGGTAACGGTGGCGCCCTGGGGGGAATGGCATAGTGTCCCCACGGAAGCGTGTTTATTCCGTCCTCTGGCATTACATAACGTTTGTCATCATAGGGTGCCAGGGACCGCTTCCTCACCACAACGGTGTAGATTATGTGGTGTTTGCTTTATCCAGGTAATCTTGTACGGACAGTTCCTTTGCAACTACGGCGTGGTTGACGCCCTTTGCCCGCTTTATCGGCGGAGGCGCACCACAGTCGTCGTCATCTCCGTTACCAACAGCACACGTAAAACCTCCGGACAACATACAATATAATTTTGCCATCAAGCCGACGAATAACCTAATAACTCTCCCACCGACTTCGTCCTTGAATTTCCCCAAAACCCTAGCGTTGCGCCCGTCGTAGCACATGTGGTTCTGGGGATAGTTGCTGGTGTCGAAGTCGTCCAGGTGCGTCATCATGTCGCGGTAGACGTCTAGGGTACGGATGGCGTAGACGATACCATCTGTGTCCATGTAGGCCATCTTTATATTCTCGATGCCGTACCTTTCTACCATATCGTAGTGAAAACCGTACATCCACCGTTTACTGTGGTCCAGAATACATTCCCGCATAGACTGGCTTGTTCAATACGACTTGCACTTTCGCCATATTTAGTAGTGCCAAGTTCTCGTCGTACCAAATACGGTCATTGAAATTTGCTTTGGCCACGTACTTTGTGTATGTCTTGCGGGAAATGGCGATCTTCATGTTTTGATGTTTTCTCACATTCTGGAGACTCATACCGTAGACAGCATTGACCATCAATTTGAACATTTCTACTTCAAATTTGTTGGTGGCCTGCCGTCTCAGTTCGGTATTCAGCATCACGTACGGTTTTAACCACGGCGACTGTTTAAAACGCATAACCCGGTGAACACGGCGAACACGCAGTCCCTTCTCAATCGCTTGTTGTAAGTAACGATAGTGGATCACGTATTCATCCTTGTCCGTGAGAGTAGCCATTAGTTTGCTGGATTGTCCTGCTCCGCTATTAATTATGTCTTCTGATGAGTAGGGCAGCTGGTAAGCCGGCGACTTTCGTACTTCCGGACAGATTGGGAGATCGCGGTGTTTGTCGTGGAGTGCCTGGTCTCTTGGGTACTCCAGATCAACCTCCAAAACGTATCCATACTCACCGTCTGCCGGTATGTCCATGATGTTTAAGTCGTCGATTTCCTGCTGCGACAGCCACTCAAAATCTTTGTAGGGGAGTGGTTCTGACATGGCCCATCCGTAGAGGTTATTTGCGTCATAATACATTAAAAATGTATCGTCGTCGTATTCTACGACACCTCCACTTGTCGATGCGCCCTGGCCGTCTCGGTTGCCGCCATCTTCCGCTCTTGTATATTTGTTGTTGGCGACAACGTGCCTGGTGACGCATTGGGTCAGTCCACCTCGGATGCCCTTCTCGAAGAACAAGTACATGTCGACATCTCGCAAGGTATCGAGCACCACTCCAGTCTAGAGAAGCATTACGTCCCACGCGTATGAAGGTAGCGTCAGATAATGTGCCGGATCCAAGTTGTAGTGTGTCATACACATGTCTCTGAATCCCTCGAATACGTCGGCGAGCAGTAGAACGTCTGTCATCAAATAAATCTCTGCGTACTGGCCGAGGGATATACAACTAAACTTATTCCATACGCGTTGGGCGTGTGCGTAGTCCTCATCGGTGACATTTTCTACAAAGACATCTTTAGGTGGCAGGTGATCGTCATTTAGTACTTCCATAGACGTGACGTACTCGTAGGGGAAGATTCCCTTCCTTCGAAGCAAATCAAAGTCTTCTTGGTCTTGGTACCGGGCGCGTGTGATGTGCATTATGTTGGCCGGCAGAAGCGACGCCAATGTACCTAACGCCTTAGACATAAGGCGGTACGAATCGACGAACTGTAATTTAATACTGTTCCGCCGGCCCGCGCCCGGATATTTGAAGCGCTTCGAGAAAGTGATGTACTTCTCCTCGGTGTTGGCGAGTACCTCAACGTCTCCCTTGTCCACGCCTAACTCACGCACGATGAAGTGGGCGTCGTAGTTTGACAAGTTATGAAAATACATATTGACGGTCTCCTGTTCCCTGAAGCGGAGGTTGCACGAACGATGAGCAGCTCCTCTGTAGTTGTACGGAGGCGAGTGTTGGTGATCCCTAACTTTCATCTTATCTTCACCATCGTTAGGGCCGAATTCCCGTTTACAGATGTGACAGACAGTGGCATGTCGGAATTGAAGTTCTTCCTGCTCTGTCAACTGAGGTGGGTCTCCGGGCATGCGCTGGCCGTAAAGGATGTCGCCAATCTTCCGTACGTCATCCCGTACAGCGTTGATAAAATGCTGCGCAGCATCCTCGCCTCTGTACATCCGCAGCTTGGAGAAGGTGTTGGAATCCTGGTCATCGTCGGCACAGTCTCCCTCGTCGGCTGTTCTTAGGTCGTCGCGAATGTAATACGCATAAGCGTACGGTCTGTGTACATTCCTAACATTGTTTGATAAACCACCCACGCGCTGTTGGCCGACTGTCCTATTAGTTGCTGGGTCCCAAGCAGGCGGTCGAACAGTTGGTGCGGGATGAATTGGCCTTTCGGCCTCAAAGGGTACGAGCATACTCTCAAAGTCGGCATAGATTGTAAATCGGCTTCTCTTTGTACGCTCGGGCCGATTGAACATGATGTGCTCTTCTTCCGCAACATCGGTTCTCAATGGCGCGTTTTTGGAGCAGTAGCGTCTGTGTTCTTCTAACCGCTGCTCTCCTGTGAGACCCAGTTTGTTTGGTCGGTTGTCAAAATGCGCGAAGCATCTCTTGCACATAAACAATCGATGTCCACGGCGTGTTATTTGACTAGCAACTAGCCTCTCAAAGCCGGCGATGTATGCGTAGTGGGTGGTTCGTTCATCAGTTAGGAATAGCAGATCGAAGTGGTTCGGTAGCTCTTGATCCACGACGCGAAGCGGGAAGACATAGTGTTCTTCTTTATTTTGGTGTTTCTTCTGCTTCTTTTTGTCCAGACCGTACACATTTATGCTTACGCCGGGGTTGTTGCGTTCAAACGTGCGGATTTTGTCTAACCTTACCGGAAACTCCAATCCATCGAAATTTAGGTTTGCTTGTGTCCTGACCTCTGCCGTGAAATGGTTAGCAGTAAGCCGGTCACGACGAGCATTTTCAACGAATTTAGTAAGGATAGCATACTCGAAACAACGTTCATCCGCAACGTTATACACATTAACCACGGCTCTTTTCATGGCGATGTCTTGAGGAAGGAGGATGAAGGAGCTACCTCTGATAGGGCTGTAGACATTGACTCTCACTTCCATATCTAAAACCCTAACAAAACTCCATCCTGAGCCCTTCATTTCACATGTCTCTTTCTCCAACAAGATTTTGTTGATGAACTGCTGGCAAATTTCATCAACGTCACTTGTGTGGAAGATCTCGACATTCTTTGTCTTGAAGGCGCGCCTACAAGTCTCGCCATGAATATTTACAAATTCGCATTCGACCCAGATGTTAACTTTGATGGCATGTGTGTTACGTAATATCTGTCGCATGAGTGTGATTACCTGTGTCCTGAGCGATAGTAGAAACTCCTGCAGGGTAACTGACTCGTCCGCAGGCTCTGCCAGGCGGTAGGTTTTAAGCCGCCCACGGAACGCTGTCTCGACCTCCTCGAAACCTGCAGGAGCTAAGCCGCCGGGATCACAGGCGCCTCGTCGTCTTCGCTCGATGTTGCCACTGATGCTGGCGACGAGGGGGCAGGCGAAGGTGGCTGGACTCCGATGGTCTGCTCAGGCTGGCGTTCCGCACGGAGGGCTTTACAGTGTTTGCGGGCGTGGACCTGCACATTGGACTTCCTCGTGAAGCTTTTGCCACACCCGCCGCACGTATGGCCTGAAATAATACAAAATGCTGTAGTCGCATGTATAATTATCATGCTCAATCTGAAAAGATTCAGTTTTCAAACTAATATGAAAGTTTAAGTTCAATGTTTAATATAGTTATTTTGCATTGGAAATCATTGAAAGATATGATTGATAAAAGTTAAAATATTTTTCTGAACGTCTACACATTGTGACTGAGATTCATTTGACATTAAATTGTTTAGTCTTTACAATAGAACTTTTTGATAGTGTGATTCATTTAGTGTGAATGAAATATCTGAATAAATATTTACATTTTATGTAAGTTTGTAAATTAATAGTTTAAAGTAATAGAAAAGTACATACCTGTTGTGGGAACTCCAGCAGGCACTGGGGCTTGAATCAGTTCCGGAGCATTGGACGGACCCGGTCGGGAGCGGAGGAGGGGCAGGAGGGGCCGGGCCTCGGCTCAAAGTCAGGAGCGGAGGATGGTCCGGGCCTCGGCTCAATGACAGGAGCAGAAGAGGGGCCGGGTCGTGGTACCACCGGACTCGGTGTTGGTACAAAATCTATAAAGAACAACAAAAACATGATAAGTATAATGTATATGTATCTCAGATTCGTAAAGACAATGAAAAATGCATGTGTTTTCAACATAAATCGATTGACTTGTTCAAAGCTCTACAAGCTCTATAGAAATTCAAATCTGAACAATGTTTCACGTTTGATATAAGAGTGTACAACAAAAGATTTAATCAAACAGAATAATACATTATTAAATTTAGTAGTCAAGCAATAGCACAAACGCTACAGAAATTCAAATCTGAACAATGATTCGTGTTTGATAGAGAGTGCATAGTAAATGATTAATTCAAACCGAATAATATGTTGTTAAATGTGTTAAACAAGTGGAAAAGTAGTTACTAGTTGGATTCATTTTCTTTCATGTTAATGAGTAAAGTTTGGTCTGCGAGTAGTAAAACTAACCTGGTCTAAATGCAGGGTTGATTGCTGGTTGAGGTCGATGTACTTTGGCGATGTGGCGGCACAGAACATCCTGTCTCGAGAATGGTTTGTCACACTCCGGACACGTGAAGCTGACTCCGCTATGGACGAAGCGAACGTGTCGGGTGACATGGCACTTGTTCTTGAAAGCCTCACCGCACTGGGTACAGGAAAAACGACGCTCAACGTTGTTCATGATGATCTGTAAACAAAATAACGTCGCGTATTAGGACTCTAGCACTACTCTCAGGGTACAAGAAATCCATTTATGCCTCTACTGTACTAAGTACAAATAAAAGTCTTCAAAACTGCTCTACTAGTGAATAAACTTTTTCCTTCAATACACGGTCTAAAAATACGTTACTATCGTAAGTTTACGTTACAGAAACTAAATATCTTTGTTAAAATTTACATGCAATATGACAGAATCAGGTAGATGTTTTAACTATTTGAGCTACGAAACATAGTCTATAAGGGACCAAGCCCATCTACTATTTTAAAAGTTTTATAAAATTAAAAAATATATGTTTAGCGTTTTGTGTATGATGTAGTGTAAACTACAAGCAAGCTACTCTTTCAGTTTATAGACAAAACTAAAAATAAAAAAAATAAAATAAAAAAAGATAAAAAAAATAAATAAAAATAAAATGTGTTACAGAGACTTAATAACGGATTTAGGATTTATGTTCAATATGATAGAATGTAACAAGATGTTTAAAGAGTTGCGCTACGAAACATAGTCTATAAGGGACCAAACCCATCTACTATTTTAAAGTTTTATAAAATAAAAATAAAATAAATAAATAAATAAATAAAATGTGTTACAGAGACTCAATAATGGATTTAGAATTTATGTTCAATATGATAGAATGTAACAAGATGATTAAAGAGTTGCGCTACAATTCATAGTCTATGTGGGATAAAAGCTAACTACTATTTTGAATAGTTTAGTAAAATTAAAAATATTTATTTGCATATGTTTAACATTTTGTGTGAGAAGCAGTGAAAACTATTATCATCGTACACTTTGAGTTTCTTGACAAAGTCAAAATTTACTGAAATCTAATAAAAAGTAAAACTACATTTAATTATAACTAGTTATTGTAAATTAGAAATAATACTTACATTTGAAGTGAGAAGTATCAAAGAAGACACTAGCGTAGACAGAGGCGCAAGGAAGCAGCAAGCGGAGCGAAGTGCAGGAACGTCCGGTCACTACGACGGCTAGGCAACTACTGATGCCGGGGAGTGTAGAAAATGGCCGACGACGCTCGGTTTGGTTATCCTCTGTAAGGTGACGGTTGGTGAAGGGACGCGCAGCTGCGTGGGGTGACGGGTAATATGAAACGCGCTATTGTTTAACGTGGCCGGGCGGACGCTCCCACGCAGGGGTGAAGGTATTGTATTACTCCGCTCTCAGTGGAATGTGGCCAGGGAGGGACGGTGGCAGGTGGCCTGCAGCTGCATACGCCGTGGGTGGTCTCGGGGGGGGGGGGGGTCAGCAACTTTGGTGGTCTCGGGGGGGGGGGGGGGGTCAGCACTTTGGGTGGTCTCGGGGGGGGGGGGGGTCAGCACTTTGGGTGGTCTCGGGGGGGGGGGGCTCATCCCGCAGCAGGCGGACAGTCGGCCAAGTCCCCCTACTTATAGCATGTATCTCATAAAACCGGAGAAGTAATTGCACCTTATGTAGTGATTAAGGTATTTTAATACCTTGGTATTAAAAATTGTTTTGAAAACTCTCTTCCGAAACTCCGTGTGGCAATTCCTTTGATCAAAATTAACAAAAAATATGATGGCAACACATGTCCTAAAATTCTTCGTTAAGCCGCTAGCTACTAAGTTTTTAAACTCAAATACCTCAAATGCGGTAAACTTTTTCAAAATTGTACATGTACAGTAATTAAAAAGGATGACAAATTAAATTATCTAACCAATAATGCCGAGTTTTCAATGATTTTACAACAAATAACGGAGTTATTGCGATTTTTCTTTTACAATGACCTTAAGAGTTTGCTGGAGGGCTGCTCTAAGAACGTCATGCAGTGCTACACCTGCTCCAATGTTCCGAGTTTTTTTAAGTCCGATAAAAGTGAGAGGGGTTTAAATGAAATATAAAGACTTGGGCTATTTGATCAAATTTTTACCTGTTTTATTTTTAATGAATATCAAGCTAAAATTTGATCAAATTGAGGGTGGTGATTCAGCTATCACCTGCTTCATCGACCTCTTAAGGCGTTTGATTGCGTCAATCACAGTAGTGTGTTTTGGTTACTTCTGCGCCGGAAGTCGTGCCATCTGCCCGAGCAGCTGCTCGAGCAGCTGGCGCCAGCTGCTATGTCACATAGCTTCCGGTGGGGGTTAGAGTGTATATATGAGATGCTGTAGTTATATTTTATGCCATATAGGTCGGGGTGGAGATGGCGATAGTGTTGGCGTTAGGGTGAAGTGAATTTGCGCATAAAATTAAAAGTTAGTTCAAAATTGAAATTCGTTGGTGTTAACGAAACTCTAACAGTTGAACAAAAATTAAGAGTTAGTTCAAAATTGAAATTCAAACTTATAATTGGAATCTGGAAAATATGTTAAGGTCATCCAGAGTAAGTTTTAAAAAATTCTATCCAACTATTACTAGAAATAGTTTTAAGTTGAAGTAGTTGGTGATAGCGGGATAATTGATTCGTGCCATGGGAGAGGTGTTTATCGTATGAAAGTTGGCGATCGAATGAGAAATGCCGCCTAGGGAGAGGGCTTATAAAACGGCAACTTCCCCCCACCACCCCTTCCCCCACTCCTTTAGACCAATAACCGGTTGCCGACACTATGTGGTAAAATTGAACTAGACATGGCGGCCGCCATGGATAATTCTAACCTCAAATCTTAGCTCAGCTGAAGAGAATAGAGGAGCATGAAGTAGGAATTGTGGTGACAGCGCTTATATGAGGAATAGTAGGGGTAAAATAAAAAAACTTGTTGAACACAGTCGATAGGTGTAACAAGTTCAAAGTTGTTGAATTGTAACATAGAATGCAAAATGTTGTAAATAACACTATCATCAACATTAACCTGCGAAGTCTTTGAAGAGTATAATGGGTTAAAACTGTACTTCTTCCTAACTCTATTTAAATTAGTTCTACACTTTGAAATTGAAGGTTTAGAAGTACTTTGTAATATGTGTTGTGTTCGCAAAAGCTTTAATTTTAAACATTGTGCAGTCATTATAACCGATGTGTTAAGTTCAGAAGTTAAAAGAAGACTGAGATATAAAATGAAGTGTAAAAGAAATTGAAACAGAACGCCAGAGTAGTAATTTTATAGGTTAGAATTTACGAAGGCTATTCCATGGATAATTCTAACCTCAAACCTAGTAAGTGAAGTAGTCATAACATAAAACTAACGAGAGATGATGACCGAGCGGATGCGAGGCAATGAATGTTTGTAGCGCGATAAACTACCCACCTTTATAGAGGCAATAACTCCAGCCAGATGGCGGCAGATGGCAAGCAAATGACTGGTTGACCGACTTTCACCTGAGTAGTAAGAGAAGTAGGGTTCTGTGTCTATCCCTACTCCTTGGGGTCAATGACCGACCGGAAAGGTCAATGACCCCCCCCCCCTCCCCCACCCTCCCCCCCCCGAAAAAATGGAGCCCCCCCCTTCCCCCACTCCTTCCCCTACTCCTCTGGGTCAATGGCCGGTCACCACCTTTCCCTACTCCTTCTAGGCCAATGACCGGTCACCACCGGTTGCTGACTCTATGTGGTGAAACCAGACCAAACATGGCAGCTGCCATGGATAATTCTAACCTCAAACCTGCTGCGCATACAACGAGTTCTCCGGACCGGAATCAGTCCATGCTATGCGCATGCGCCTAGTCCTGTATTACTCACTTTAGCGCTACTGCACATGGATAATTCTAACCTCAAACCTTGGTTTTGTGTTGTTGCGCATGCGCCGCTCCCCACTCCTTTGCCTTCCTTTTACACTGCTGCGAACTGGACTGGATTGAACACTGTACTGGAGTGAAACAACTTCCCCCACTACTCGAGAATCCGAGGAGCAATACGAGCCTGATCTTAGCGTCAGTCGTCAACAAACTTTCATAGCGAAAGGTTGTTGGCGACTCAGCAAGAGGTTTCAAATATATAGTAGGCCTATATATATTTGAACTTCTTCTACTACGTTGCGTTTTTTAATGCAATGTAGTATGTGTGTGTGTGTGTGTGTGTGTGTTTAGTTTTAAGTTGTATTTAATTTAAGAAATAATTTGCGCATTGCGATGTTAGTTATAAGTTGGGTTTAGCATTAAGGTGTATTAATTTTAAGAGGTGTTTAGCATTAAGGTGTATTAATTTTAAGAATAATGATGGTATTTGGTTGTGTTGAATTATTTGGTTTTTAATAATGATGTGTTGTTAGTTTTAAGTGTTGATATTAATAATTTATGTTGTTGTTTTGCCTTTCAGCTAGATGTTAGGGGGTAGATTAACTGTAAATTCAGAAGTTCAGTTGAACTTCACTTAGAAGGGGTGGGACATCCGCAAATTGCGGACTAGGTTTTTTGCATTTTGTTTAGGAATATGATGGGTGGGATTAGTTTGGGTGGGTGTTAGAGTTGCGTTTCTGCATTAGCTGTTCCAGTTTCCCTGAAATTAATGGTTACGCTTTGATGCGGACGGGACGTTACGCTTTGATGCGGACGGACCAGGGCCTCCCTGCTGTTCCAGTTTCCCTGAAATTAATGGTTACGCTTTGATGCGGACGGGACGTTACGCTTTGATGCGGACGGCCCAGGGACCTCCCTTGCAGAACGTAACTAGTGGGTTGGGAGTGGGAACCGCTAGGCAAACAGGGTGGTGGGAACAGTATTACTGTTCCCATCACCTTGGATCATTATAAATCTTGAATGACCTTGACCCACTTTCGGAAGGGTCAATGACCCCCCCCCCCCGAAAAAATGGAGTCGATTCCCCCCCTCCTCCCCCCCCCCTCCCCCCCTCCCCCCCGAAAAAATGGAGTCGATTCCCCCCCTTCCCCCACTCCTACCCCCACTCCTTCCCCCACTACGGGTGAACGACCGGTCATGACCTGAAAAATTAAAATGGCTATAACTTGATAATGGATTGACGGATTTGGACAAGCGATACATCATTGAAAAGGTCTATGTAAGACAAACATTTTGGTAAAAGAATAATTTGGTTATCTTATTTTAGTCAAAAGTTATGCGAATTATTTTAAATAAATACCTTCTCTTTCCCCTTTTCCCCCACCTCCCAGGTCAATAATCAGTCTCGGCCAGCTGCTACCCCTCTCATTTGCATATTGTTATAAAAGACGCACCGACTGCGGCTAACATTTCATTCTGATTACAGACGTTACGCTGCGAACTTGGAGCCACAACCATGTTATCTCTGCCAACTACAACTTCTACTTCGACTTCTATTTCTACTACGGCTGTTCCTGCACCTAAGAAAACTCTTCGCCTCAAAAACCTTCCTGATTGCTACAAGAATCGACTTGCATCTCAACCTTCAACTTCTGGAGCTATTCTTCCGCCAACCAACACTTCTAGACTTCGTAGTATTTTTTCACCGCCTTCGCCTTCAAAGGACTCCGCACCACCATCAACTACTATGCCGCCACCGCAGAAGCCAGTTCACCACCATCCTAATACCCCTTCCGTTGAAACCATTGTTCATCGTCTTAGCACACCTATTATCCCACTATCACCATTGCCTCCTACCCCACCACTTAGTACACCTGAAGATCATACCTATCACAAAACTGATTCCTCTCAACCTGCTACTAAATCATCTCCTAAATCAGCTCCTAAACCAGCTTCTAAACCAGCTCCTAAACTTACTCCTAAACCTACTCCTAAACCCGCTCCTTCAGAGCAATTTCAATTATTACAAGAAGAGCGTCGTAGGGCATTTAGCCGTCCCACTACTTGCCCTGAAATGCTTACTAGGGGAATTAAGAAAGGATCACCTTGTGGGAGGAAATGTGTAAAAAACGAAAGTTTTTGCCGTGTACATGTCGTAAAACACATTTCTGAACCACAAGTGACAGAAACCCCCACTGTTGAATACCAATCCAAAATTATTGGTGTGAAAGGAAATAGGCTTAAGAGAGGTTGTGTCTATTTTTTTGAAAGTGTTATTGACAACAAACACATTTTGGCAACTTGGTAACGGCGTAAGATATAATATTAAAGTGATTGAATCCTTGCGCAAAGAGAAATCAGTTTATGAGTTAGACTCTAAAGACTATCTCCTCAGACACAAACTGGATGGTATTACAAGGTGGGGGCGTAGCAAGTAAATTCACATAGCTTTTTCCAAATTATTGCTTAAAAAAATACTGGGGGAGAAACACAACGCGTTATAGCGTTGTGTTTCTCCCCCATTATTTTTTAACACTCTAAGTCTCGTGACCTACTAACCTACTTCCATCCAAGTAGTAAGAAAAGTACTTCCCCACTCCTTTGGGTCGATGACTGGTCATGGTCAGCACCTATCCCTCATTTGCATACTATTATAAAAGCGGAGCGAGCGTTGGTCACCCCTTCATTTTTCTTCTACACGCCGCTCTTGTCGTTTCGTCTCTGCTGTTTACAATATTTCTTGCTTCAAAATGCCTCCTCATCTGAATGAAAATTTTAATTTTTCTGAAATTTCTGATGTTTTTGAACAATCTGAAGACACTTTAAGTAACGACAGTGAAAGTGAAGATGATGAGGACGATGATGATTATACTGTTGAACTTAGTGAAGAACGTAAAGTCATAGCAATTGATCCACAATTTCCATTTGATACAATAGAAAAGTTTATGGCTGAAGCTAATAAATGGTTGGACTCAGGATGTTATGTACGAATTGACTCTTTTATATTGTATGGTGATAGTCATTCTTTCCTTGTCACACCAAATGACAGAGACCGCATGTTGCAGTGGGCACAATCTATGATGGAGTGCTACGAACAAGGTGTGGACACTGGCGGCTATTTTCTTGCACAACTAGTGTAATAACAAATTACCCTTCCCCCACGTAGTGAAGAAGGAAAAGAAATATTAGGAATCTAATTATAATACTTCCTTCCACATATAAAGAAGAAGGGGAAAGGAGTGGGGATTATAAAGTGGTGGGGGAATGTGTATAAATGCAGGTTGTTTCAAGAGACTTTTATTATTATTGTGGCTTTAGCAGAAACAACATGGAGTTTAAATCTTCAGCAAAAATAAGGAATAATATAATAAAGAAAGAAATTCGCAAGAAAGAAAAGATTGAACTTATAAAATTACAACTTATAATACCTTCCATTGAAATTGGATGTAGCAAACTAAAGACTTTGGTGAAAACTAACGAATATTTGTTACAATTGCTAAAAACAATCGAAGAGTTGAAGAGAAAGAATGGACATTCTACATAGTAAAATTTGAACATTTTAATATAAATAAGTAAACTGAAAAAAGTAGATGTAGAATAGAGAGCGAGGAATAGATCACTTTGTGGTAATGGACTAACATGCCACTTAGTGCTCTATTCCTCGTTCTCGCGTTAAATTGGATTACCTTGACCTATTTGTTTGACTGTTAGAATTTGGTTAACACTGTTGAATTTCAGTTTTGAATTAATGTTTATTTTTATTCAACTGTTAGAGTTTTTTAACACTGTCGAATTTTAGTTTTGAACTAACTTTTAATTTATGCGAATTTTCAGTTCAACTCTAGTTAATTTATGCGCAAATTTAGTTTAACCAAGTGCCTGTGCTCTAGCCATTTCCTCTCCAACATTTGTTCTTTTAACATCTGTCCCATAACATCTGTCCTAACAGATGTTAAAAGAAAGTTTGTTAAAGTTTGAATATAAAGAAGTATATACTAAAACTCCAATGGGAATAAAGAACACGAATGAACAATTAGTTTGTAGAAGGTTAATATTTTGTTGAAAATGTTTGATTTTCTAGGATAGTGAAGAGGATGAAATAGTGGTGGGGGAACCATTATAATAGGAGGAACGTGAGAGCCCACTTCATTTCTTGGTGAAATTTCGAAGAGTAAACATCTCAACATGTATCGTTGCGATAAATGTTCGGAATCGTTTCACGATGAAATTCTATTAGACTGTCATAAAGAACTAATTCACAACAACCCAGAAGAAAAACAAGAACAACAAGAACAACAAGAAGAACAAGAACAACAAGAAGAACAAGAAAAACAATATGAAATAACAGCAACATCTTCAACTACTTTACCAAATCTACAAGTATTTGCATTACCTGGTAAAGTAGTAATGCATCATAAGATTCAAAATGAAAACTTGAAGCTAGAAGAATTTATTAGAGAAGCAAAACCAATTGTAAGTAAAACTTTAAAAGAAGAATTAAAAAGATTGAACTTTCTTAAATTTGGTTTACTACTAGAAGCTATGTTTATAAATGTACAAGAAGAATTATCACCAAGAGGATTCATAACAAAAAACCGAACCATTATGGAAAGTTCAAACATTGATTCAATAGTAGTGAACTGTATAGAAGAAATATTAACAAAAATTCAGGAACACGAAGGAAGAGGATCCGGATGGAGTCTTACAAGTATTGAAGTATTAGATATAAGAGTTCACAAACATGGATATGGACTAATGGGATCAAGTTACATTCCTCTGCCAAAAAGAATTCAAGATACAAAATCTTGTATTAATGTTAAAAATGAAGACAATGAATGTTTTCGTTATGCAATGACAACTAAATTTGTACCACATCATGTGAATAGACCTGACCAATAATATGAAAATCAAAGATTTAGATACAATTTTCAAGGAATCACTTATCCTGTATCACTGAAAGATATATCAAAATTTGAGAAGAAAAATCCCGGTACGTCTATCAATGTTTTTGCATTAGATAGTTCAAACAAAGTGTATCCTTTACGTATTGCAAAAGAAGAGCTACCAGATCATACGGATTTACTACTACTAACGCGAGGAGATGTGTCTCACTATGTGTACATAAAGCAATTTGATCGTCTTGTTAACAAGCAACTTTCAAAAAATCGAAACAAAAAGATAATTTGCAAGAGATGTTTTAATTTTCAACGAGAAGGAAGAGAAGGAAGAGAATGGTTACAAGAGCACAAAAGACTATGTAACAATAATTATGAAGCAAAGATTAATTTACCTGCGGAAAACAGAGCATTCGTTAAATTTGAAAAGGTTCATTATCAATACCGTATCCCTTTCGTTGTGTATGCGGACTTTGAATCAACACTTGTTCCTGTTGAAGATGAAAATTGTGAAGCTAGAAAAAGTGTCAAGTATCAAATGCACAAACCAAACAGTTTTTGTTTAATGGTGAAATCGACATTATCAGAAGAACATTTAAACAGATATGGATTAACTTCAGAACCTCTAGTATATCGTGGTGAAAATGTAGAAAAAATATTTCTTGATCACTTATATTCAATAGCTGGAAATGTACAAAGATTATATACAAATATTGTACCAATGAAAACGATGGAGGAAGAAGAAGAAATTCAACATGAAAATGCAACTCGATGTTTCTTGTGCAAAAATGATTTTACTATTGAGAATTATAAAGTTAAAGATCACGATCACCTCACTGGTTATTACAGGGGTGCTGCTTGTAATAAATGCAACTTGAGCTATCGTTTACCACTATTTATTCCTGTGGTTCTGCATAACCTCAGTGGGTACGATGCTCATTTCATAATACCCGAATTAGGAAGAGACGATGGTAAAATTGATGTATTAGCTGAAACTTCAGAGAAGTTCATCAGTTTTTCCAAAGAAGTTGGAAACATGAAATTAAGATTCTTAGACTCCTACAGATTTATGCCGTCGAGTTTGTCCAAACTTTCAGAAAATTTAAGGAAACAAGATTTAATCGAAACAAAGAAGATTGTAAATAACGACAAACTGGATTTGGTACTTCGGAAAGGTGTGTTTCCATATGATTACATAGACAGTTTAGAAAAATTTAATGAAACATCACTTCCGGCTAAAGAAGAATTTAAAAGTAAACTTTACGACATGGACATATCTCAAGAGGACTATGATCATGCATGTAAAGTATGGAACGAATTAGGATTTAGAACATTAGGAGAATATTCAGATTTTTATGTTAAATTAGATGTAACTTTATTATGTGATATAATGGAAGAATTTAGAAATACGTGTTTTGCAGCTTATGGATTGGACCCTCTTCATTCGTACACTTCACCTGGATTAGCATGGCAAGCCATGTTGAAAGAAACAAATTGTAAAATACAACTTCTTACTGATATAGATATGGTTTTAATGTTAGAGTCAGGAGTTCGAGGGGGATTGACGCAAAGCGTTACACGACATTTTAAGGCGAACAACAAGTATCTGCCCGATTATGATGCATCAAAACCAACAACATTCCTGGGTTATTTTGATGCAAATAACTTATACGGACGGGCAATGTCAAATCCCCTTCCATATGATAATTTTAAATGGATAGATCCAGAATCGATTGGAAACATAATGGATATACCGAAGCATGGTGAAACTGGTTACATTTTTGATGTGGATTTTGAATATCCTGAACATCTTCATGATCAACATTATGATTTACCACTTCTTCCGAAGACTGAAATTTCCCCTACTGGAAGATGGCCAAAATTATTGATGACTTTAACCGACAAGTCTCGATATGTTGGACACTACTGGATGATACAACAGGCTTTAGACTTAGGACTGAGAATTACAAAAATTAATCGAATACTACAATTTTCTCAATCTTGTTGGTTAAAACCTTACATCGACAACAACACAAGAAGAAGAGCCGTCGCTATATCAAGTTTTCAAAAAGATTTTTTCAAATTAATGAACAACGCAATATTTGGCAAGACTTTGGAAAACAAAAGGAAACATAAGGATATCAAATTGGTAACTGATCCAGTAAAATTACAGAAATTAGTGCAACAACCAAACTTTGGTTCATCTGTAATTATTAATGAAAATCTAGTTGTTATTTCCATGAACAAGAAGTCAGTTGAAATGGATCGTCCTTTGTATCTTGGAATGTCAATCTTGGATATTTCAAAAACACATATGTATGAGTTTCATTATAAGAAGATGGTTAAGTATTATGGAAGAGAGAACATTGGTATTGCATATATGGATACGGATGCACTCATTTACTGGATTAAAACAAATGACATGTATGAAGATCTACGCACCTTTATATATAAAGATGATTTCGACTTTTCCGATTATCCTAAGGATCATCCAAATTACGACTACGACAAAAACAAGAAAGTATTGGGAAAATTTAAAGATGAAACAAATGGTGTGCCGATGATGGAAATTGTAGCATTAATGTCCAAACTGTATTCATTTCAACTGTACATAAATGAAAGGAATGAACATCAAGTCACAAAAAAAGCCAAAGGAATAAAAATTTCTTTCCTGAAGAAGAATGTACAGTTTGAACATTATAAAAGATGTTTGTTTGAAAATGTTGAAACAACTGCAACGTTCAACACTATTAGAAGTTATAATCATCAACTTTTTAGTGTCAAACAAACAAAGTGGGCATTAAGCTACAAAGATGACAAGCGCCATATTTTAGAAGATAAAATTAATACTTTACCATTCGGCCACTACTCCCTGAACCCTATCGACCAGTAAACCTATTCTTCGTCCTCTACCTTCTTCCTTTTTCCTTTCCGTAAAGAAGAGGGGACATGGCAAACCCAATGCCATGTTCCCTCTTTTTTACACTAATATGAAATGGCCTTGACCTATATTCAAACTATATAAATGAGAATTAACTATTCTATGGGTCAGTATTTTTACAAGCGGTGTACAAGAAACATCTGAAGATGGAAAGTGTGAAGGACAAGATTGTAAATGAACTACATAAACCAGCAAGAAGAAGATTTCCAAGAAGAAGTACAATCATTAAAGGAATGAATGATCTTTATCAAGCTGATCTCATTGAAATGATACCGCACAGTAAATTAAATAAAGGATTTAAATATATTTTAACAATTATAGACTGTTTTACTAAAATAGCTGACGCTTTACCATTGAAGGATAAGACTGGTAAAAGTGTTACAAAAGCTATGGAAACCACAATACAAAGAAATAAATTTAAAATTAAACATCTACAGACCGATGATGGAAAAGAATATTTTAATAAAGACTTTGGAGCTTTGATGAAGAAATATCAAATAAATCATTATTCTACAAATTCTGAAGTTAAAGCTTCAATAATTGAAAGATTCAATAGAACATTAAAAGGTGCGATGTATAAACAATTTTCAAAAAGAGGATCATATGTATGGTATGACATATTACCACAACTTATAAAAGAGTATAACAACAAATATCATCGTACCATTGGAATGAAACCTATCCAGGTAAATAGTGCTAATGCCAAAATTGTATTACAACGTATTAAAAATAATACAACACCAAAATTGGAAAAATTGCAACCAAAGAAGTTCAAGGTCAACGATAAAGTTCGTTTAAGCAAATACAAAGGTGTATTTAGTAAAAGATATCTACCAAATTGGACTAATGAAGTATTTACAATTTATAAAGTGCAACCAACTATACCTGAAACCTATTTATTAAAGGATAACAAGGGTGAATTACTTCAAGGTGGATTCTACGGACACGAATTGTTGAAATCAACAGTTGGTGATGTATATCTTGTCGAGAAGATTTTACAAAGGAAAAAGGATATGGTTAAAGTCCGGTGGTTAGGGTTTGATAAAAGTGAAGACTCTTGGATTCCTTCAAAAGACTTAGTATAGTTGTTTAATAGCTCATTGTGTGTTTAACCTTTATACAAGATGGAGATTGTACAACAAAAAGATCGATTTAATATCAATAACATTGATGAATTGACAGTTGACAATGATAAGTTAAATCATGGAAAACATGGTGAATTACTACCAAATACGATAAGATGTCTAATAACTGGTCCTTCAAATTGTGGAAAAACTAATGTTGTTTTTAACCTTATAACTAATCCTAAAGGATTGCGTTTTAATAATATATACATTTTTTCAAAATCATTGCAACAACCAAAATATCAATTATTGGATAAAGTACTTGCAAGTGTACCTGAAGTGAATTTTTACAAGTTTAATGCCAGTGAAACAATTATGCAACCAAATGAAGCAAAACCATTTTCTATTTTTATATTTGACGATGTTTCTTGTGAAAATCATGACACAATAAGGAATTATTTTGCTATGGGAAGACATCATAATATTGATAGCATTTATATTGGTCAAACATACAGTAAAATTCCAAAACAACTTATAAGAGACAATGCAAATATGTTGATCATCTTCAAGCAAGATGAAACAAATTTAAAGCATATATATAATGATCATGTAAATGCGGATATGCCATTTGAAAAATTTAAAGAGATGTGTGGCAAAGCATGGAATGAGAAATATAGCTTTCTCGTTATTATGAAGGAAGAAGATATTAAAAATGGTAGATATCGTATAGGGTTGGATAAATTTGTATTTATGCGTTGAACTACCGATGCTACATCTAGTTACATGTTGAACTTCACAGTGTAAACATGGTGAATCAAGAAAAACTATTGAAAGAAATAAAATCACTGAGTGATTCTATTAGGATGAAGAATCGTGCATTGAGGATGGGTTTAAGTGAAAGAGAAGAATTTTTAGAGACTACATTTAAACCTATTACGGAACCTTTAAAACAGATATCAGAAACTATTGGTAAACCTCGTTATGAAGGAGATGTTTTACTACCAGTTTCTAAACAAGAAGTACAAGCATTAAAAAAAGAAGAAGATGATGATTCATATACAAGTGCTAGTGAGCAAGAAGAAACAAAAGAAGAAGAAGAACCAATTGTTAAAAAGGAAGAAGAACAGCCAATACCTGAAGCTGAACAATCTATTCCAAATTTAACTCAATTGAGTAGCGATATATTACAACATGGACCTCTTGGAAGAAAATATATAATGAAAATGCTACATGATATGAAATCAAACCCGAATTTGAGTAGATCACACGTATACGGAGCAAGAATTGATGGGAATGAATTGAAGATTGGCGATTCAAAGCTTGAAATAACACAAGACGATTACATCATTATTGGTGAGCATAGATATAAAGGAACAAAAGGATTATATGAATTAATTTTTAAAAACATACCACTAAGATATTCATCCAAAGATTTAAGTGTTTTTAAGGAGATTCTCCAAAATACTAACGCTCATAAAAGAAACTATGTAAAGGATGCAATGATTAATCGTTCACGTGCAACAAAATATAACATCGTTATAAAAAAGTTGTTTCCTCCACGAAAATTGCCAACATTACGTACTGCACCAGCGGTGAGACAACCACTGAAAAGAAAATCTTTATCACTTATGGATTTATCACTTCTTGAACAACATGGTAAAAAGAGTAAAGGAGATACTTCAACATCTGGTAAAGGATTGATGAAAAATCTATACAATACGAATGTGATTTACTACAACGATATCAATAAATTGGTTGATAGAATGAGACTATTGCATGAAGCCATGGAAGCCGGTCATACAGGTTTGAATAATGAATGGGTGGCTCTAGTTGATGAACTTAGGAATCGCGGTATAGTCGTATAATTGTCCGTGGATATAAAAGAGGTGCAAGCATAAGACGTATCAGTTCTAACATGAGCGTCGACAAGTTCGGACGGTACTCCGCTTTAGGAGTGCAAGTTGGAGAAGACAGAAAAAGAAGTGGATTACCGCAAACACCTGAAGGTGACTATAGCATAAGTAATAAACGTTTAAAACTAGTTAAAGATCCAGAAGAAGATACTGATGGAGCAAATTTGAAGACAGTAAAAGAAGCTACTTCAACATCATTAAAATTACATAAGAATACTTACGATGTTAAATCACATAGATTAATTAATGTTGGTAAACCAACTGAAGGTTCTGATGCAATTACTAAAGAGTACTTATCATCTGAACTTTCAAATACTTTAAAATTGCAATGGGGTAACAACTTAAAAGATGGACAAACATATGATGCTGGAAATTATAGAATAACCAACGTGGGAAATCCCAAAAATGATAAAGATTCAGTTAATAAAGAATATTTACATTCTATAATACCGGAAAAAACTAAACATGGATATTCTTTTTATAAATTTATTATAAATGACATTGGATACCCAAAGGAAGACGGCGATGCTGTAAACCTGAAATATATCAAGGACAACTGTATTTTACAAGATGGTGATGAAATCGATTGTCATGGGAAAGTGTTGTCAAATGTAAAGTTCGGTTCTCAACCAAAAGATGCTGTTACTATGGAACAATTATCTAAAGAATTAAAAAAGGAAACATCCAATTTTGTAAAACATGAAGATGCCGTGTTAAAGCGGGGAGATAAATTTATACATGGAAATGAAAAGTTTAATTTAATGCAAGGAAATAATGATGAATGGGATGCAGGACATAAAACAATAACAAATGGAAGATTTGGTATAAAAGATACAGATGTACCTCTAATGGTGCAAACATTAATTGCGAGTGGTGGTACATTAGGTACATACAATGGTCGTAATAGAAGAATAAAAGATATTTATCCTGGTTACGAAGAAAATGATTGTGTTACAATGAAACAAACAATAACTTGGGATAAACACTTTGGGACCCAATATGATGCAAAGATGAAGAAAATAATTAATATTTTACCAGGTGAAGATTCAAATGATGCTGCTACTATTGGACAAGTCATAAAAACATCAAAAAGTGATTCAACAGCTTACACATGTAATGATAAACGTATTATGCAATTACATGATCCTCAACATCCAAAAGATGCTGTAACTTTAGATTGTTTAATAAGAATAGTGGGTAATTTACTTATTGATACCCACAATCATATAGCTAGTACAACGAATCATGTGGTGATTCAACCCGATGAACGAGAAGCTTGGATTAAAAATAGAATCATAAATCAGTATATAATTAATTTGAATGACTAAGTCTTTAAATATAAAAGATTTTGCACAAGTTATTCATTTATGTAAAGTATCTCGTAGAGTAAACACACCAGTTATATAAGACAACATAATGAAGACCGTATCGCTCAGTCATCGTCAAGACAGCGGCAAGAGAGGACGTGGTATAACATCAGCTGCATTATCCCTGCTCAGACGGATTCCAGTTGGTGCTGTTGTAAATCGAACGATAGACGCTTTACCATACGAATTACATCTGCCCGGAGGTTATCAATATTGTGGACCTGGAACTAAGTTGGCAAAACGTTTAGCAAGAGGAGATCCTGGAATTAATAAATTAGATCAAGCTTGCAAAGAACACGATATAGCATATTCAAAGTATAAAGATTCAACAAATAGATCAATAGCAGATAAAATTCTAGCGGAGAAAGCTTGGCAAAGAGTAAAATCAAGTGACGCAAATATTGCAGAAAAAGCAGCAGCTTGGGCAGTAACTACAGCCATGAAGACAAAAGCAAAGTTAGGTGGTGGAAGACGTCGCAGAGGAAGACCTGCAAAGAGAGGCGCTCCCAAAAGAGGTGGAAACATTAAAAAAGGACGTCGTAGAACTCATAAGGCAAGTGTAAAGAAGACTTCTGTTTGGCAAATGGTAAAAAACGGAGCAGGTTTATACCTAAGACCATACCGTGTGTACTAAATAAGAAGAATCAATTGATAATTCCAAATAAAGCCTTAACAAATCATCAGTTAAATGATTATGTAAAATGTTTGAAAATACCATTCTTTCGAGGAGTTTTTATGAAAGATGCATTACCAACTAAAATATGGAAAAATGAAACTGGAATAGTAAATTTGGATTCCACCTATGGTCCAGGCACTCATTGGGTATGCTATAAAAAACTCGGACAAACCATTTACTACTTTGACAGTTTTGGCAATCTACCACCGCCAAAAGAACTGCAACATTATTTTCGAAACTCCAAAAACATTTTTTACAATTACAAAAGAGAACAACCTAACAATACTGAAATATGTGGGCATTTATGTTTGGAGTTTCTAGCGAAGAGTGTCAGTCAGCTTTAAGATGTCATCGTATACAGTGTCACTGAGTGGAAATTCATCCACATTAAAAAGTACGCTGTTCCCAGCATTGCCTCTATCCAAGGAAAGATTATGGGAAGCGGCATTACTTGATTTGACTACCTACAATTCAATTCCTAATGTTACAGAAGGAAAAAACAATTTACTACATTATTATGAAACTAAGGATGCTGCAGGAAAATACTCAGAATTGAAAATAATTACATTTCCTACTGGAGCATATGAAATTGATGACATAAACCAATTATTACAGAAACAACTCGGAGAAGACAATATCACCGTTAAAGGAAACAATAATACTTTAAAAGCAGAAATAACTTCGAAATATTATATTGATGTCAGCTTGGAACAGTCGATTGGCAGTTTACTTGGATTTACAGATACAAAAAAGAAAATCTTAACTCCTGGAACTACTCATTCGGGTGATTCAACTGTAACAATATTGAAAGTAAATAGTATTGATGTCACGTGCAACATTATACACGGATCGTATAGAGATGGAGTTAATCAACATATTTTACATACATTTTATCCAACAGTGGCTCCCGGTTTTAAAATTGTTGAGAAGCCACAAAACTTGATATACCTACCGTTAAACACCAGTTTCATTTCAGACATCGTACTGAACATATTGGATCAAGACGGTCATAGTGTTGACTTTAGAGGAGAAACAATTACTATACGGATACACATCAGAGCAGCAACATAAAAGTCAACATGGGATTATCATTTAAACCGCAACGGAAGAGTCGGGAGCTCAGTAGCTCCTCGACATTGGAAGAGTTAACATCGGAAAACATTCGTTTTCTACAGAAGATTGGATTGAAACTTAACAGCGATGGATATCCTGGATATATCTCAAGGACCAACGTTCGACGAAACACTATGGGAGAAGGAATATCACACGCACAACCCTTACACTTCATCAAAATTAAACAATAACGATGAAATAAGGATCCCCATTCAACAACAAGATATTTACACTTTACCGTGTGAAAGTTACTTGTACATCGAAGGACAGGTATTAAAATTGGATGGAAAAACTGCTTCAACAGTTCCTTTTATAAATAACCCGATGGCATATCTTTTTGATGAAATAAGATATGAAATATCAGGGGTGACGGTTGATTCAACAAAAAAGGTTGGTTTAACAACGACATTGAAAGGATTAACATCATTAACACCGCATGAGAAGAATTCAATAGTCACTGCCGGATGGGTTGCCCCCGATAAAGACACTATAACACCAGCTTCCAACGGTCACTTTGATTTTCATGTACCTTTACGATTGCTTTTGGGATTCGCTGAAGATTACAAACGGGTAATAATAAATGTCAAACAAGAATTAGTATTACTCAGATCTTCAACTAATAAGGACTTAATACTTGCAGACCCTGCAACTACGGAAGATAAACTGGAATGGCAACTACAGTTGGATAAAGTTGTTTGGAGAGTACCTCATGTAAGATTGGCCGATGAACATAGAATCCTATTATTGAGAAAGTTAAAATCTGACCGTGATATTGTGATGCCATTCCGAAGTTGGGAATTTCATGAATACCCTACACTACCTCAGACAGAAAGACAAACATGGACCGTCAAGACATCAACTTACTTGGAACGAGCAAGGTACATAATACTCGGTTTTCAAACTAAGCGAAAAGATGTTATCACTGCAAATGCTGGTCAATTTGATCACTGTAAAATAAAGAATTGTAAAGTTTTCCTAAACTCTCAATTCTTTCCCTATGACAATTTGAATGTCATGTTCAGCAAAAAACGTTTTTCCATTTTATACGATATGTATGCAAGATTTCAATCGTCATATTATGGAAAGACTAATACACCACTATTATCACCTGACCAGTATTATTCCAAGGCTCCAATAATTGTAATCGATTGTTCAAAACAAAATGAATCGGTAAAATCATCAAGTGTGGATATAAAAATTGAAATGCAATTTGAAGAACCAGTAGCGGATGGAACTTCGGCATACTGTCTAATTCTACATGATAAAATAGTTACTTACACACCGCTGACCGGAATTGTGAAGAATGTACTTTAAGAAGAATTGTATAACAACTGCAAATTTTTGAGGTTAGAATTATCTGCTTTAATTTTTGAGGTTAGAATTTCATTTGTGAAAGACAAGTTGAAAACAAACAATTATGTAATTGTATAAATTTCAAGGATTTTACGAAAAATATAAAAGCGAGAAAATAATTAGTAGAAACTTCATTCTATCTTCAACCGTCGTATGGGAAACATCATTCGCAAGATGAATTCTACTAACGGAGAAGAAAATACACCTCTAATGGATGATAATAGTTCAGATATAGAAAAACAAGTTGAACGAGAAATGGACGAGTTCCTAAAATTCAACAAACATAAGAAGAGAGAAGAAGAAAAAGCTGAAAAAGAAGTAAAAAGGAAGAAGGTTGAAGTTAACATTACAACCAATATTTTAACAGAAGTATTTCTTCGGATTATCTACCCAATTTCTTCATGCATGACAAAAAGTATATCAGTTGGAATTTTAAAATCAATGGATTATTCACCAATTGTTATTTTAAATCATGGAAACAAAATGGTTACTTTCAGTGAAACTACTTGGGAATCTCTCATGAAACATTTACATCTTTTGGAGTGCTATTTAAGTAACAACACATTTGGAAGAAGAACAAGATTAAGTTTATTGGAATCAAATATTGAAGTTGATATAGTAAAACATCGTGGAGGACAAATTGTTCGCTTCAGAGATTTAACCACACATAATGTTATATTATATTTCACTAAAGAAGAATTTTACACTTTAAGTTGTACTACCGGTCCCGTCACCAGATATTTGAAACAACTAATATTTTCAAGTGCAATAATTAAAGACTATCTAATTGATACATTGGACAAAAAACCTTTTGTTCCAATTTTATACGGTCCCGTGGATACTTCAATCTTTAATAGAATACCTCAAGAAGTTGAAATGTGGAGACAATTAAACAACTATCACACCAATTTTAATATTGATGAAGTGGCACAAGAAGTGAAAGAAGAAGAACAATCCTGTCTGTTATAAACATCGGCTCATTCAATTTTTAAGTCAGTTGTTAGTAAGACTTCATCATGAATAAACGGGTTTCGTTTTCTAATGCGCCACATATAATGGAAGTTAAAAGAGGTATAATTGAATTTCAAGCTTTCCGAGGAAATGATGGTAATTTTATTATTAAAGAATTAGTAATCTTGGACATGAACACATCAGTAGTTTATCATTATTTGTTCAAACCTCCAGTACCATTTAATAGACTAACAACTAAAGCGAAAGTTACAAACAAATGGTTGAACAAACATTTTCACAACTTAAGATGGGATGAAGGTTTCATTAATTATAACATGATGCCGCACATTATGAATCATTATTGCAAAGAGTTTAAAATTATCTACACAAGGGGATTGGAAAAAGCAAATTGGATACAATCATTTACAAGCAACGAAGTGATTAATGCAATAATTGATAAAGATTTCCAATGCTACTTCAACGAACTTTGTATTTCATCAAAAAGTTTTAAACATCGAAGGTCGCAGTGCGCTTTAAAGAATGCCTACCGCTTGAATAATTTCCTTCAACAAACTGGTGGGGGTAGTGTCAGTGGTGGGGGTAGTGTCGATTATAAAAGTGAGAGCGCTACCATGACACAGCATGAGTATTACTCAAACCTCCGAAGAGACAACATCTCCGACGGACATTCTTATTAACAAGAAGATTAACAACAACATCAATATGGCATCACAGAACTTACTTCAAAGTTTAGTTGATCAGTTCAACGCTCATTCTAAATCATCAATTCTACCTACGAAGAAATGTTCTGAACTAAAAGAAGAAAAACACTACATCATTCATACTATTAAGAAAATGGAAACTTCAGTAGGTGATGCTATAAATTGCACTTTGAGCGAGGCACCTTATACAATTGGTGATGAAGCAAAATTTCAGATCTTCTTACCAAAGCGCTTCGTACAACTACTTCAAAATGAAGATCTTCGTATAATTCAACCCGGCACACTCTATTTGGTATCACATGGACCCAGTGGAAACAACTCTACTGAACTTACAATTCATGTAACACCTACTACTGATTAATTTGTACATAACATTGTAAATATTTCTTTGTATTTGTTTTTTCAATAAATATGATATAAAACAAAAAAAATAAAAATAAAAAAAGCAACATATTGTAATGTTTTTGTACATTACAATATGTTGCTTTTTTTAAAAATTCCACAGGATGACCTTGACCCAATTTTGTATAATTATAAAAGGGGAAATGTACTTGCAAAATTCATCAGTCTACTGCTACCTTTCATACCGTACACATCTCACTCTTAATCCCTGAATATAAAACTGCAACATGTCCCTAAAGGTCAAGTGTGCATCTTACGATACTAACACCATAACAACTTTTGAACAACTCGAAGATTTAACCAACGAAATGCGAGTTTTACTTACCGGTGGTTATCACTTAACTGTTGATGTTAGTGCTACTAATACAAGGATGTTCACTAAAACAAAATATTGCGATGATGAAATATTTATTTCTACACAACCTACAACTTCTTCATCGCCAACTGGTCAACATAACATCAAGTTCCAAAAGTATTACCAATGTTGAATAACTTTTGACAGACAAAACTACAACTAAAGAATCACATGATCAATATGAATTAATAAAAAGGATGTGATACTTGTATAAATAATCATTTGCTTCTCAGCTCTCACCACGACAAGACCTATTTAAGAAAATGTTGTACAGAATGATGATTCAACTTGATGGAAAAATCTATGGAAAAGACTACAACACCATTGAACAAATGACCCAAGATTTAGATGTATTAACTAAAGAAGGATATCAAGCTAAATTAATTTTAAAATTTCCTGAAGTACATCCATTATCAACAGAAGAACTTGTTGCTATGGCTAAGGCGGAGAGAGAGAAAAAGTCTGAAGAAAACAAAGAAAAACAAACTTCCTAAATTTTAATAATCCTTACACTTGTAAGGTATAATTTTTTAAAACTCCATTTGGATGACCTTGAAATTACCCCCACCACTTTTCACAGTACATAAAACTCACTATTCAACACTATACACTCTTATTCTTTCACTGGACTCCGCAGCGTCAACATGGAAGAGCAAAAATACAAGTACAAACCTCGTTACTGTTGTGAACAACAGTGTACAGATTTAGGACCAATGATGGTGGATGGGTTAGCTTGTACTAAATGTGAATTCTTCGGATCTTGTTATTGCAAATGCAAAACAAAACAACTACCACCACCGGAATTGCGAACTTTCAAATTTTACAAATCAAGATATTTTCATACATGTTGTCCTCAAAGATGTTTCAAATTTCACCCTCTAGATCTTGCTCATTGTCAACGCACCAATTCTCATCAAGATGATTTTTGTACACATATGATAAAAAGATGTAAATACAGATCAGATTGGTATTCCGATCCTGTAGAACCATCAAATGTATAATTTCAGTTTTACACTCTTTTTTAAAACTTCAATTGGATGACCTTGAGATTTCCCCCACCATTAGTTCTAATTTTTATATAATATTAAATCATTCCACTTCCAACACTCTAACTAACAACATGGAAAACAAATTTATCAAATTTGAACATATAATAACTGACAGGGAGGAGATGGAAGAATTGTTTCAAAACTTACTTTCTGTCATTGACGAATATCCTATAAGATGGTTCAGAATTGTAGTTCAATATTTAAATCCTGGTGAATTGTTTTCTTCATCAAGTGAAGAAGATGAAACAACTACTTCAGTTCAAATAATTGAATTAAAAGATGGAGAAGAAGAACTAAACGTTTTATTCAATCATAAGCTCAAGGTTCCCTATATAAAAACCCCCTCCCTAGACAGCCCCCCTCCCTAGACGCCTGCTCAAGGTCACCATTATATAAGCCCCCTCCCTATGCGCCGATCCTCATTCCATCACCGACTCTCCAATAATGAACAACTCTCCATTGGCCCGAATGAATTCTAGTTTTGAAATAAACTCTAAAGAAGAGTTACAAGACATTTTTAATATTTTACAAGAACTTGTAGATAATTTTACAACCATCAAAATGAATTTGGAAATAACATACGATTGTCCTATTTGTGATAAGATTGAAAGTTCGGACGAAGACAGTTTACTAAATCTAACTCCTGCACCATCTGACACTACTGATGGTAATAATGAACAGCAAAATATTTCCCCCACCACTTCTTTGTAATTCTTCGTTCCCCCCACCACTTCTTTATTTAACTAACATTTCTCGCTTTCACTTCTCATTCCGTCTTCAACTTTTAAACTATCAACATCACTTGTTTTAAAATTTCAAACACTACAAAATCATGATGGATATGATGGATGAAGTTCCCTTCATAACTAGAATAGAAGAGGATAAATTGAAATTGGAAATTAAACGATTGGAAATGGAACGGGAAAACCAACTCGAAATGTTACGTTTGTTCAAGCTTTTCAAATACATCATCTGGGGACTCTGCGTTTACCTTCTCATCGTCGTTGGTGTTTGCATTTACAACTCTGTAGTTCATCACAAAAGTTCAACTTGTTTAAACTCTGCTGTTGCACATTAATTATATGTTCACAAATAAAATTCAAAATTTACTTCAGCCTATCCCACTATCACCAACTAGTTCAACTTTGAACTATTTCTGGTGGTAGTTGGGTAGGCTTTTTTAAAACTTACTCTGGATGACCTTGACATACTTTCCAGATCCCATTTATGAATTTGAATTTCAGTTTTAAACTAACTTTTAATTTTGTTCAACTATTAAGAGTTTTGTTAACACCTTCAAATTTCAGTTTTCAACTAACTTTTAATTTATGTGCACTTTTAGTTCAACCCTAGCTACCTTGTTCGCAAATTCAGTTCAACCGACCACCAACGCTATCGCCATCTCCACCCCAATATTTCAACATCTCTGCCCCCAACACTTGCCCGAACATCTGCCCGTAGGGGCAGCTGCCCGGACATCTGTTCGGTTTTAAAAATATAAAAGAAAGGTAAAGGAGTAGGGGTGGCGCATGCTCACCAATGCAAAACTAAGGTTTGAGGTTAGAATTATCCATGGCGGCCGCCATGTCTGGTTCAGTTTTACCACATAGTGTCGGCAACCGGTTATTGGTCTAAAGGAGTGGGGGAAGGGGTGGTGGGGGGAGGTTGCCGTTTTATAAGCCCTCTCCCTAGGCGGCGTTTCTCATTCGATCGCCAACTTTCATACGATAAACACCTCTCCCATGGCACGAATCAATTATCCCGCTATCACCAACTACTTCAACTTAAAACTATTTCTAGTAATAGTTGGATAGAATTTTTTAAAACTTACTCTGGATGACCTTGACATATTTTCCAGATCCCAATTATAAGTTTGAATTTCAATTTTGAACTAACTCTTAATTTTTGTTCAACTGTTAGAGTTTCGTTAACACCGACGAATTTCAATTTTGAACTAACTTTTAATTTTATGCGCAAATTCACTTCACCCTAACGCCAACACTATCGCCATCTCCACCCCAACCTATATGGCATAAAATATAACTACAGCATCTCATATATACCCTCTAACCCCCACCGGAAGCTATGTGACATAGCAGCTGGCGCCAGCTGCTCGAGCAGCTGCTCGGGCAGATGGCACGACTTCCGGCGCAGAAGTAACCAAAACACACTACTAATCACAATATTTTGATTAGAAAGCTGGGAACAATTAGGAATCGGGAGGTGGCCCTGGGCCCTGTAAAAACATTATTTCTCACCAACCTCACACAAATAACTTAGAGTTCCACAAGGTATAATTTTAAAGCCGATCCTTTTTTTACGACATATCCCAATCTTGTATCTACCCTCACAATTCCCTGACCATTTTTAAACATCACTTTTTACACAGAACAAAAGCATTCATGAACTTGATAGGGAGACGTTTTTTCAGCTCGAGCCATTTCTCACTAATTTTCAGATATCAACATGAAAATCAATCCAGCCAAAACGAATTATATGTTTATCACCACCACGCAGGAGAGTTATCGTTTTATGAGGGCTGTCTCTTCAACTTCTTTAGTTTTCCAGGATGAAAACATTCTTAGAACACTCCCTTTTTGTGGATTATCTAGGAGTGAGGCTGGACGATGGTGAAGGGAACATATTGAAAAAATTAGCTCCAACTTGATCTTAATATATTTCTGTGTTAAGGAATCTAGCTACTTTTAAACATGACCTCTTTGTAAGTTAGAGTATTTTAGTTTGATCGAAAGTCATATAAGGTGCTTCAATAGTGCCAGGGTCTGTCAAGCAAATCCAATGTCAGAAGAATTTTTATTGTTCAGTAAAAAAAAAAAAAAAAAAAAAAAAAAAAAAAAACAACCATGATCATCTCTAGTCTTAGACCTGGAGATTCCTGCAGGGAAAATTATTAAGAATTGCAGATATTAACCGTGCCGTCTCTTATTATCTTTGAAACAATCTCATATATAATGATCAACAATCTGATACAGCCTCATATTCATTTTCCCTTTATTAGAAATAGATAAGTCAATACAACTTGAAACTTAAAAAAAAAAAAAAAAAAAAAAACCAGCTATGTAGGAATCAAGTTTTTTACACAACTGCCACATGAAATCAAATACATTAAAGAAATCAACAAATAAAATAATAAAAAAAAACGTTTTAAGACAACATCTCTTGGATGAGTGTTTTTACAATCTTTTTGGTTTTTGCTAAAACCTTCCCAATACAAATGATCCTCAATACCTTGCTCGACCTTAACGTAACCTGACACCTAAGCTCTTGGCAGGAGAGAGGAAGGCGAAAAGAATAGCGCTCTCAAACCTTCAAGCAGTGGCAAAACAGCTGGGAGTACGACACCCGAGGACGATGTACTGCGCGACTTATCAAGTAGGTCCAACCATGGGTGGAACGTCGGCATGGGGAGGTTGACTACTAACTATCTGACCCAATTCCTGACAGGTCACGGCTATTTTCGGTCGTACCTGTATGTGATGGGCAAGACCAGTTCACCGGACTGCATTTATTGAACGGGCGTTCCCGACGATGCGGAGCACACCTTTTCCCGCTGCACCCGTAGAAAAGGGCCCCACCTGGGGGCCACACAAACTTTTGGTGCATTTTCGGTTTACTCGGTCTGTCAAAAGATTTTGGAGGATGAGGGCCGCTGGGATTGTTTGTCACAGTGCGACCTCTTTAGAAAAAAGACCGATCTGGATCGCCAAGCGGCTCAGACCCCCTGACCGTGTGGCTGGTCAAGGAGTGAGCCCAAATGGGCTTAGGCTAATTTAGGCCAAGCCTGATGTAATGTGACAAACAATTCCAGGCTAGATTCCTAAAGAGTAGGTTTTCTAGTGGGTATACCCGTTTGTTATGGGAGTCCCACACTACAGGCTGTCCCTCTGTGTGCGTAATGCAGTTTTCCTGCCTCTCCCTAAAAAAAACAAAAAAAAAAATACAAAAAAAAAACATTACACCAATGATTGTATCATGAAAATTATGCTATAGTTATAAGAAGACGGGTCTTAGGCCACCACGACAGACTTCGGACATACTTCGGAGGTAAAGGTAAAGGTAATATGTTCAATATGATATTTTTTTTCGTTTTGATCCAAGAAATCACCACATGGAGATTCGGAAGAAAGTTTCCGGACACCCTGTATTTTATCAGTGTTCTGTAACAACGTTATGTTTGTAATATATTTTATTTTTATTTATATTTTGTAAGCTTTTCCGTAATTTTTTTACTAAACATGTATAAACCTGAAACAGATGGATCCTTATTATAACACAACACAAATATTAACTGTTTATGTTTTATCTGCTTATCACCTTTAGTGTGGACCCTCACTGAGATTGCTTTATACCACTTTCTAGGCCAGAGTGGGAATCCATTATTCAAATAAGGGACACAAAGGCTTGATTGCTTGTTCACAGGGCTAGTTAATTATAGCCTGGTGAAGTATGCAGTGGATTGAATAATTTATATGCGTAATTACTGTGTTCTTATTCGTTCACTTGTTACTTAATTTTTAACAGCAGAGAATTTAAATTTTAAAAACTATGACTTAAAGTTGTTTGTGTTTGGTGATGTTAGTAAATCTTAACTTGTTTTTAATAAAAAAAAGTTGGTTTAATTACTTATGTAATACCCTTTTTTATAAAACGATTAGAATTAATAAGAAACCTCTTAGCATAGTAAATAAGGGTTTCAACCATTATGAAGTTATCGTGAAGTTTTTTCTATACTTATATGACGCATGTGTTGAGAAAAGAGCCAATCGTATCCCACACATGATTATCTTAAACATGCTATCTTAAGAGAACACCTGAAACACAGTGGTGTTTACAGCACTCCTCTTGTAAAAGGAGTACAACAATGCTTTCTGTAAGTACTGTTTTTTTAAAACCTTATTGAGCTTTATTTTTGATAATTACACATGTTCGGTACATAGCTGTAAAGTATAGTACTTAGGGCATAGCAGTGATGATGAGAAGTACAAATGTTTATTTAAACTTTTCTCCATACAAGAAAAGCGGGTAGTAAACGTTTGAATTTTCAAGTGTGTAGGTAACATTACTATTGTAGCTATTTATTTAAATACGCCATAAAGGTAAGAAGGATCACCACCTGAGACATTAAAATAGGTCTAGAGAGTTAACCTGTTGAGATACCAAAAAAGTCTCAAGAAAATTTAGTAGAACATATGCTTCCTCGTCCTAGCATATCTCTTAGATTTTTGATATTACCAACGTTTAGCCGCTTGAGTTGAAAAAATTAGATTCTTGACAATTTAAACATTCCCTATTTTTTTGGCAGTTAAATTTTGAAGTCTAAATTTTAAGCTTCTACCTCATTTGGAATTGAAAAATACGCACCTGATCTATATGCACCTGATCAGTTAATGAGTCATCAATGAGGATCAGTAGGCCCGTTTGGTTGAGAACCCACGTGTACAATTATTTAGACTACATTTGTAACTATACTGTTTAGCTAAGATTCAAGACGATTTGCACAAATGTTTATAATTATAATTTCAAACAACATAAGCCTGTGTACTATTAATGGTTACTCAAATTTGAGCATGGTTGACATGGTCGTAGAAACTTTATAATGATTGATTTAATATCTAGATAAAAAATATAAACTTTAACTGTAGGAAAAATATATACATATAACAAAAAGATTTTGCTGAACTAAAAATATATTACATTACTGTTTAACAAAATCAATCTTACGAGAAAACAGTAAACAACAAATAAATAAAAAGTGGTAAGCTAAATTCCTACAATTACTTCCCCAACAAGCATGTGCTCAATTATAGGGGTAGTGTTTCAAAAATAAATAAACTTACGCGCTGTGGCTTATACAACTTAATCTAACGTGGCTAAAAGAAATAAAATACTACCAGTGGGCCCGTGCAGCGCAATGCGCTGCATTTATTATAGAGTAATAAATCTTGCTCCTTGGTAATGGACAGAGTTACTTTGAATAAAAATTAAACTATAGTGAAAATCAGATAAAACATAATGGTGTTTCATCAATCGATCTTAATTACTAATTCTGCAACTTGCCAATGAGTCACACTGTTGAGATTTGGTGGTTGTTTTTTAGTTCAAAATTAGCTAAGATTACGTAGTTTTTCTTTTGCCGATTTGTCTTAGGGTCTCTGTCTAAACACTCCTATAAAATCTAGAATAAAGTCACAGATGTTGGATCTACATAGTTCATCAAACATGAAACTTAAATGACAACAGAATAAAAATCAACATTATTTCATTACAACTCCCCAGTCCTGTATGAGTTATGCAACACTCACTGCAGCTGTTATGAGGTAGTTGTCGACATAGTGAATGAGTCCACATTACTATTAAAAAAGAACTAAAGCCCCTATAATTCGTAATTTTCCTATGCATTACAAAATGTTAATAAAGAAATCACTAAAATAAGGAGAATCTACATATTTGTTAGTGTGGTCCATTTTGGTTTGATGTGGTATTTATTTTTTTATTGAAATTTCTCTTTGTACAAACCATATTTGAAATAAGCTTGTTTTCTACACTGGAAGTAAAAAACCTTTAAATGTAGTTTCTTTTAAACATGAGTTTTAATATGTGTATCATTCTGCATTAAATTTTTGTATAGTATAATATTAAACAAACAGGTTATAACACCTACAACCAGCTATCCCTTGTCCTTATAATTTACAGAGTTTGAAAACCCATGCACACAAATTTATTGTTCTATTTTAATATTTGTAAACTTTCGTTATTGTTTAAATACCAATCAGACAACCCATAAGACCCACGTCAAAAATTTCAATTCCAAACTTGTTTTTGTAGGCCCTGCATGAATTTTTCTAGGGTTGCGTTACTAAACTTATTTTGTGCCCAATTACACGTAAATAAAATGTTCAAGAAAATCTTCCCGCTAAATTTTGAGAAAAGGTTCAAATACGACAAAAGACACTTCTTGTTTAAAGTATGAAATTGCGTTGATATTTCAGTACCAGTAGTTCAATTGCTTGTATTCAGCTTTTAACATGTCTGTTTTACAATCAACAGCTGTATTATATTGCAATTCAATACAAATTGTTCCCCATGTTAATCTTATGGACAAAAAATGAACTTTGAGGGCTTCCCGTGAGCTTCAGAATTAAAATATCAAAAATCTAAGACCTTATTGCAAAACTACGAACTGAGACCATTCTTTTGACACCTCAAACTTTAAAATTGGTCCATAAATAAGGGAGGAGTAGTGTTAACAAAAAAAGGGCATCACGTATTATATATATAGAATAGATTTGTGAGGAGTTAGTTAGAAACAAATACAAATTAATGTGACCTGAATAGAAAAAAAGAATTGTAGCAATACTGAGCAAAAAAATAAATTGAGTTTAAATTCTTACAAAAAATCGGTGTGAAGTAATCGGGAATAAATAAATTCTATTTAGATGCGGTATAAGAAAATTACTGATATGATGTAATTTAATCACTTAATCAGGTTCTAAGAGCAATAGGTAACCTCTTGACTTAGGGGATCCGGGATATTTTTGGGGATATTTTTTTGACGTAAATGCATGAATAATTGGCCTGCCTTCCGTAATTTGTTACTGCAAAAGACCATCCGACTCTTTAGACAGTTAATTGATAACCCCAAAACCAATGGCATGTGGGTCAAGTTTCCAACCTTTAAACTGCTACTTACTTTGCTACAAATGCTACCCCTTATCGAAATGTTAACCGTAGGTTGAGTAGTCGAACTCTACTACCACTTAGCTACCCAGTCAGTTTTGTTTCAAGTTTTTTTTCGTGAGTATCAACGGAAGTTTCTTTATTTTTTTGAGGCAACGGTCCAAACATCAGTCTCTTTATTTACGACCTAACGATAACGTGTTGTTAGAAAGACGATTTTTTTTTTTTTGAGGGAGAGGCGGAAAAATGCATTACGCACACAGGTGGCCAGCCTGTGGTGTGGGGCTCCCCTAAAAAACGGGTTTACCCACTAAAAAACCTCCTCTACTCTTTAGGAATCTAACCTGGAATTGTTTATCACATTACGTCAGGCTAGGCCTAAATTTGGCTTACGCCCGTGGGGCTCGTTCCTTATCCAGCCGCTCGGTCAAGGGATCTGGGCCACTTCGCGGTCCAGATCGGTTTTCTTTTCCAGGAGGATGCCCCGGACGAACTGTGACAAACAATCCCAGTTGCCCTCATCCTCCAAAATCTTTTGGCAGACCGAGTCCACCGAAAATGCACCAAAGATTTGTGTGGCCTCCAGGCGGGGCCCTTCCCAACGGGTACAGCGGAAGAGAGTGTGTTCCGCATCGTCGGGAACACCCGGGCAATAAATGCAGTCCGGTGAACCGGTCTTTCCCATCCGGTTCAGGTACGACCGAAAGTAGCCGTGACCTGTCAAAAATTGGGTCAGGTAGTAGTCCACCTCCCCATGCCGCCGTTCCACCCATGGTTGGACCTGCTTGATAAGTCGCGCAGTCCATCGTCCTCGGGTGTCATGCTCCCAGCTGTGTTGCCAATGCTGGAAGGTTCGGGAGCGCTCTTCTGTTCTTGCCGTGTCCTTGCCGATCTCGCCTTGACTCTGATAAATCGCTTTCCTCTCCCCTGCCAAGAGCTTGACAGGAATGACTACGGCGACCACCAGGACGGCAGGCTCGGACACTGTCCGGTAGGCGGAACACACCCGGAGCGCAGCTTGACGCTGAACCCGGGCAAGTCGCAACCTGTAGCACTCCTTATCTAGAGCGCCTGCCCACACCTCTGCCCCGTAAAGGAGCACGGACTGGACCGCGGACATCAACAGACGTCTTCTACTGGATCGGGGACCCCCGACATTGGCCATCAGCCTACTAAGGTAAGTGACTACCTTAGCGGCGTTGTCCGCCGTACGGAAGATCTGATCCCTCCAGCTTAACTTGGTGTCCACCATAACCCCAAGGTATTTGGTGGCACGAGTTGATGTGACCACCTCCCTTCCCACTCGGAGTGGGACGACGGTGTCGATCCTCTTCTTCGTGAGGATCACAATCTCCGTCTTACTGAGAGCAAGCGAGAGACCGTGATCTGACATCCAGGTGTTGACCACACGCATGACTCGGTTCAACTTTAGTTGGGCCAGCTCAACGTTGCGTGCAGCAATGAGAGCTGCTACGTCATTGGCGTACCCAACCAAAGTGGTTTCCTCAGGCATCTCGGACCTCAGGAGGATGTCATAGGCAACGTTCCAGAGATCCGGGCCGAGTATTGAACCTTGTGCGGCACCAGAAGTGACTTCCATCGTCCGCGTTCCGTCCCTCGTGTCATAAATCAGGCTTCGAGAGCGTAGATAATCCTCGATGAGCCGCAACAGATATGCAGGAATACGAAAGGTGTTGCGAAGCGCATCCAACATATCGACCCACCTCGCCGAGTTGAAGGCATTCTTGACATCAAGCGTAACAAGAAGCACTACTCGGCGGGAGAAATGGTTGTGGCTCTCGGGTTAGAAAGCCAATGACATATACTGAATCCATAATCAAACCCTAAAACTACTAACTATTCCTATTATCAAACCGGGTTCTTTGGATTCAAATGCGAGCACTATAAACACTCTGATATCCAGCCAGTTTTGTTTCTGGGGTTCAGTTTTGACAATATAAAACCCGTTTCTGTGTTTCCTTTGCAGTAAACTTAAGTCGAAGTGTGCAGCCACAACGGTCAACCATCCCTTGGTTCTGGGACGTGCCGCCATTAGGCTGTGGAAAAGTCGATAGAAGCCGAGTCTGAAACATCGAGCTAAAAAGGAACCTAAGGTTAAAAAGAAGAAGGTTTTTTTTTTTTTGCTTTGCACTGACTTGGCTTGCCTTGAAGAAGAAGAGTTTTCCTTGTTAAAATCGGTAGGTATCAACTACGCTGATCTGAAACAGGGAAGGTGCTCCCCCGAGGTAATGTGACAATCGGTTTTGGGGAAATAAAACCTGAAGAAATGTGGGTTTAGTGATTATATTTTAGGTGAGTATCACGTCTTACATAACGTCCGTAAAAAGGATTCCCATCTCTGTCACACAAAAAACGTTTTGTCTCCCTATATGAAAAAAAAAAAAAAAACACCTTGTAATTATGAGCAAGTCATACTTATAGGAAATAAAAAAACAGCAAGTTACATAAGTTTAAAGCTGTGCTTAGTTAGAAAGTAACATCTTTAATTATTGATTGAACAATAATACTCGAAGGAACAGACATTTCCATTAAATGTTTTTATCTACTGATTGGCATATATTCAAAAAGTTATGAAATAAAAACAATGCAAGATGTCTTAAAACTTCTTTATATTCATTTAGGTTCTCCTAGGATTCTATGTTATGTAGATATGTGTGTCGTCTTGATTTAGTAAGTAATTATAATATGTACATTTGTAACGTGTAATTAGTTACCTCAGAAGTCTCCAATCGCCTATAATAATTAGTATGTGGCTGAATGACAATCAGGTTGAGTTAATTGCTGTAAACCCTTGGAGTAATACTGATACCTTGATATCTCTCTCTTATAATTTAAGAAGATAAATTACAAACAGATTTTCATACTTGGGATTAAGTTAATTCAGTATGTTATTTTTAAAAACTAAATTTCCTTCCTTTACTTTGCTTGTTGTTAAAAAATCCATGAGAAACGTAAATTGGACACTTACTGTGAACCAGGATTAGATCTAAATAATTTATGAAGATATTATCTTATTTAATCTAAAGATTTTCAACTAGTTTTCATTTTTTATAATTTCGTAATAAAATCAATGATAATCATACAGGTATTCAATCAGTTAGTTTAAAAACCGTCATTACTAGATGTTAATTTATTTAAGTTAATACAGTTATCTTTTATTTCAACGTTCTTTGGAAAAATATCAAACACTTGGAGAGTAGAATGTCACAAATGTCATAATTTTTATGAATATAAGAGTTCTTTGTTTATTCAATAAAAATATTGAAGGGTGAAAAATATTGTACTACCGTATTATTATTTGCTAATCGATACATATAGGGAGGGCTCACATATTGTTATATATATTGTTATAGATATTATATTTCAATAAAATTTATAAAATTGATCAAATAATATTACGTAGTTTAATAAACTGGTACATGTTGTTTTTTATATCTGAAACAGCAATATTAAATAACTTTTCCTTACAGTTAATCACAAAAAGCAATAATTTTTCAAATATCCTGGGAAAACAAGAAAGAAAATAGGATAAGGTAAAACTTTGATATAACTCGATGAACATTATGAACGGCTCTTCTTTGGCAACAAAACTTTATTAAATTATCTTCCATGTTTTGTTGTCATCAGTCTTAAAACACTAAAACGATAAATTAGATTTTGGCAACAATTTTTGAATACACATCATATAAACGTGTTATAATCCGTTCGGGAATTCCTGGCGATTAATCCTAAACGTAGCAAGCTAGTTTTAATGTAAGAATTATTAGACCTTACTATGGATGATGATAAAATACTAATAATCTACAAACCATATGTCTTAAAAATCCTTAAATAAGTAAAACTCATTTATTGAGTCAATTTCCAGTATCAATCAATCTGTTCATGAAAGAAATGATCTATTCATTATATTTAAATACTGGTGTTTTATGTTATTTTGGAGTAAAAAGAAAAACATAAAGCAATGGTCTTTAGATCAAAATGGAGAGTTTGTAATATAACATACATCATAAGTTTGTTGTCGTCCTTAAAAAAAATAAAAAATAAGAGTTTTTTTTATATAAAAACAGTTTGTTCTAATTTTTAAAATTCTTCTACGAAGACAATAGTGTACGTAGGTCGGGTTGTTGTGTGATGGTATGACGATGTCATATAATTGGAAGTGTTGGCTGAACACAGTTACCCCTTTCCCATTTTGCTCAAATTGTTATTGGTAAAAAGTAGCTCTCCAAGCCCCTGCAGTCGACACAGAATTAAGAACAATCAACTACAGTGAACTAATGTCAGCTTTTAATTTAAGCAATTGTCAGGTTTACTTAACAAAATTTGTTGTTTTTTAGCTTAATTTAAAATATTTTACTAACTTTTTACTAGAACTTATGTTTGGAAAGTTTCAGTATTTAAGCATTTGTGTACTTGTAAATTAATTAATTCGATTGAGAACAATTACTGTAACTGAGTCTCTAACCATTATACCGGGTTTCCCAGACCACCCATACAACTCTTTTAAAATCTACATATTTAATCTAGGAAAAAAATGAGTCATTATAGTTAAATCAGTCGCGCTCCATCCATTGTGGATACTTTTGATGTACAGGGTGTGCCAGAAATAACCTATCCAGACAGGAAGTCATTTATTTTAAATACAAATCCCCACTTTTTATGGTACTATTACATTCTACTTATAATTTTAAGACATATTTACAATTTAATGTGCACCCTTAATAATAGTGGTTTAGGAGATAATGGCAATAGAAGTTTTTTTTTGGGAAAACTTTCACATCCATTATATATAGTAAATTCCCCGTATCCGTAAATATTCCCGAATCTACAAAGACCTAGAATAAAAATGCCTAAGATTCTTCTTTGAAATACTTTTGCATCATAAATTATTAGTTTTGTCATAATTTTATGGACTAAATTTATATAATATGTGTTTCCATTTGTAAGCTACAACATAAAAATAAAAATAATAATTGTCCGTTAATTTTGTTTTCATTTTAACATTATTCGTGGCATCTTTAATCACAAACTATGAAATAGATATCGATATGTTTAATAAATATTATTGGTACTTGCTACTTCTAAAAATAGTTTAAATTAAATATTCTATTTTCATTTGAATAAACGTTGTATCTCTGAGAATTATTGATCAGTTATCGTTGTATTTCGAGGTCAATAATGAGTTCGATTCCTACATTCGCAGGTTAAAAAACTTAGGGTTAGATGATTTAACTCAATATTCACCGTCGTCTCCTTCAATCTTATTTCTCGAGAATAGAAACGATTACAGTACTGTAATTAGTTTTCTTACACAATTAACGTTTAGCAAAAATAATAAAGATTATTTTTTTCCTTTAGCAACTCCCTAAGTGTAAAGCTTTAATTTCCATATGATTGGTGTTAATGTCTTTTATATTGTTTTTTAACTATCAATAATATAATTTTTAAAGTGTTACTCGCGCATACAAAATCCTTTCTTTGAAATCTCTGAACATTTTAGATAGAGTTGCAACTGTTCTTCGTAATTATTTACAATCTATAACTTAACTATAATTCGATGAACGGATGGAAGAGAAATGAAATCCTCATACATGAGTGTAGGCGTCTCACTGTATAGATTAAACCCGATTTCAATGTCAAACAATAATTTTCGATGGCTATATTGACTCAATAACTATCACGTAGATTGACTTCAAACTTTCGAGGTATATTTTATACGTAATTTGTAGATTCAAATTCATTGTTAAAGTTATTCTGAGCATCAATAAACTGTTGAGCCGTAGTTTATTATAAAATATATAGATAGACTTACAAATACTAGAAATCTAGATTTTTATGGATTAATAACAATTAAAAGAAACGTTTATAAAGTAATAATAATAATATGAGTTGTAATGATTGAAACATCTAGTCCAAAAGAAAAACATACGTAAATCCATCTCATGGCGGAAAAAAAGATAAATGTTACAAATAACATAATAAACTAACGGTAGTTTTTGTAAAAGGTATTTTTGTTTTACTAATAAACAGTATTTATCTTAAATATATATTAAATAAATATAAAAAAGTATTCCAAAAAAATAGTCCGTCCTTTTGTACAGTAAGTAGTTTTACTAGTTTAAAGATATTTATTTTCTTATGCCAATTTCAAGGGTTAATCAAATAAAGAAGTTCATAATACAAATATTATTAGATATATGAATTTATTTGTGTGTCTAGTACGTAATTGACATGCGTTTCATTTTAGTTTTTTAAACTAACTTAATTTATGGTTGGGTATCTTTCATCCGTCCATCCCCACACGCGCGGAATAAGCGTACTCCTAGCTACATTTGCTGGACAGAAAGTTAGTGTGTATGGTATTGACTTTGCACGAGTCTAAAACGCAACAAAGCTGGGTTCAGCGGAGCTTGAACAATGCAGGGCCGAGTTGTCGTTGTTGCGTCCCAAAAGCATTCCAGGAACCGAACGCCATGTCCAACCGTACGTCAAAGTACTTTCCTTGAGTTCACTTTTAACGTGTTCCATTTGCATTCGAAACTTAGTTTCGAATTTTTAGTATGTGTGAACTTTAACATAGTATTCCTTACATAATTTTCTCAATTTTTTGGAGTTTTAATTGCACAGGTTAAAACAATTGGTTTAGTTGAAAGTACTTTTATTTTAAATGAATTAGAATTTTAGATACATAATTTAAAAATAGCGAAATTCCTATAGATGAACGATATTATTATCATCAGCAAATAATTATTTTCAATGTATATCTTATAATCGAATGAGTTGGTTTCTATTATATATTTGTTTAGTAAATGTCAGAAATATAAACCACATATGAATATTAACCACCTTTAATAGTACTCGATGAGAAAATAAAAATGTTTTAATATACTCACACTAAAAATAACTTCAAGACGGTAAATGTAAAGAAAAGGTATTACATAGGCCGTCAATTTTAACCAGTCAATACCATCCATCAAGACACCACTTTAACATACATTTACTGTCTTGTATACCTATAGTATAAATGGCAACAATTTTATCGAACTGTACTAATATACGAATTTTACTTAATTTTGCATTGTGGCACCAACACGTATTATAAGTTATTTTAAATTTTTAAAATTGACATATAAACAAGAGGAAAACACAATGCTTGTTAGCTGAGTTTAATTGTACAAAGTTCTATGTGGATTGCAGCAGCTCGGCGAGTGACTATTCATAATTTTCCAAGAGCAATTACAGGACAATAATAATTACTAGCAATGGCTACTCCTATTAGTTCATCACAATACTAGCACGTAACAACTGGCGGACACGTACCTGGACACTGCTGTCACCGGCATTCATCATCATGCCTTCCTCTTATTTTATTTATAAAATATACGTATTCTCCTACACACTATTGATTTACACGCAAAGAAATATTTTTTCATCATTCTGTATTTACGAGTAGTAGCTATTTACGATGGCAGCAGATATAAAAGGAAATAACTATTTCCCAAGCTCTAATTCAGATCAAGGAATAAACGATCAGCTAATTTTTCCTCGTTATAAATTTACTTTCCTTTGTTCCCAATTAGTTCTCCATTTGCCCATTAGGCGTGCTAGTGTTTCTTTATAGTTTATTTTTATTTTTTAAATGAGCTGTTTTTACTGTAATATAAATGCTAGTATCATACGCTAGTTTTGTGTCGAGATGAAAAATATCGTTCATTACTGGTACCAAAGTGAGTTTCCGGCACTTGCTTAAATTTTTCCCGTACTCGTCTCCTCCTAGTACGTGAAACTCGCTTTCACACAAGCAACTTGAGGGCGTACTGGAAAATTGCTACTTTCAGTACTTCTATAAGTAAATATACTATTACTTTTCCCATGAAAACTAAATGAATTTCAATACTAAATACATTATTAAATTGTATTGAAATATTATTCAGTGCTTTAGATTTTAAACCTAAAAAATGTTAAAAACATCCTTTTGCAGCGGCAGTTTATATTTACGACTTGGGGGGAAGGTGTTTAACCGCCTATAAGAGATTTGTGGGCCAACGACAGGTTTTAAAGCAAAAATACTGGTCGCAAAGAGCAAGAGAAAAACATAAAGGGAGTTTTAAATAGCTTACAATTCACGTTCCTTTATACACTAAATTCAATTTGTTGTCTTTTCAATTTGGATTTCATTATGAAATATGTACGATTTCATAAATTCCAGATTAAATTACTTATTTTAACGTCAGATGTAAAGCAATACGGTAGTAATCTTAAACAGATTTCCAATAAACCAGCGATTCCAAAGTAATTTGCCACGGACGTGCCTGTTAAAAAGTTTCTACGTGACGATATCTGCAGGTTTTCAAGACGATATCGACATTGAACTTTCGAAACTTAAACTTTTCTCTTCCTTATTATTTTATGAAATAAGTTTATCATATCAATTTTAAAACTTCAAGGATCAGCTTATATAATCGTATCTCCAGAAATTATAACTGTATACAGTGTATCTTTCTAGTAACTATTTTTTAATAATATTTTCTATTCTATTCGTAATACTATTGGCATACTATTTCGTAATTAATTTACATTGTAATATCGTTGTAATATCGTAGCTTGTGTGAAGAAGGAACGTTGTATAATTGTATTTATAAAATATTTATGGGTATAATAAGCAATATTGTAATGGTCTACTGTTGAGTTTATAAATTAATTTCCTTTTCCACTCTAAATAACGTTTAAAAGAATAAATGGGAAGAAAATTAAATTGTGCTTGAAAAACAATTTTGCAAACTCAAAAATACTGAAATAGCGGTGCGATTTACTCTTCTACGATCTTCTATTTTGCCTTAAAATAATACGTATTTTTCTACTACTTCATAACAACCCGTTACACTTTTTTATAATAATTTTCTAAACTACATTTAATGAAAACAACAACAAATTTTTTTGAATCTACTTGCAAAATTACGAACTGAGATAATGTTTTAACACCTTTTAAGGTCAAATTGGTCAAGTATATAATTTGAGTATATAAGTATCTAGTTTGATGACTCACATTCACAAAAACAACTTAGCATACTATTACAAGAAGTTATTAATGGTAATTTGTTTTGGCAGATGTGACGTCAGAAATGCAACTCAACACATCATAGTAGCCAGTTGTAGTCACGGGAAGAAAACCACCAGCCCTCACCTACGAGTCGAGGTGACGTGCTAAGAGGCGGGCACTTTATATGAAAACAATGACAGAGGGTAAAAATCCTCTTTTCTTTTTCATATTTCACGACTTTCATTAAAATTATTCAAAGATTCATTAATTTAAACTGTTGAGTAAGCAGCTACAATACTAAAATGATTTTATCACAGGATAAAAATGAATCCTTGATATTGACCACTAGCCTTGATGAGGTCAACAACAGTAACATTTAATACACTAAATGTTTTTCGGAGTCATAAAACGATTGTCTTAAGCTTAAAAATATAGTATGCTAACATTAATTAGTGAAATACAAGATGTGAACATCACTCATGCATGACAACCATACTATCTATACACTTATTGGGGAAAAAAATCATCCGATAATGTACGATTAAAAAGTCCATGTCATACTAAAGGGTCAAAGCTGTAGTTAGAAAGTTTAAAGGCATTGTCAAGTTGAGACGACCGCGTTTGCAACTGTGTACCCACCGATGATCCCTTAAACGGATTACAGTTGAGAGCGGATACAATTATCCCCGTATTGGCTAGCTCAGTGAACCTATTACTTCAAAGAACATCTACACATGAAGTAACACTGTATGCACTGTCAAATTAGTTTCTTAACCTAATTTGTGAAATATATGAAAAATTTAGTAAAAGAACTAAAACAATTTCATTCCTGTTACATACCTGTTTTTGCATTTAATGATGTAGTATATTAAGCTTTTCTTTTAGATTCAATATCAATATTAATTCGTAGAAATGTAATAAAATACCCACTTGGATACAAATTTTCGTCCTGCGCCAATCGCACAAGATTGAGGATTTGTGTTCAGACTAGAACTGAATGAGTTTTTCTTTCTCTAACGAGTAACCCAAAAGTAGATAAATAAAAAGAATTGAGGTTTTAAATACTTTGTTCCTGGATTTTACCATTCCCCGTCAACAATAAAAAAATGCCACTGGCCTAAAAACACACAAAAAATACTGTATGTTTGTCTATAGACAAGAACATGCAAGAAGAAAAGCGGTTTTATAAAGTAATTCTTCAATGTTGTCGTGATGTGTCAATTAATATTTTCAAATTAGAAATCTTAGGTGGGATATAAGAAAAAAGCTATCATCACTAATTGGGCAAAATCGAATGGTAAGAGTCGAATTTCTACTCTATTAAAAGCAATAAAAGCAAATATTAAAACATTCTGCAATGCGCGAGTCAGTGAAGCGAGCGAGCTCGTCTTGAATAAAACAAAAATTTGTTGCTCTTAGTATTTTAGAGCACAGATTATAATTGAAATTATTTCTTCAAACGATTCTACCAAGTTTTTATTTATTTTATTTTAACAAGTTTATCGAACAAATCCTCGGCCACCTGGTAGTATTTTAATGAGAAGGAATAACATTTTGACGGTTCAACTTTTGCATTATGCCACTAACAAAAGGTAAAATAATCATTTGTCACAATTATTTTAGAAATGTGTTAAATTCACAAATCTATTCAAGAATTCGCTCTCAAAAATATTCAGGATCTCTAATCCACCGATGTTAATCGGATTATTCCATTACAGTCACAAAGAATTGAATAACAATCAACGTCAAGACTCCTTTCATTGTTACGGCCACGCTTCCATAAAGCTGAAAGATGTGTTTTAAATAATAGTATATCTAAAAAACAAGTGAAAATACGAATTGCAATGAAGGGTGTAATAATAGTTTCCAATACCATTAAATAATAAATAAATAATAGTTTTAAAAAATTATACAGTTTTGCTCGTCATAAATGAAATCAAGAAAAACTTTCATGTACAATCATTGTACAATTACACAAAATCCTACCACTACTGTTGAAGCTCCTTACATATATAAATATATAATTACATGGTATTACTGTAGTTCATGTAATTCACCACTAATAATGACACCTAATAATCTCTAATAATTTTTAAAAATAATACTGTATTCTATTACCAAAAACCATTCCTTCAAACCTGGTACAAAAATATTATTATTGGCCAGATTATATTATTGAAAATTCACGAAGGTTTGCCTACAAAATCTATTTTAGGGAGCATAAATGTTTGGTTTAAGGTTCCTTGTAACCGAAATCACATTTCATGGAAATTTATCTTTCTAGTCATATCATAAGTTTGGTGGTATTGAAATATTATGTTATATTGAATTATTAGGCTATGGGTACTGCTCACCTACAGGACACCGTTCTAACAGTAGGGTATGAGTTAGTAAAACATAGATTGATAGGTTTTTAGATGTGCATCACAAAATACAATTATTTTAGTTTCGTTCCTATCCGAGCGATGGTAATAAGTAACAATAATTATTATAAAGCTATTGAGAAATCAGAGAGTTTCCAAGTAAAACAGTCTAATGCGATTTTGGAGTTAATTAGACACTAAATAAATTCTTCAACTATTTTTGCCAAACTTGAGAAGTAAGTTAAATATAGTGTTCCAGCTTCTTAGAAACATACATTGTTTCATACCTCCATAAATTACTTTTTAATTTTAATTCATTTATATACCTTTCCGGCTTTTAATTCTTTTATCGGAACAAAACTATTTATAGAACATTTATATTGTTGCAAGTGCTATTGAGGCTAAGGTTTCGATGGACTAGGGTATTGTGACTGTGATTCAATAGTTTGTGTTTATAATTTATTAATGCTCCCATATGGCTGTTCGGTCCATTAACTGTTCCAAAGCTGTGGTTGGTCGGTGGTTAGCTTGTTAAACATTTCTACAAATTAATCTCAGGTTAAGCCACATTCCAAAATACTGTATTAGGCTATTTTGAATTTACTTCTTTAGTTATAAATATAGTTTACTTTAATATGTTTCTGGAATACAAAAAAGGCTCGCCTACGGCTCGATGGGGGCTCCACCCCTACACCCCCTAGCTGGATCTACAAATTTTGTTTAAGATATTTAGGGTTAAAAATTTAAATGATGTTTGATACTTTAAAATAAAAATAGCAGGGTATGCATGAGTAGCTTTAAGGTAATATATCAGAGCGTTTGTATTTTTATAGCTTATAAAAGCTACTATAATACTGTAGCAAACAAATCGTCGGAAAGTAACAACATCTTCTGCCTCACCCTCTTAGTACAAAGAAAAATTATGAATAAAATAATATCTCAGCTTTTATACGACTAACCGTATAACTTTGAATAAAGTGAAACATTTAAAAAATTTTTCACGATATATTGAATACTGTTAAACAATGGCGGTTGTATATATTTTAGACTTCTATTTAGAACTTCTGTATATGGTACAAAAGTAGAATTTTACACATTAACAATATATTATCCAATTCAGAAACAGCCTTGACACCTGAATTATATAGATTTCAGATATATTTACTTACGTAAATGGCCTGAGGTGTCAAATATCAATGTTCACGCTGTACGCGTTTCGGGATATTTACCGCCCATCTTCAGCAGCGTCAAAGTTAAAACATAGCCCACTTTTCATGGTTGTCGAAATTTTCAAACACAGGACACATAAATCTTCTATACATAAAGTTACATTTACACACTAACACACACGAACAACGATCAGAACTAGCGGCGCGCCGGGCACACGGATCCATACCGGTCAGTTTACGTAGGCCTACTGAATCATCAAAGTGGCGGGTCAAGGTTACGTCACCATATCAGCTGACTGGCGATTGTCTGCTCCAGGTTTCCTATCTAAGCTATTGTACAGCTGATACGTTATTTTATCAGCGTACTCCTCCTTTTTATTCAACAAGCTGCCTTTGCCCCGGGCCTTCACTTCTTGATAAATAAATAATTCTTCTAACACCTGAGCTTTATTTTTCTGATTACAACGTTTCAATACTTTTAATGATTTTTCAAAGTCAATTTTGTGTTTACTGTTATGCTTTAGATGTTGGGCCACTTTGGAGGAAGGGTTATTCTGTTTGAACGCATTATGTTCTCTGAATCTTTCGGCAAACGACCTATTAGTGTAACCTATGTATTTTTTATCACATTTTTCACCACTATTGCACTCTATCAAATACACCCCCTTTGCGTTATTTTTGTCAACTGGTTGTCGAGGTTTGTGGAACGTTGGTTTATTAACCTTGTAACCAGGAAAATAGCCATGTCTTTTAAAAATATTCCCGACTACCTCAGACTGTCTATTTACATAAGTGAATGGAATAAATTTCTTATCAGTTTTGTTATCCGGATTGTAATTGGCCAACTTGAACTTTGTTTTTCTGATTAAATTGTCAATAATGCAGGTGTTATATCCATTGTTTAGAGCAATCTGTTTAATAATGTTCTCCTCTTTCTCGTATTCGTTTTTGCAGAGCTGGTATGTAATTAGGCGGAGTACCATTGAGCGAAATGATGCTAGTTTATACTGATAAGGATGATTTGAGTCTATTGGTATCACTAAATCAGTTTGGGTTGGTTTCCTATGTATGCCAAATTCGAAACTGTTGGTTGTTTTAAATATTCTGATGTCTAGGAAATTTATGCTGTTGTTGGATTCCATTTCTATTTTGAATTTAATAGTTTGGTGGATATTATTGAGGTAGTTGAGGAAAACGTTAGCTTGTCTTTTGGTCCCTTTAAAGATTATAAATGAGTCATCTACATATCGCTTATAATACTGGATTTTGCAGTGGTGGGGTTTTTTTGGGTTTATAATCTCATTGCTTTCAAATTGTTGTAAATATAACTCGGCTAATAGTGCAGATAATGGACCCCCCATTGGTAAACCTTTAGGGTCGCAGTATGTTTTTCCTTTCCATTCGAAATAATTTTGATTTGTTATTTCCTTTACCATTAATTTAATGTCCTCTATTTCTGAATCTGAAAACATATTGGAATTTTGTAGCCGGTTAACAAGAGCGTCAATGGCCTCAGATGGTGGTATATTGGCATACATGTTATCTACATCTACAGATAACAGAATACAATTCGGATCTGGTTTGTGGGATTGCAGCGAGTCAATAAAATAATTAGAGTTGTGACATACATTATTAGAAGATGTATCAATTCTAGATTTAATGAGGCTAGCTAAGTGTTTACTTAGTTTATATGATGGAGATTGGATGCAATTTATAACTGGTCTAATTGGCATATTATCCTTGTGAGTTTTCACTAGGGGTTTGAATTGTGGTGGAGCAGCTTTAGCATTAAGTAAATGTTTGCGTTTTTGGGGATGGATAACACCATTGTTACTAATCAGATGTTTTAGATTTTTGTTGTATTCCTCTGTCTTATCTTTTATTTCAAAAACTCCATTTTTAGTGAAAAAATCTTTTACTTTGTCATCTAAGTCTATTTCTGAAATTACTACCGTGGCGTTCGATTTGTCTGCGTCTACTAATCTAGCACTATTTTGGCTTAGTTTATCCTTAATCCTATTTATGCAATCCTTTTCTCTTTTGTTGGACATCCGTTTTTTACGGAGCCTTCTTTGTTTTGCTTTAGTAATTACCTTTTCAATTTTGCTTGCGGTCTCATACCTTATTTTTTCTTGTTCGTCTTTCTTTATGTAAGAAATTGCTACCTCATTTTCAATAATGAGATTTTTTACATCATTATCGTTTTTAGCATCAGTAGGGGGATTGTACTTGGAAGATTTTCCTATCATGTTGTTTTCCTCGACACTAAAATTAATGTCTGTTAAATTTACCATCCTGGGATAGAATTTATGCGGATCATTGTGTGAAAATCGAAAGTGGTTTTTAGTACTAATGAGACGTTTGATTTTGTTGGCCATGACTTTTTGTTTACTTAACCTTCTTTTATTTACACACTTAACAATTTTGTTGTTCACATCCTTATATTCAGATTTTGTTAAATACGATTTTAGTTGATTCCTAATATCTATGAGACTGCTCCTTATTTTGTTGGACTTTTTGTAGAGCTCCTTGATTTCATAACTAAGCCATGATCGTTTTGCGTGTTTAAGAGCAACTTGAGCAGCAACAGATTTATTTTTAATGCTAACTTTGACATAGTCAGGGATAATACATTTCTTTTTACAGGTTTTATTAAAATCGATGTTCAACCTCGTGTTCATGTTGTCCGTTCATGCTTCAACTTGTTGATGAGTCTTTTGGCTGAATTGGCTTGGCTTGCCATTATTCAATTCAGAAACAGCCTTGACACCTGAATTATATAGATTTCAGATATATTTACTTACGTAAATGGCCTGAGGTGTCAAATATCAATGTTCACGCTGTACGCGTTTCGGGCGATTTACCGCCCATCTTCAGCAGCGTCAAAGTTAAAACATAGCCCACTTTTCATGGTTGTCGAAATTTTCAAACACAGGACACATAAATCTTCTATACATAAAGTTACATTTACACACTAACACACACGAACAACGATCAGAACTAGCGGCGCGCCGGGCACACGGATCCATACCGGTCAGTTTACGTAGGCCTACTGAATCATCAAAGTGGCGGGTCAAGGTTACGTCACCATATCAGCTGACTGGCGATTGTCTGCTCCAGGTTTCCTATCTAAGCTATTGTACAGCTGATACGTTATTTTATCAGCGTACTCCTCCTTTTTATTCAACAAGCTGTCTTTGCCCCGGGCCTTCACTTCTTGATAAATAAATAATTCTTCTAACACCTGAGCTTTATTTTTCTGATTACAACGTTTCAATACTTTTAATGATTTTTCAAAGTCAATTTTGTGTTTACTGTTATGCTTTAGATGTTGGGCCACTTTGGAGGAAGGGTTATTCTGTTTGAACGCATTATGTTCTCTGAATCTTTCGGCAAACGACCTATTAGTGTAACCTATGTATTTTTATCACATTTTTCACCACGATTGCACTCTATCAAATACACCCCCTTTGCGTTATTTTTGTCAACTGGTTGTCGAGGTTTGTGGAACGTTGGTTTATTAACCTTGTAACCAGGAAAATAGCCATGTCTTTTAAAAATATTCCCGACTACCTCAGACTGTCTATTTACATAAGTGAATGGAATAAATTTCTTATCAGTTTTGTTATCCGGATTGTAATTGGCCAACTTGAACTTTGTTTTTCTGATTAAATTGTCAATAATGCAGGTGTTATATCCATTGTTTAGAGCAATCTGTTTAATAATGTTCTCCTCTTTCTCGTATTCGTTTTTGCAGAGCTGGTATGTAATTAGGCGGTGTACCATTGAGCGAAATGATGCTAGTTTATACTGATAAGGATGATTTGAGTCTATTGGTATCACTAAATCAGTTTGGGTTGGTTTCCTATGTATGCCAAATTCGAAACTGTTGGTTGTTTTAAATATTCTGATGTCTAACAAATTTATGCTGTTATTGGATTCCATTTCTATTTTGAATTTAATAGTTTGGTGGATATTATTGAGGTAGTTGAGGAAAACGTTAGCTTGTCTTTTGGTCCCTTTAAAGATTATGAATGAGTCATCTACATATCGCTTATAATACTGGATTTTGCAGTGGTGGGGATTTTTTGGGTTTATAATCTCATTGCCTTCAAATTGTTGTAAATATAACTCGGCTAATAGTGCAGATAATGGACCCCCCATTGGTAAACCTTTAGGGTCGTAGTATGTTTTTCCTTTCCATTCGAAATAATTTTGATTTGTTATTTCCTTTACCATTAATTTAATGTCCTCTATTTCTGAATCTGAAAACATATTGGAATTTTGTAGCCGGTTAACAAGAGCGTCAATGGCCTCAGATGGTGGTATATTGGCATACATGTTATCTACATCTACAGATAACAGAATACAATTCGGATCTGGTTTGTGGCATTGCAGCGAGTCAATAAAATAATTAGAGTTGTGACATACATTATTAGAAGATGTATCAATTCTAGATTTAATGAGGCTAGCTAAGTGTTTACTTAGTTTATATGATGGAGATTGGATGCAATTTATAACTGGTCTAATTGGCATATTATCCTTGTGAGTTTTCACTAGGGGTTTGAATTGTGGTGGAGCAGCTTTAGCATTAAGTAAATGTTTGCGTTTTTGGGGATGGATAACACCATTGTTACTAATCAGATGTTTTAGATTTTTGTTGTATTCCTCTGTCTTATCTTTTATTTCAAAAACTCCATTTTTAGTGAAAAAATCTTTTACTTTGTCATCTAAGTCTATTTCTGAAATTACTACCGTGGCGTTCGATTTGTCTGCGTCTACTAATCTAGCACTATTTTGGCTTAGTTTATCCTTAATCCTATTTATGCAATCCTTTTCTCTTTTGTTGGACATCCGTTTTTTACGGAGCCTTCTTTGTTTTGCTTTAGTAATTACCTTTTCAATTTTGCTTGCGGTCTCATACCTTATTTTTTCTTGTTCGTCTTTCTTTATGTAAGAAATTGCTACCTCAGTTTCAATAATGAGATTTTTTACATCATTATCGTTTTTAGCATCAGTAGGGGGATTGTACTTGGAAGATTTTCCTATCATGTTGTTTTCCTCGACACTAAAATTAATGTCTGTTAAATTTACCATCCTGGGATAGAATTTATGCGGATCACTGTGTGAAAATCGAAAGTGGTTTTTAGTACTAATGAGACGTTTGATTTTGTTGGCCATGACTTTTTGTTTACTTAACCTTCTTTTATTTACACACTTAACAATTTTGTTGTTCACATCCTTATATTCAGATTTTGTTAAATACGATTTTAGTTGATTCCTAATATCTATGAGACTGCTCCTTATTTTGTTGGACTTTTTGTGGAGCTCCTTGATTTCATAACTAAGCCATGATCGTTTTGCGTGTTTAAGAGCAACTTGAGCAGCAACACATTTATTTTTAATGCTAACTTTGACATAGTCAGGGATAATACATTTCTTTTTACAGGTTTTATTAAAATCGATGTTCAACCTCGTGTTCATGTTGTCCGTTCATGCTTCAACTTGTTGATGAGTCTTTTGGCTGAATTGGCTTGGCTTGCCATTATTCAATTCAGAAACAGCCTTGACACCTGAATTATATAGATTTCAGATATATTTACTTACGTAAATGGCCTGAGGTGTCAAATATCAATGTTCACGCTGTACGCGTTTCGGGCGATTTACCGCCCATCTTCAGCAGCGTCAAAGTTAAAACATAGCCCACTTTTCATGGTTGTCGAAATTTTCAAACACAGGACACATAAATCTTCTATACATAAAGTTACATTTACACACTAACACACACGAACAACGATCAGAACTAGCGGCGCGCCGGGCACACGGATCCATACCGGTCAGTTTACGTAGGCCTACTGAATCATCAAAGTGGCGGGTCAAGGTTACGTCACCATATCAGCTGACTGGCGATTGTCTGCTCCAGGTTTCCTATCTAAGCTATTGTACAGCTGATACGTTATTTTATCAGCGTACTCCTCCTTTTTATTCAACAAGCTGTCTTTGCCCCGGGCCTTCACTTCTTGATAAATAAATAATTCTTCTAACACCTGAGCTTTATTTTTCTGATTACAACGTTTCAATACTTTTAATGATTTTTCAAAGTCAATTTTGTGTTTACTGTTATGCTTTAGATGTTGGGCCACTTTGGAGGAAGGGTTATTCTGTTTGAACGCATTATGTTCTCTGAATCTTTCGGCAAACGACCTATTAGTGTAACCTATGTATTTTTATCACATTTTTCACCACGATTGCACTCTATCAAATACACCCCCTTTGCGTTATTTTTGTCAACTGGTTGTCGAGGTTTGTGGAACGTTGGTTTATTAACCTTGTAACCAGGAAAATAGCCATGTCTTTTAAAAATATTCCCGACTACCTCAGACTGTCTATTTACATAAGTGAATGGAATAAATTTCTTATCAGTTTTGTTATCCGGATTGTAATTGGCCAACTTGAACTTTGTTTTTCTGATTAAATTGTCAATAATGCAGGTGTTATATCCATTGTTTAGAGCAATCTGTTTAATAATGTTCTCCTCTTTCTCGTATTCGTTTTTGCAGAGCTGGTATGTAATTAGGCGGTGTACCATTGAGCGAAATGATGCTAGTTTATACTGATAAGGATGATTTGAGTCTATTGGTATCACTAAATCAGTTTGGGTTGGTTTCCTATGTATGCCAAATTCGAAACTGTTGGTTGTTTTAAATATTCTGATGTCTAACAAATTTATGCTGTTATTGGATTCCATTTCTATTTTGAATTTAATAGTTTGGTGGATATTATTGAGGTAGTTGAGGAAAACGTTAGCTTGTCTTTTGGTCCCTTTAAAGATTATGAATGAGTCATCTACATATCGCTTATAATACTGGATTTTGCAGTGGTGGGGATTTTTTGGGTTTATAATCTCATTGCCTTCAAATTGTTGTAAATATAACTCGGCTAATAGTGCAGATAATGGACCCCCCATTGGTAAACCTTTAGGGTCGTAGTATGTTTTTCCTTTCCATTCGAAATAATTTTGATTTGTTATTTCCTTTACCATTAATTTAATGTCCTCTATTTCTGAATCTGAAAACATATTGGAATTTTGTAGCCGGTTAACAAGAGCGTCAATGGCCTCAGATGGTGGTATATTGGCATACATGTTATCTACATCTACAGATAACAGAATACAATTCGGATCTGGTTTGTGGCATTGCAGCGAGTCAATAAAATAATTAGAGTTGTGACATACATTATTAGAAGATGTATCAATTCTAGATTTAATGAGGCTAGCTAAGTGTTTACTTAGTTTATATGATGGAGATTGGATGCAATTTATAACTGGTCTAATTGGCATATTATCCTTGTGAGTTTTCACTAGGGGTTTGAATTGTGGTGGAGCAGCTTTAGCATTAAGTAAATGTTTGCGTTTTTGGGGATGGATAACACCATTGTTACTAATCAGATGTTTTAGATTTTTGTTGTATTCCTCTGTCTTATCTTTTATTTCAAAAACTCCATTTTTAGTGAAAAAATCTTTTACTTTGTCATCTAAGTCTATTTCTGAAATTACTACCGTGGCGTTCGATTTGTCTGCGTCTACTAATCTAGCACTATTTTGGCTTAGTTTATCCTTAATCCTATTTATGCAATCCTTTTCTCTTTTGTTGGACATCCGTTTTTTACGGAGCCTTCTTTGTTTTGCTTTAGTAATTACCTTTTCAATTTTGCTTGCGGTCTCATACCTTATTTTTTCTTGTTCGTCTTTCTTTATGTAAGAAATTGCTACCTCAGTTTCAATAATGAGATTTTTTACATCATTATCGTTTTTAGCATCAGTAGGGGGATTGTACTTGGAAGATTTTCCTATCATGTTGTTTTCCTCGACACTAAAATTAATGTCTGTTAAATTTACCATCCTGGGATAGAATTTATGCGGATCACTGTGTGAAAATCGAAAGTGGTTTTTAGTACTAATGAGACGTTTGATTTTGTTGGCCATGACTTTTTGTTTACTTAACCTTCTTTTATTTACACACTTAACAATTTTGTTGTTCACATCCTTATATTCAGATTTTGTTAAATACGATTTTAGTTGATTCCTAATATCTATGAGACTGCTCCTTATTTTGTTGGACTTTTTGTGGAGCTCCTTGATTTCATAACTAAGCCATGATCGTTTTGCGTGTTTAAGAGCAACTTGAGCAGCAACACATTTATTTTTAATGCTAACTTTGACATAGTCAGGGATAATACATTTCTTTTTACAGGTTTTATTAAAATCGATGTTCAACCTCGTGTTCATGTTGTCCGTTCATGCTTCAACTTGTTGATGAGTCTTTTGGCTGAATTGGCTTGGCTTGCCATTATTCAATTCAGAAACAGCCTTGACACCTGAATTATATAGATTTCAGATATATTTACTTACGTAAATGGCCTGAGGTGTCAAATATCAATGTTCACGCTGTACGCGTTTCGGGCGATTTACCGCCCATCTTCAGCAGCGTCAAAGTTAAAACATAGCCCACTTTTCATGGTTGTCGAAATTTTCAAACACAGGACACATAAATCTTCTATACATAAAGTTACATTTACACACTAACACACACGAACAACGATCAGAACTAGCGGCGCGCCGGGCACACGGATCCATACCGGTCAGTTTACGTAGGCCTACTGAATCATCAAAGTGGCGGGTCAAGGTTACGTCACCATATCAGCTGACTGGCGATTGTCTGCTCCAGGTTTCCTATCTAAGCTATTGTACAGCTGATACGTTATTTTATCAGCGTACTCCTCCTTTTTATTCAACAAGCTGCCTTTGCCCCGGGCCTTCACTTCTTGATAAATAAATAATTCTTCTAACACCTGAGCTTTATTTTTCTGATTACAACGTTTCAATACTTTTAATGATTTTTCAAAGTCAATTTTGTGTTTACTGTTATGCTTTAGATGTTGGGCCACTTTGGAGGAAGGGTTATTCTGTTTGAACGCATTATGTTCTCTGAATCTTTCGGCAAACGACCTATTAGTGTAACCTATGTATTTTTATCACATTTTTCACCACGATTGCACTCTATCAAATACACCCCCTTTGCGTTATTTTTGTCAACTAGTTGTCGAGGTTTGTGGAACGTTGGTTTATTAACCTTGTAACCAGGAAAATAGCCATGTCTTTTAAAAATATTCCCGACTACCTCAGACTGTCTATTTACATAAGTGAATGGAATAAATTTCTTATCAGTTTTGTTATCCGGATTGTAATTGGCAAACTTGAACTTTGTTTTTCTGATTAAATTGTCAATAATGCAGGTGTTATATCCATTGTTTAGAGCAATCTGTTTAATAATGTTCTCCTCTTTCTCGTATTCGTTTTTGCAGAGCTGGTATGTAATTAGGCGGTGTACCATTGAGCGAAATGATGCTAGTTTATACTGATAAGGATGATTTGAGTCTATTGGTATCACTAAATCAGTTTGGGTTGGTTTCCTATGTATGCCAAATTCGAAACTGTCGGTTGTTTTAAATATTCTGATGTCTAGGAAATTTATGCTGTTATTGGATTCCATTTCTATTTTGAATTTAATAGTTTGGTGGATATTATTGAGGTAGTTGAGGAAAACGTTAGCTTGTCTTTTGGTCCCTTTAAAGATTATGAATGAGTCATCTACATATCGCTTATAATACTGGATTTTGCAGTGGTGGGGATTTTTTGGGTTTATAATCTCATTGCTTTCAAATTGTTGTAAATATAACTCGGCTAATAGTGCAGATAATGGACCCCCCATTGGTAAACCTTTAGGGTCGTAGTATGTTTTTCCTTTCCATTCGAAATAATTTTGATTTGTTATTTCCTTTACCATTAATTTAATGTCCTCTATTTCTGAATCTGAAAACATATTGGAATTTTGTAGCCGGTTAACAAGAGCGTCAATGGCCTCAGATGGTGGTATATTGGCATACATGTTATCTACATCTACAGATAACAGAATACAATTCGGATCTGGTTTGTGGCATTGCAGCGAGTCAATAAAATAATTAGAGTTGTGACATACATTATTAGAAGATGTATCAATTCTAGATTTAATGAGGCTAGCTAAGTGTTTACTTAGTTTATATGATGGAGATTGGATGCAATTTATAACTGGTCTAATTGGCATATTATCCTTGTGAGTTTTCACTAGGGGTTTGAATTGTGGTGGAGCAGCTTTAGCATTAAGTAAATGTTTGCGTTTTTGGGGATGGATAACACCATTGTTACTAATCAGATGTTTTAGATTTTTGTTGTATTCCTCTGTCTTATCTTTTATTTCAAAAACTCCATTTTTAGTGAAAAAATCTTTTACTTTGTCATCTAAGTCTATTTCTGAAATTACTACCGTGGCGTTCGATTTGTCTGCGTCTACTAATCTAGCACTATTTTGGCTTAGTTTATCCTTAATCCTATTTATGCAATCCTTTTCTCTTTTGTTGGACATCCGTTTTTTACGGAGCCTTCTTTGTTTTGCTTTAGTAATTACCTTTTCAATTTTGCTTGCGGTCTCATACCTTATTTTTTCTTGTTCGTCTTTCTTTATGTAAGAAATTGCTACCTCAGTTTCAATAATGAGATTTTTTACATCATTATCGTTTTTAGCATCAGTAGGGGGATTGTACTTGGAAGATTTTCCTATCATGTTGTTTTCCTCGACACTAAAATTAATGTCTGTTAAATTTACCATCCTGGGATAGAATTTATGCGGATCATTGTGTGAAAATCGAAAGTGGTTTTTAGTACTAATGAGACGTTTGATTTTGTTGGCCATGACTTTTTGTTTACTTAACCTTCTTTTATTTACACACTTAACAATTTTGTTGTTCACATCCTTATATTCAGATTTTGTTAAATACGATTTTAGTTGATTCCTAATATCTATGAGACTGCTCCTTATTTTGTTGGACTTTTTGTCGAGCTCCTTGATTTCATAACTAAGCCATGATCGTTTTGCGTGTTTAAGAGCAACTTGAGCAGCAACAGATTTATTTTTAATGCTAACTTTGATATAGTCAGGGATAATACATTTCTTTTTACAGGTTTTATTAAAATCGATGTTCAACCTCGTGTTCATGTACTTTGTCCGTTCATGCTTCAACTTGTTGATGAGTCTTTTGGCTGGATTGGCTTGGCTTGCCATTATTCAATTCAGAAACAGCCTTGACACCTGAATTATATAGATTTCAGATATATTTACTTACGTAAATGGCCTGAGGTGTCAAATATCAATGTTCACGCTGTACGCGTTTCGGGCGATTTACCGCCCATCTTCAGCAGCGTCAAAGTTAAAACATAGCCCACTTTTCATGGTTGTCGAAATTTTCAAACACAGGACACATAAATCTTCTATACATAAAGTTACATTTACACACTAACACACACGAACAACGATCAGAACTAGCGGCGCGCCGGGCACACGGATCCATACCGGTCAGTTTACGTAGGCCTACTGAATCATCAAAGTGGCGGGTCAAGGTTACGTCACCATATCAGCTGACTGGCGATTGTCTGCTCCAGGTTTCCTATCTAAGCTATTGTACAGCTGATACGTTATTTTATCAACGTACTCCTCCTTTTTATTCAACAAGCTGTCTTTGCCCTGGGCCTTCATTTCTTGATAAATAAATAATTCTTCTAACACCTGAGCTTTATTTTTCTGATTACAACGTTTCAATACTTTTAATGATTTTTCAAAGTCAATTTTGTGTTTACTGTTATGCTTTAGATGTTGGGCCACTTTGGAGGAAGGGTTATTCTGTTTGAACGCATTATGTTCTCTGAATCTTTCGGCAAACGACCTATTAGTGTAACCTATGTATTTTTTATCACATTTTTCACCACTATTGCACTCTATCAAATACACCCCCTTTGCGTTATTTTTGTCAACTGGTTGTCGAGGTTTGTGGAACGTTGGTTTATTAACCTTGTAACCAGGAAAATAGCTATGTCTTTTAAAAATATTCCCGACTACCTCAGACTGTCTATTTACATAAGTGAATGGAATAAATTTCTTATCAGTTTTGTTATCCGGATTGTAATTGGCCAACTTGAACTTTGTTTTTCTGATTAAATTGTCAATAATGCAGGTGTTATATCCATTGTTTAGAGCAATCTGTTTAATAATGTTCTCCTCTTTCTCGTATTCGTTTTTGCAGAGCTGGTATGTAATTAGGCGGTGTACCATTGAGCGAAATGATGCTATAACTGCGAAATGATACCATTGATGCACGGTATATATCCGTGTGCCCGGCGCGCCGCTAGTTCTGAACGTTGTTCGTGTGTGTTAGTGTGTAAATGTAACTTTATGTATAGAAGATTTATGTGTCCTGTGTTTGAAAATTTCGACAACCATGAAAAGTGGGCTATGTTTTAACTTTGACGCTGCTGAAGATGGGCGGTAAATCGCCCGAAACGCGTACAGCGTGAACATTGATATTTGACACCTCAGGCCATTTACGTAAGTAAATATATCTGAAATCTATATAAATATATTATCGTCAAAAATAAGGCCTTACTTCCAGGACACCTATGGTTTAGAGCTAGTGACGTTCCATACGACATTAATTACAAAGTACTCTCAGTAGCTGAGTTGGCTATAGTATAAAATTAGAAGCCCGTGAGTGTAGATTTTTAAAGTTATTAGAATACTATAAAAAACTAACTATGCTTAAAAAAGTTTAAAAAAATCGGTAAGCTCAATTAAAAATAATTTTAAAATAATACATTTAGCTTTTTTTATTTTTAAAACTAGTAAAAAAATGCTAAGAATAAAATGGAGTAATAAATTAAAACCAAGTAATCGCTACAAGATGCTTAATTAATTCTAACTTGATTACTTAGCTGTTTACAGCTGAAGCTAAAATCATCACAAAAAAGCCATCTAATAAAATACTAGTTTCCGTTCATAATTACAAATGAATGTTTTTTATTATCATGCAACTAGTATAAATATTGGACTAAAAGTAGATTATGTCTTTTATAATAAAGAGTTCAAAAATTACTAACGACTAGCAGGTATTATAATTTACCGACTAATTGACGGAATTATAATTTAGCTACATTCTCTTAAACTTAATAAATGCGACACGTCTTCAGTAAATGTTGTTAACTAAAATTGTGTTGGTGATATACGTTGAAGCTCGAGATCCAGGTTTCCCACCTAATTGGTATTAAATTCCTCTGGATTCCCCATCGACTTTCTCCTCAGCGCCTAAGGGGCTCATTTAAATCTTAGAAACCAAATTATATTTACAGCTTTGATAAACAATGAACTATATAGATATTCGTTGATGTATCCTAAGAGGTCTCTTGTATTAGCTGAGGCTGCTTAGTATTTTTTAACTTTGGCATTTTTCATACATTGCATTAAATAGATCTTAAACCCAGGGAAAATATAAACGTATGATTTTCCTTTACCTTTCAAAAGCTGATAAGCCTATGATAGTATTACTTTTATGAAGTGATGAAATTTGGAGTAATCTTTAACAAAAATTGGCCTATCGTTAAACTATTGTGTTTTCTGGCACTTATGAGTTTCAACAAACGCAACGATGTATTTGTTTTGGGTTTTTCATTTAGGACCTTTAATTTAAAAGTAATGTTTACTAATTCTTTGGTATTTTTATAATATAGATCCTTTATAAATCATATCTTATAATAGGGACAATAATTCGAAATAGTTTTTTCTGAGGATCTCAACCCAGCCCCGAATGGGCTAAGGGGAGTGGAACAAAACCTCAAAATCGGACTTATGAACATTCGATCAATTGACATCTGGGTGCAGAAATGTGTGCTTTGGTTCATGATTTTTATTTTGTTGTCTTCTGATACTTGGCTTTAACCTGGCACCTTTTTAGACAACTACAACATACCAGGCTACAGCATGCTGCGCTGTGACCGAACGCCTCTAGTGAGTATGAAGGCGTCAGGTGGAAGTGTTTCCATGGACATCAAGCAGGGGGTATTTTAAAAGTAAGACTCTTTCTCTGTAGGAATGAATCCTGGCGTTGAATCCCTTTGTGTTTTCCTGAATGTGAAAAGGCAAAACTTGAAATCTATTTGGCTTAGAAGGCAATCGATGTCAGGTACTATACAATACATGCCAAGCTTCTTTATTTCACTCCCGATACAAATAAAAAAATTGCAGAAATATTTCTTGCCAGAGAGGGTGTCATATGACAGAGTCATTAGGAGGAGGACCCTTCACTGCTGAGAGGCGACGCGACGCAATTGGGCCTAACTGCCTTGCATTTGTCTTCGAATGTGAGGCAGATTTTCAAAATACGGCACCAAAACATCGTGAAAAAATATTCATTCCCAAAAATAATAAAAGGTAGTATTTTATGAATGAGAGTTATAAAACAATATTACATATTTAAATGTGTAAAATATCCAAGTTTTACAACATATATATATATATCAAGGGATATCGAGGAACAAAATTGCATAATAGTACGGTATGGTTGTAGTTATAATGGAGAGGTAGATTAATTTGTATAGAAACGAGTATTTTACCAAGCTGTATTAAAATCATGTACTTTAAAAGTTGCCAAAAAAGTTGGTAAAAGTTGCCAATAATGTATTAACATTGCACTGTTTATGAAATTGTTAGAATCTGTAAATTATTTCCTAAAAAGAAATAAGTAGAAATAAATAAAATTATAAATATCATAATATACAATTAAAATTAAAGGGATTTATTTTTGTAATAAAATAATTATTCAGGATAAGGCTTAATAGTGATAATTATCCATCGTGTAAACATTTTTGTTCATAGAAAAATACTTAGCTATAAATAGTAAAAAAGAACATACGTAATTAATACACATTAAAGTAACTATGCACTTCTAATTGAAATATTAACTTGAAATATTTCTTATTCTTTTTCTTCTTATTCTTTATTACAATCAAAACAAATAGGCTTACAATTTCCAATTTCATCAATTTATTGAGCTCTACCTTTCTTGCAATGTTTAACACCATACAACAACTTTGGACTTTCACAAACCCGTAATGAGATGTAACCAATCCTCTTGAATTAACAATTAAGTTTAAACTCTATGTGAGTTACACAGTTTTATCCATTTATCTCTCCATAAAATATGATCTATTAAAATTTATTATGGGATCATAAATCATTAAAAAAAATGTTACCAAAATATATGTGACGCTCAAAGGTGTCAAGGGAGATAATTTCAAAAAGTCGCTTAAAGGCTCCACCAAGTTGTGCTGTTCATTTACTTAAACATTTTTGGCAATTATTTTGCAATCTAGAACGCGTATAAAATGCTGTGGCCCACAACTCAGAGCGGTCCTTGGCTCGACCCCAGGCGGCGATGTGGCAGCCTCAACAATTTACTTGAAATTTCGTAAATTTAGTGTGTATAACTGAGGCCCATTCCGTTCTACAAGTCCTGTAGAGCTTTGCCCAGGATGCGTTGCAAGTTCCACTGTATGCTTAAGGAACAATCTGTTTTTAGTATGCTAAGTGGTTCTAGCTCTAGTAGTGAAAGACTATTAGATTAATTAATTAATCCAATATATGCACCAAAATACACAACTAATAAAGGATAAATTAAGGAATATTTTCATATAAAATTTTTATTCAACCTAATTTAAGCATAATTGAACTAAAAACTCTATTCTCTTTAGTTTAGGATAAATAAGGTATTTGGCAAGTAAAGATATCCAGTCAAACGTGTGAACACTATACAAAATGTAGTGTGCTGATATTCACGCTTATATTGTTACACCTTGGAATAAACTAAAATACTAGGAAATATAAATGAAATGCAGTTTTCACAGTTGTCAGGTTGATGGATAACAAGCGTGGACAAGTGCAAATTAAAACAAAAGTGTTTTATAGCTTTCTTTCTTTTTATTATTTAAATGTAAAAACTTTAAAGATAGTTATAGCATAAAATATTTTCTAATTTAACCTTTAATAACGTACAGCAGTGGTAGGCATATTTTCCTTGTTATGTATTTAGAGAATTATGGTTTCTTAAAAGGTCAAATTATACTATAAACTTTTGAGACACAAACCCTGCTAAAATTGTTTAGTACAACAGAGTAAAACCTATGGTTAGCTCGCAAGCCTTGAAAATAAAGTTAACATTTATCACTAATTTCCGGGAAACCTTTAAGTGAATTAACACAGTTAAAAATTAATGCAGCGTTTCCAAATGATATAGGCTACTTAATATTCAAATTTAACTTAGAAGTTTTTACAAAACTGTAGTGATGAATCACGAGCTATGTGATTTATCAGTTTATAATCCGAGTGAGGAGGAGTGTAATCTAATGCCTGCCGGCTAATGAGGAAGGTATACGTTAAAGTTACTTGTAACTCTGTTAGTCGAGTAAAGCGATTTGTAGCGGATTAAATCAAGCTGAGAATAATCTCGTTCCAAAGTGAGTTGTAATTTGTTTGTTCGGTTAAAAGTACAAATACTAACATTTATTTTTTATAGATATCATTATCAAAGGATGTCCACATACTCCGTCGTCAAAATTCACATGGTGAATTTGGTCGAAATATACAAAAACCTTTATTTAAAGGCATGCAATAAAACGCAAATCCTTTCAGATATCCACCATTTTGTTTTCTAAAAAATAATGTTTATTTCCATGATGGTTGTTTTAGGAAGTACTTATTAAGGAAGGCATGGACTTTTTTTAGAATAATGTTCATTTAGTAAAAGTTTGTTTGTCAGCTTTATATTTTTAAAATGACTGCCATTTACATTTATTCATAAAGAAGCCTTCAGGAAATGGTTATAAATATAAAAAGGTTAACTTACATTTATGTCCGTAATTCCTTTATAGTGAAACTAAGTTTACTAGAGTTTCGGCTATTAGATATTCATTATTAAAACTTAAATATAAAGGTTGTTTACTTTATTCTAGCAATTTTCTTCAATAAAACCACACTTAACTCGAAACAAAACATTTATAGGTCGTTTTTTAAACTTGATTATTAGTAGTGGGGTTTGGTTACTTTCAAAACGGAAGTCGTGCCATTTGCCAGCCGCTGCCGGCCAGCTGCCATCGGCCAGATGGCAAATCAGATGCTGTCGCCATATGCCATGCCATATAGCTTCAGGTGGGGAGAGGCTAAATCAAATGAAGGGGTGGAGAAGGGGTGAGCAGATGGTGTTAATTTTTGAAGTAGGAGTTAGTGTATAAAGGAGAGGGGATAATTGCTTCAAGGTCATATGGAGGGGGTTTTAAAAAAGACTGAACTATTAAGAGTTCAGTTTATAGGTGATTGTCATACAGGTCAGTCGAAACCGACAAGGGACTGAAGAATAGCTTCTACATCATTTATTGTTGTAGAAGATACATCTGGAACTTGTACAGGGTTCTGAGGAGTTGTTGAAGTTGAATTTCTAGAAGGATTTTCCCTTGGATGAGTTGTTGATGATATTTCTTGAACTTGAACATTTTCTTGGTTGGTCTCCATTGTTATTGTAGTACAAATTAGAGTGGAGATGTTGTCAGCTTAAAAGCATAGAAGATAATGAAGTAGGAATTATTGTTGGGGCCCTTATATAGGGAATAGTGGGGGTAAAATAAAAAAACTTGTTTAACACAGTCGATAGGTGTAACAAGTTCAAAGTTATTGAAGTGTAACATATAATGCAAAATGTCGTAAATGACACTATCATCAACATTAACCTGAGCAGTTGTGGAAGAGTATAATGGATTAAAACTGTACTTCTTTCTAACTCTTTTTAAATTAGTTTTACACTTTGAAATTGAAGGTTTAGAAGTAGTTCGTAATATGTGTTGTGTTCGCAAAAGCTTTAATTTTAAACATTGTGCATTCATTATAACCGATGTGTTACATTCAGAAGTTAAAAGAAGACTGAGATATAAAATGAAGTGTAAAAGAAATTAAAACAAAACGCCGGAGTAGTAATTTTGTAGGTTAGAATTAACCTACAATATGAATGCTAAAAGTAACGAAGTCTATTCCATGGATAATTCTAACCTCAAACCTAGTTAACGAAGTAGTCATAACGTAAAACTAATGAGAGATGATGACTGAGCGGATGCAAGGCAATGAATGTTTGTGGCGCGATAAACAACCCACTTTTATAGAGGCAATAACTCCAGTCAGATGGCGGCAGATGCCGAGCAAATGACTGGTTGACCGACTTTCACCAGAGTAGTAAGAGAAGTAGGGGGTTTCGGGGCAATGACCGACCGGAAAGGTCAATGACCCCCCCCCCCCAAAAAATGGAGCCCCCCCCCTTCCCCCTTCCCCCTTCCCCCACTCCTACCCCCACTCCTTCAGGCCAATGACCGGTCACCCGGTCACCGAACTAAACATGGCAGCTACCATGGATAATTCTAACCTCACTTGGATAATTCTAACCTCAAACCTTGGTTTTTGAGTCGCTGCGCATGCGCCGCTCCCCACTCTTCTGGTTTACTTTTACACTGGTGTCAACTGGACTGGATTGAATACTGTACTGGAGTGAAACAACTTCTCCCACTACTCAAGAACCGAGGAGGGATAGGAGCCCAATTCTTGCGTCAGTCGCCAACAAACTTTCATAGCGAAAGGTTGTTGGCGATTCAGCAAGAGGTTTCAAATATATAGTAGGCCTATATATATTTGAACTTCTTAAACTATGTTGCGTTTTTTAATGTAGTATGTGTGTGTGTGTTTTAGTTGTAAGTTGCATTTAATTTAAGAAATAATTTGCGCATTGCGATGTTAGTTATAAGTTGGGTTTAGCATTAAGGTGTATTAATTTTAAGAGGTGTTTAGCATTAAGGTGTATTAATTTTAAGAATAATGATGGTATTTGGTTGTGTTGAATTATTTGGTTTTTAATAATGATGTGTTGGTACTAATAATTTATGTTTGTTTTGTGCATTTGTTTTGCCTTACAGCTAGATGTTAGGGGGTAGATTAACTGTAAATTCAGAAGTTCAGTTGAACTTCATTTAAAATGGGTGGGACATCCGCAAGCCGGACTTTTTTTGCATTTTGTTTAGGAATATGATGGGTGGGATTAGTTTGGGTGGGGTTAGAGTTGCGTTTCTGCATTAACTGTTCCAGTTTCCCTGAAATTAATGGTTACGCTTTGATGCGGACGGGAAGTTACGCTTTGATGCGGACGGCCCAGGGACCTCCCTTGCAGAACGTAACTAGTGGGTTGGGAGTGGGAACCGCTAGGCAAACAGGGTGGTGGGAACAGTATTACTGTTCCCATCACCTTGGATCATTATAAATCTTGAATGACCTTGACCCACTTTTGGAAGGGTCAATGACCCCCCCCGAAAAAATGGAGCCCCCCCCCGAAAAAAATGGAGCCCCCCCCTTCCCCCACTCCTTCCCCCACTCCTTCCCCCACCTCCCGGGCCAATGACCGGTCATGACCGGCTGCTAACCCCTCTCATTTGCATACCGTTATAAAAGCCGAGCCAGCCGCGGCCAGTGTTTCATTCTGATTCCAGACGTTACGCTGCGAACTTGGAGTTATAACCATGTCTTCTCTACCGACTACTATTTCTACTACTTCTATTTCTACTACGGCTGTTCCTGCACCTAAGAAAACTCTTCGCCTCAAAAACCTTCCTGATTGCTACAAGAACCGACTTGCATCTCAACCTTCAACTTCTGGAGCTATTCTTCCGCCAACCAACACTTCTAGACTTCGTAGTATTTTTTCACCGCCTTCGCCTTCGCCTTCAAAGGACTCCGCACCACCATCAACTACTATGCCGCTACCGCAGAAGCCAGTTCACCACCATCCTAATACCCCTTCCGTTGAAACCATTGTTCATCGTCTTAGCACACCCATTATCCCACTATCACCATTGCCTCCTACCCCACCACTTAGTACACCTGAAGATCATACCTATCACAAAACTGAATCCTCTCAACCTGCTACTAAATCATCTCCTAAATCAGCTCCTAAACCAGCTTCTAAACCAGCTCCTAAACTTACTCCTAAACCTACTCCTAAACCCGCTCCTTCAGAGCAATTTCAATTATTACAAGAACAGCGTCGTACGGCATTTAGCCGTCCCACTACTTGCCCTGAAATGCTTACTAGGGGAAGGATCACCTTGTGGGAGGAAATGTGTAAAAAACGAAAGTTTTTGCCGTGTACATGTCGTAAAACACATTTCTGAACCACAAGTGACAGAAACCCCCACTGTTGAATACCAATCCAAAATTATTGGTGTGAAAGGAAATAGGCTTAAGAGAGGTTGTGTCTATTTTTTTGAAAGTGTTATTGACAACGAACACATTTTGGCAACTTGTAACGGCGTAAGATATAATATTAAAGTGATTGAATCCTTGCGCAAAGAGAAATCCGTTTATGAGTTAGACTCTAAAGACTATCTCCTCAGACACAAACTGGATGGTATTACAAGGTGGGGGCGTAGCAAGTAAATTCACATAGCTTTTTCCAAATTATTGCTTAAAAAAATACTGGGGGAGAAACACAACGCGTTATAGCGTTGTGTTTCTCCCCCATTATTTTTTAACACTCTAAGTCTCGTGACCTACTTTTATGTGAGTAGTGAGTAAAGGATGGTTCTGTGCCCATTCCTTCGGGTCAATGACCGGACAGGAAAGGTCAATGACCCCCCCCCCCCAAAAAAATGGAGCCCCCCCCCGAAAAAATGGAGCACCCCCCCCCTTTCCCCCACCACTCCTTCCCCTACCACTCCGCCGGGTGAATGGCCGGTCATGACCGGTTGTCTACCTACATGTAACCGTTACACTTGCTACTCCAGAGTCTTCATTCCAATCCGAGAGGCCACCGCCGCAATATGCCTACTCTATTAGAATTATGTTTGCGACAGATAGTTTCAAATATAGTGTTGATGGAACTTGCATTAACCGATGCAAACCTTCCACTAACACTACGTCAAGAAGTGTATTTTTTTTTTATAAAGAAAATTTTGGAATTCTTCATTGCTCGCGGTATATATTTATTGATGGAACAGTTATGTGTTCATATTGCGGTGTGGCTGCACTCATAAATGTGGAGGGACAAGTGGACTTTAGACTTCAAGGTGGAATATATGAAGATAACTATTACTTGTCATACAAGTTTATAGTTCAACAGGAAAAATGCGATATTTGCGCATTTAACTTGTATGAGTTTATACATGCAGATCCTACAGAAATTGATTTGGAAAACAATCCTGGAGTCCCTTATGTGATTTACGCTCCATAGAGGTCCACCAAACCCACCAAACGGCCCTTTTCAGGGCCACCTAAGACTTTAATTTAGGGATGTAAGCTATTTAGCTTACATGCAACTTAGCAGAAATAAGTTCTGCTACGCGGCTAGTTTGATCCATGTAGTAGTAAGTAAAGGAGGGTTCTGTGTCCGTCCCCACTCCTTAGGGTCAATGACCGGACCCGAAAGGTCAATGACCCCCCCCCCCCGAAAAAAATGGAGCCCCCCCCCGAAAAAAATGGAGCCCCCCCCCTCCCCCTACTCCTTCCCCCACTCCTTCCCCCACCTCCCGGGCCAATGACCGGTCATGGCCGGCTGCTAACCCCTCTCATTTGCATACCGTTATAAAAGACGCGCCGGCTATGGCTAGTGTTTCATTCTGGTTTCTTCCACCACTCTTGTTGCTTCGCCGCTCTTGTTGCTTCGTTTCTGCCAGTCTTAATATCTTTATTTTTAAAATGCTTCCTCACTTTAATGAAAATTTTAATCCTTCTGAAAATGCAGATGTTTTTCAACCACCTGAAGATGATTTCCAACATCATGAAGAAGATGCTTTCCAAGAACATGAAGAAGATGTGATAGAAGACATGGATAATAGCAGTGAAGATGAAAGTGAAGATGACAGTGAAGATGAAATGTAAATTAATGAACAATTCAAAGTATATTTTATAGAAACACAATTTCCTTTTGATGTAGTTGAAAGATTTATTTTTGAAGCACACAGATGGCTAAATTTAGGATTCAACATTATAATTGGTTCACCTATTGTCTACAATAACAGTAACTTCTTCCTTCTAACTCCAAATGATCGAGAACAAATTCTTACTTGGCAGGACGATGTAATGAGATCATACGAACTGAACATTGGTGTTGGGTACTTTGTTGCAAGAGTGGCTTAATAACCACATTACCCTTCCCCCACCTCCACCCTATCCCTTCCCAATCCTTATTCCTTCCCCCTCCCCATATTTAAAATTTATAAAAGTGGGGCTATGAACCTTCAGGTTTCTAGTCTGTACTCGCACTTTGTGCCGTCAAGTACATCTCTTGTATTTTTTTCTCCACCTTTTAAAATATTATTTGTTTGAAAAAATGCCTCCTAATGTGAATTACCATTTTAATTCTTCCGAAATTTCCAATGTTTTTGTACAACCTGAAGACATTTTAAATAATGATAGTGAGAGTGAGAGTGAAGACGATGATGATTATAGTGTTGAACTTAGTGAAGAACGTAAAGTTATAGCAATTGATCCACAATTTCCATTTGATACAATAGAAAAGTTTATGGTTGAAGCTAATAAATGGTTAAATTTAGGATGTTATATACGAATTGACTCTTTTATATTGTATGGTGATAGTCATTCTTTCCTTGTCATACCAAATGACAGAGACCGCATGTTGCAGTGGGCACAATCTATGATGGAGTGCTATGAACAAGGTGTGGACACTGGTGGCTATTTTCTTGCACAAGTAGTGTAATAACAAAATTACCTTTCCCCCACCCTACACCCTATCCCTTCCCAATCCTTATTCCTTCCCCCTCCCCATTTTTAAAATTGATAAAAAGGCGGGCTATGAACCTCCAAGTTTCTAGTCTGTACCTACACCTTGCGGCATCAAGATGCTTACCAGGCTTGATGGTTTCATAGCCAATGATATTAATATATGGAGTTTGATAACAAACTTACGGATAAAAATTGAAGAAAAAATTATGGCAAACAATGAGCTAGGAGTTATAGTTTTTGTTTCATTAGTAGAACATTTTGAAATTTTGTATAGTATAAAAGTAACAATTAACAATATTAATGAACTATTTCCTTGGACAATATTTATTCGCAATAAAGTTGAAGAGCAGAAAATTATAGTAGATGTGACAGCAATGAAATATAACCTAGATAGAGAAGAATAGATATAAACCCCCTCCTATTCCTTGGTTTTGCAAAAATAGTGGGGGTAGGAGTATATATAAGACTAAGTAAGCGATGCATAGTTTGTTATTTGAAGTAAAAGAAGTAGTAAAGAAACATGTTGTCTAAAGATACTCCATTTATTAATTATTCTCAAGTTAAAGATGTTTTTGAAAGCACAAATGAAATACAGGAAGAAAACATAGAGGAAAATTATGACGAAACTGATAATGATTCTACGATGGAAGAGGAAGAAATGGTACAGATTGAACAAGAACTATTTGAAGAAATGATAAACGATAGTGATGAAGATATAATTAAGGAAGCTATTGAAATATTTATATTGGATTCATCATTGGAATCACCCATATCACCTTTACTGTCTTCTGAATCTGAATCTGAATTGGACTAAGGTACCCCTACTATTTTGAAGAAGTAGTGGGGGAAAAATATCCCCACCACAAGTTAAAAGTTGGTGGGGGAATGTTTATAAATGTGTTAAATATTTGTGCAGGAGATCAGTCTTAGGGAGACTAGTGACTGAAGATGTTTCGTAAAATACCTTTTGATCCTTCATACTACAATCTGTTTGATATACATCGTTTTCCAGACATTGAGGAGAAATTGTACAGAAAATTTTGTTCTCTACTCGATAAGCCGCAAAAACTACCACCAAATACTTTTACCTACAAGCTACCCATCATGGACAAGGACGATGTAAGCAAAATACCATTAGTTCAAGTAAAGTTTTTGGAAGAAAAAATTCTTGTTTGTGTGAGAGAAGTGTTTCATAATGATTATTCAAAAAGATTGGCTTTCGACTTTATTCAAGAACATGCAGGATCTGAAAGAGAACAATATCCAGAACCATATTACAAATATCTTTTCGAGAATGGAGCGAGTGTAACGGTAGAAATAACCATTACATTAGTATAACTCTCCCCACCACTGACGTCTCCCCACCATTGGCATCTCCCCACTACTGACTTAAATTTGGTGGGGGAATGTGGATAAATGTGTTGACTATCTGTGTAGAAGCTCACTCTTCGAGAAATTGTTGATTAAAATGTTTCATCATGTACCTTGTGATCCGACTTCTTCCTTCAGGGAAAAACAAAGATTAAAACGACTAGAAAAAGAAAGACAAGACCGAGAAGATATGAAGATGGAATTCAATAGACTACAATTTCAAATACCAGGAATTGAACTTGGAGCACCAAGATTGAAAACTCTCCACTGGGCTGGAAGTTATATCAAATTTTTGAAAGTACAAGTTGAAGCAAGAGATCTAAAATTGAAAAGATTAGAAATGGAAAATCGAGAATTGAAGAAATTAATATCACACATGTCTGGTAATACAACTGTTCAAGAAGGTGAAGAAGAAGGAAAAGAAATTTTAGGAATCTAAATTATCAGCACCCCTTTTAGAGAATAGGGAATAGATCACTTTGTGGTAATGTAATAACATGCCGCTTAGTGATCTATTCCCAGTTCTCGCTTAATATCCGATGACCTTGACCTACATAAAAGTGGTGGGGGTAAGAGCATATAAAGAGATAGTTATGGATATAACTTTCAGTACAAGTCTAACACTATGGACAGCTTGTTAGTTTTGTGTTTACAACAAATTATTAATAATGGGTTTCTTTACCATCATACAATAAGAACAAATAAATGTGAAATACCTCAACCAATTCGTGAAATGCTCATCAAATTTAAGAAGGACAATTGTGGATTTGGTATTTATCTTGCTTATATTTTTGAAGATGGAACACAAATGTGTCATGATTGTGGAAAAGCATCTGTTTTAGATTTTGAACAATTTGAAGACGATGGAGGTAAATTAGTTCACCTTGTAAAAGGCCAAGTGATGAAATTTGAAACAGTTAAGAAAAAATGTAACATTTGTGCACAAAATTTGTTTGAATTTATTAAGTATAGTGCATTGAAATCATAATACCCCTTCTACATATGAAGAAGGTGGGGGAAAGGAGTGGAGATTATAAAGTGGTGGGGGAACATGTATAAATGCAGGTTGTTTGAAGAGACTTTTAATATTGTTGCAGCATTTGTTCAAACAACATGCAGTTTGAAGTTCAGCATTTCAAAATTAAATACGAGGAATGGACCTCAGTTGCAGAATTTATCAAATCCAAAGAAGATAGTAACATGTTAGTTCAAGTAGTTTGTTACACCCATAATGAAGAAAGCCATGTGAAGGTGATGAACTACCTCAATACTCCAAATACTACTTCAAGAAGCCCAGAATTTATTAAGTATGTGAAGGAAGAAGATGCAGATGTAACATTAGAAGTCTGGTACAAAATTTGAAATGTGAAAAGAAGAAAATTATTGTGGTGGGGGGAAATGTACAAGTTAGTGGTGGGGGAAATGAGATAAAACCGGCAAAATTGTAGAACAGAATTCACTCTATACAACGATGGAGCATCCTTCCACAACACCTGTATTGGCATCTGAGGATTGGCATCAACCAAATACTTCAAGTTTAAATTGTTATGAAAATCAGAAGCCTAGTACTTCAAATTCAAATTGGTATGAAAATCAGCTACCTAGTACTTCAAGTTCAATTTGGTATGAAAATCAGCAACCTGCCACTTCAAGTGTAAATTGGTATGAAAATCAACAAATTACTACTTCAACACAAAATGTGTATGAAAATCAACAGCCGACAACATCAACTCATTTTTGTACATCAGTATTTAAAGTATCAAAGCCCCATACAGATTGTAATAAGTTAATATCAGCTCAATCAGGAAGAATCAGGAAAAACACATACATGAGAGAAAGGTGCAAGAAAGAAAGGATAGAATTTACAAAATTACAGTTAACAGTTCCCTCTATTAAAGTGGGATGTACTAGAATAAAAACTTTGGAAGCAACCAATGCATATTTGTTGGAATTGTTAGAAAGAATTGAAAAGTTGGAGAAGAAGAATGAACATTGTAAAAAGTAAACACTCATTCCCCCCAAGAAAAACAAAAAAAAATAATAAAATAGTAAAATGAAAAAAAAGTAGATGTAGAATAGAGAGCGAGGAATAGATCACTTTGTGGTAATGGACTAACATGCCACTTAGTGCTCTATTCCTCGTTCTCGCGTTATATTGGATGACCTTGACCTACATTAGTAGGGTGGGGGAAATTGAAAATGGTGGGGGAAAGTGTATAAAGGACAAGCCTACTATAGAGGAATCACTCTGAAAGTAAACTTGTCAGAAGTATGGACTTGACCACAAGCAAAGAAGATAGAAAACAAAGATTTCGAGAAATGGCTAAAGTAAGAGAGTCAAGAATAAGGTTGAGATTTTACAAACTACAGAGATTGATTCCTGGTGTTAAGTTAGGAGAAATAAGATCAAGAACGGTAGACATGGCGGCTGATTACATCAGTTACTTACAATCGGAATTAATGATAAAGGAAGCAAGAATAGAAGAGCTGGAGCACAAGATAAAACAACATATTGAAACATCGAACAGTGAACCTATAAATTGTGTAATAAAAGAAGAAGATGTAAAAGACTTAAATTAAACAAAACAAAAAAAAATGAACTTGGACTTTGGTTATTGATTGGACACTTCTTAGAGAATGGGGAATAGATCACTTTGTAGTAATGAATCATCATGCTGCTTAGTGATCTATTCCCAGTTCTCGCTTAATCAAAAATGACCTTGACATACTTAGCAAAATATCATATAAGCCGGATCAAAAACAGTTATTCCTCATTTACTGGAAATGGCTCCTGTGGACAACACCGATTATCCAAGGAAATCTCTGATTGAAATATTGTATAAAATTCAATTAGAGGATTTAAATATGGAAGAAGATGAAAATAATAGCGAAACATCAGAAGTAGAAACTATAAATGATATGGATGTGGATGTAACAACATCAGAAAAAGAAAATGCCAATGATGTGGAGAATGAAAATTTGGATATGGATGTAGTAATATCAGAGTCTTCGTCATCATTTGAATATGAAGAAATACATATTGAAACTCCAATTCATATAGAGAATACTAATGAAGAATCTGTTTGTAGAAGATTAATATTTTGTCCAAGACGTTTGTTTTCTTCTGAAAGTGAAGAAGAAGAAGATGAAATAGTAGTGGGGGAACTATTATAAAAGAAGGAAAGGGAGAGCTCATTTCATTTCTTGGCGAAATTTTGAAGAGTGAACACCACCAAACATGTATCATTGCGATAAATGTTTGGAATCGTTTAATGATGATATTCTGTTAGAAATACATAAGGAACTAATTCACAACAACATAGAAGAACAAGAAGAACAAGAAGAACAAGAAGAACAAAATGAAATAACAGCAAGACCTACAACAACTTTACCAAATTTACAAGTATCAGCTTTACCCGGAAAGGTAGTAATGCATCATAAGATTCAAAATGAAGATTTAAACTTAGAAGAATTTATTAGAGAAGCAAAACCAATCATCAGTAGAACTTTAAAAGAAGAATTAAAAAGATTAAATTTTCTCAAATTTGGATTACTACTAGAAGCTATGTTTATAAATGTACAAGAAGAATTATCACCAAGAGGATTTATAACTAAAAATCAAACTATCATAGGAAGTTCAGACATTGATTCAATAGTTGAAAAATGTATAGAAGAAATATTAACTAAAATTCAGGAACATGAAGGACGAGGATCAGGGTGGAGTCTTATAAGTATTGAAGGATTAGATATAAGAGTTCATAAACATGGATATGGACTAATGGGATCTAGTTATATTCGTTTACCAAAAATAATTGAGGATACAAGATCATGTGTTAATGTGAAAAATCAAGATAACGAATGTTTTAGATATGCGATGACATGTAAATTTGTACCAAATCATTGTAATGAACCAAACCAGCACTATGAAAATCAAAGATATAGATATAACTTTCAAGGAATTAGTTATCCTGTATCACTAAAAGATATATCAAAATTTGAGAAGAAAAATCCCGGCACATCTATTAATGTTTTTGGATTAGATAGTTCAAATAAAGTTTATCCTTTACGTATTGCTAAAGAAGAGCTAGCAGATCATACAGATTTACTACTACTAACACAAGGAGATGTATCTCATTATGTGTATATAAAGAAATTTGACTCTCTTGTTAATAAACAACTTTCAAAAAATCGAAACAAAAAGCTGATTTGCAAAAGATGTTTTAATTTCCAACGAGAAGGAAGACAAGGAATGGAATGGTTACAAGAGCACAAAAGATTATGTAACAATAATTATGAAGCAAAAATTATTTTACCTTCAGAAAGCAGAGCATTTGTTACATTTCAAAAAGTTCATCATCAATATCGTATCCCTATAGTTGTATATGCGGATTTTGAATCAACACTAATTCCTATAGAAGATGAAAATTGTGAAGCTAGAAAAAGTGTCAAATATCAAATGCATAAACCAAATAGTTTTTGTTTAATAGTTAAATCAACATTATCAGAAGAACATTTAAACCAATATGGATTAACTTCAGAACCTCTAGTATATCGTGGTGAAAATGTGGAAACAATATTTCTTGACCATTTATATTTAATAGCTGAAAATGTACAAAGATTATATACAAATATCACACCAATGAAACCTATGGAGGAAGAAGAGGAAATTCAACATTAAAATGCAACTCATTGTTTCTTATGTAAAAATGAATTTACTATTGACAATTATAAAGTTAAAGATCATGACCACCTTACAGGTTATTACAGGGGTGCTGCTTGTAATAAATGTAATTTGAGCTATCGTTTACCACTATTTATTCCTGTGGTTCTGCATAACCTCAGTGGGTATGATGCTCATTTTATAATACCTGAATTAGGAAGAGACGATGGTTCGATAGATGTGTTGGCTGAAACTTCAGAAAAATTTATAAGTTTCTCTAAAACAGTTGGAAATGTCAAATTAAGATTCTTAGACTCCTACCGATTTATGCCGTCGAGTTTGTCTAAACTTTCTGAAAATTTAAGGAAACAAGATTTTATTGAAACAAAGAAGATTGTAAGTAACGACAAACTGGATCTCGTACTTCGGAAAGGTGTTTTCCCATATGATTATATAGACAGTTTAGAAAAGTTTAATGAAACATCACTTCCGCCAAAAGAAGAATTTAAAAGTAAACTATACGACATGGACATATCTCAAGAGGATTATGATCATGCATGTAAAGTATGGAATGAATTAGGATTTACAACATTGGGAGAATATTCAGATTTTTATGTTAAATTAGATGTAACTTTATTATGTGATATAATGGAAGAATTTAGAAATACGTGTTTTGCAGCATATGGATTGGACCCTCTTCATTCATACACTTCACCTGGACTAGCATGGCAAGCCATGTTGAAAGAAACAAATTGTAAATTACAACTTCTTACTGATATAGATATGGTTTTGATGTTAGAATCAGGAGTTCGAGGGGGATTGACACAAAGTGTAACCAGACATGTTAAGGCAAATAACAAGTATCTGCCCGATTATGATGCATCAAAACCAACAACATTCCTAGGTTATTTCGATGCAAATAACTTATACGGATGGGCAATGTCAAATCCCCTTCCATATGATAATTTTAAATGGATAGATCCAGAATCGATTGGAAACATTATGGATTTACCAAAGCATGGTGAAACTGGTTACATTTTTGATGTTGATTTTGAATATCCTGAACATCTTCACGATCATCATTACGATTTACCACTTCTTCCAAAGACTGAAATTTCCCCTACTGGAAGATGGCCGAAATTATTAATGACTTTAAACAATAAGTCTAGGTATGTTGGACATTATTGGATGATACAACAGGCTTTAGACTTGGGATTAAAAATTACGAAAATTAATCGAATACTACAATTCTCTCAATCTTGTTGGTTGAAACCGTACATCGACAACAACACAAGAAGAAGAGCTGCCGCTACGTCAAGTTTTCAAAAGGATTTCTTCAAACTGATGAACAATGCAATATTTGGCAAGACTTTAGAAAACAAAAGGAAACATAAGAATATCAAATTAGTAACTGATCCAGTAAAATTACAGAAACTAGTGCAACAACCTAACTTTGGTTCATCCGTAATTATAAATGAAAATCTTGTCATCATTTCTATGAACAAAAAATCAGTTGTATTGGATCGTCCTTTATATCTTGGAATGTCAATATTGGATATTTCTAAAACACACATGTACGAGTTTCATTATAAGAAGATGGTTAATTATTATGGAAGAGATAACATTGGTATTGCATATATGGATACGGATGCACTTATTTACTGGATTAAAACAAATGACATGTATGAGGATTTACGCACCTTTGTATATAAAGATGATTTTGACTTTTCCGATTATCCTAAGGACCATCCAAATTATGACTATGACAGAAACAAAAAAGTATTGGGAAAATTTAAAGATGAAACAAATGGTGTGCCGATGATGGAAATTGTGGCATTAATGTCTAAACTGTATTCATTTCAACTGTACATAAATGAAAGGAACGAATATCAAGTCACAAAGAAAGCCAAAGGAATAAAGACATCTTTCCTAAAGAAGAATGTACAGTTTCAACATTATAAAAGATGTTTGTTTGAAAATGTTGAAACAACTGCAACATTCAACACTATTAGAAGTTATAACCACCAACTTTTTAGTGTCAAACAAACAAAGTGGGCATTAAGCTACAAAGACGACAAGCGGCATATCTTAGAAGATAAAATTAATACTCTACCATTTGGCCACTATTCCTTGAACCCTATCGACCAGTAAACCTATTCTTCGTCCTCTACCTTCTTCCTTTTTCCTTTCCGTAAAAAAGAGGGGACATGGCAAGCCCAATGCCATGTTCCCTCTTTTTTACACTAATATAAAATGGCCTTGACCCATATTTCAAACTATATATAAGAAAATAAACCATTGTATGGATCAGTATTTGTACAAACGGTGTGCAAGCAACACTTTAAGATGGAAAGTGTAAAGGATAAGATTGTAAATGAACTACATAAACCAGCAAGAAGAAGATTTCCAAGAAGAAGTACAATCATTAAAGGAATGAATGATCTTTACCAAGCTGATCTCATTGAAATGATACCACACAGTAAATTAAACAAAGGATTTAAATATATTTTAACAATTATAGACTGTTTTACTAAAATAGCTGATGCTTTACCATTGAAGGACAAGACTGGTAAAAGTGTTACCAAAGCTATGGAAACAACAATACAAAGAAATAAATTTAAAATTAAACATTTACAAACGGATGATGGAAAAGAATATTTTAATAAAGATTTTGGAGCTTTGATGAAAAAATATAAAATAAATCATTATTCTACAAATTCTGAAGTGAAAGCTTCAATAATTGAAAGATTCAATAGAACATTAAAAGGAGCGATGTATAAACAATTTTCAAAACGAGGATCATATGTGTGGTATGACATATTACCACAACATATAAAAGAGTATAACAACAAATACCATCGTACCATCGGAATGAAACCTATCCAAGTAAACAGTGCTAATGCTAAAATTGTATTACAACGCATCAAAAATAATACAACACCAAAAATAGAAAAGTTACAACCAAAAAAGTTTAAGGTTAACGATAAAGTTCGAATAAGCAAATACAAAGGTGTATTTAGTAAAAGATATCTGCCAAATTGGACTAATGAAGTATTTACAATTTATAAAGTGCAACCAACTATACCTGAAACTTACATTTTAAAGGATAACAAGGGTGAATTACTTCAAGGTGGATTCTATGGACATGATTTGTTAAAATCAACAGTTGGTGATGTATATCTTGTTGAAAAGGTTTTACAAAGGAAAAAGGATATGGTTAAAGTTAGGTGGTTAGGATTCGATAAAAGTGAAGACTCTTGGATTCCTTCAAAAGACTTGGTATAGTTATTTAATTGCTCATTGTGTGTTTAACCTTTAAACAAGATGGAGATTGTACAACAAAAAGATCGATTTAATATCAATAATATTGATGAATTGACAGTTGACAATAATAAGTTAAATCATGGTAAACATGGTGAATTACTACCAAATACAGTAAGATGTTTAATAACTGGTCCTTCAAATTGTGGAAAAACTAATGTTGTCTTTAACCTTATAACAAATCCTAAAGGTTTGCGCTTGAACAATATATATATTTTTTCAAAATCATTGCAACAACCAAAATATCAATTATTAGATAAAGTACTTGCAAGTGTACCTGAAGTGAATTTCTACAAGTTTAATGCCAGTGAAACAATTATGCAACCAAATGAAGCAAAACCATTTTCTATTTTTATATTTGACGATGTTTCTTGTGAAAATCACGATACTATAAGAAATTATTTTGCAATGGGAAGACATCATAATATTGATAGCATTTATATTGGTCAAACATATAGTAAAATTCCAAAACAACTTATCAGAGACAATGCAAATATGTTGATCATCTTTAAGCAAGATGAGACAAATTTAAAGCATATATATAATGATCATGTAAATGCGGATATGCCATTTGAGAAATTTAAAGAAATGTGTGGTAAAGCATGGAATGAAAAATATGGATTTCTAGTTATTATGAAAGAAGAAGATATTAAAAATGGTAGGTATCGTATAGGGTTGGATAAATTTGTATTAATACATTGAACTACCTATGCTACATCTAGTAACACGTTGAACTTCACAGTGTAAACATGGTGAATCAAGAAAAACTATTAAAAGAAATAAAATCACTCAGTGATTCTATTAGGATAAAGAATCGTGCATTAAGGATGGGTTTAAGTGAAAGAGAAGAATTTCTAGAGACTACATTTAAACCTATCACGGAACCTTTAAAACAGATATCAGAAACTATTGGTAAACCTCGTTATGAAGGAGATGTTTTACTACCAGTTTCTAAACAAGAAGTACAAGCATTAAAAAAAGAAGATGATGATTCATATACAAGTGCTAGTGAGCAAGAAGAAACAAAAGAAGAAGAAGAATTAATTGTTGAAAAGGAAGAACAGCCAATACCTGAAGCAGAACAATCTATTCCAAATTTAACTCAATTGAGTAGTGATATATTACAACATGGACCTCTTGGACGAAAATATATAATGAAAATGCTACATGACATGAAATCAAATCCAAATTTAAGTAAATCACATGTATATGGAGCAAGAATTGATGGGAATGAATTAAAAATTGGTAACTCTAAGCTTGAAGTAACTCAAGACGATTATATCATTATTGGTGAGCATAGATATAAAGGAACAAAAGGATTATATGAATTAATTTTTAAAAATATACCAATAAAATATTCGGCAAAAGATTTAAATACTTTTAAAGAAATTTTACAAAATACTAACGCTCATAAAAGAAACTACTCAAAGGATGCAATGATTAATCGTTCACGTGCAACAAAATATAATATTGTTATAAAAAAATTGTTTCCCCCACGAAAATTACCAACATTACGTACCACAACGGCTGTGAGACAACCTTTAAAAAGAAAATCTTTATCACTTATGGATTTATCACTTCTTGAACAACATGGTAAAAAGAGTAAAGGAGATACTTCAACATCTGGTAAAGGATTAATGAAAAATCTATACAATACAAATGTTATCTATTACAACGACATCAATAAATTAGTTGACAGAATGAGACTATTGCATGAAGCTATGGAAGTCGGTCATACTGGTTTAAATAATGAATGGGTGGCTCTAGTTCATGAACTTAAAAATCGTGGCATAGTTGTATAATTGTCCGCAAATATAAAGAAGTTGCAAGTGTAAGATGTATCAGTTTTAACATGAGCGTCGACAAGTTCGGACGATACTCCGCGTTAGGAGTGCAAGTTGGAGAAAACAGAAAAAGAAGTGGATTACCGCAAACACCCGAAGGTGACTATAACATAAATAATAAACGTTTAAAGTTTGTTAAAGATCCAGAAGAAGATGGAGATGCAACAAATTTAAAAACAGTAAAGGAGGAAACATCTACAAGTTTAAAACTCGACAACAACCAACTGTATGATGCAAAATCTCACAGGGTTATTAATGTTGCAAAACCAGTCAATAATGGAGATGTTGTTAATAAAGGCTATTTTTTATCTGCGATGGAATACGCTTTACTGTTGGAAAAGACTAAAAGTGGAAAAAAGTACAATGCTTTAAATTATAAAATAACTAATGTGGCAGATCCAACCGAGGATACAGATACAATCAATAAGCGTTATTTGCACTCTGTAATACCAGAAAAGAAAAAAGATGGATTTTCCTTCTATAAATATACTATAAACTATATTGGATATCCTAAAGAAGAAAGTGATGGTGTTAATATAAAATACATTAAAGATAATTGTATTTTATATAATGGTGCTGTTATTCATTGTCATGGAAAAGTGTTGTCCAATCTGAAAGATGGTTCAACTCCATCAGATGCTGCTACCGTGAAACAAATGAATGAAAGCTTGAAGAAAGGAACATCCGCTTTTGTTAAACAAAATCAGGTAGTGTCAAAGACAGGTGATGAATTTATGCAAGGAAGTGAAAAGTTTACCTTACTACAACTACAAAATGACAAGTGGGATGGAAAAAGTAAAAAATTGTCAAATATAAGTTTAGGCACGGAAGAACATGATGCTGTTATTTTTACACAAGTACCACAACTATCAGCTGATGGTGTTAGTTTTATGTGTAAAGGTAAACGTTTAACCCTAGTAAAATCTGGTAAAGATGATCATGATTGTGTTGTTTTAAAACAAACTATAGTTTTAGATAAAATAAATAACGTATATGATGGAAAAGGTAAAAGAATATCTAACATATCAGCAGGAATAGCTCCGAATGATGTTGCTACTATTAATCAAGTTATAGAAACCTCTAATAACGATCCATCTGTGTATACATGTAATGGTAAACGTATCACAAATCTTGATAATCCTCAATATGACAAAGATGCTACTAATATAGAGTATGTAAAGAATCTTGTAGGTAATGTAGTTATTGATATGCATAATCATTTGATTAATAAATCGTTGACACACAATAAAATTGAAGATTCTCAGAGAAACCAATGGATTAAAGATAAAATCATCGATAAATATTAGTAAAACTTATGAATATTTAAGAATGGAATACACAAAAAAAGGATTCATTATCATAAAGTATTTCATAGGGTGAAGACGTTGGTTGCATAAAACAGTGTAATGAAGACCGCATCGTTCAGTCGTCGTCAGGACATTGGCAAGAGAGGACGTGGTATAACTTCAGCTGCGTTATCCCTGCTTAAACGGATACCTGTTGGTGCTGTTGTAAATCGAGCGATAGACGCTTTACCATACGAATTACATATTCCTGGAGGTTATCAATATTGTGGACCTGGAACTAAGTTGGTAAAACGTTTAGCAAGAGGAGATCCTGGAATTAATAAATTAGTTCAAGCTTGCAAACAACACGATATAGCATATTCAAAGTTTAAAGATTCAACAAATAGATCAATAGCAGATAAAATTCTAGCAGAAAAAGCTTGGCAAAGAGTAAAATCAAGTGACGCAAGTATTGCAGAAAAAGCAGCGGCTTGGGCAGTAACAACAGCCATGAAGACAAAAGCTAAGTTTGGTGGTGGAAGACGACGTCGCAGAGGAAGACCTGCAAAAAGAAGAGCTCCCAAAAAAGGTGGAAATATAAGAAAGAGACGTCGTAGAACTCGTAAAGCAAAAGTAAAAAAGGCTTCTGTTTGGTCAATGGTAAAAAACGGAGCAGGTTTATACCTAAGACCATACCGTGTGTACTAAATAAAAAGAATCAATTGATAATTCCTAATAAAGCTTTAACAAATCATCAGTTAAATAATTATGTAAAATGTTTAAAAATACCATTTTTTCGAGGAGTTTTTATGAAAGATGCATTACCAAATAAAATATGGAAAAATGAAACTGGAATAGGAAATTTGGATTCCACCTATGGTCCAGGCACTCATTGGGTATGCTATAAAAAACTAGGACAAACTGTTTATTACTTTGACAGTTTTGGCAATCTACCGCCACCAAAAGAACTTCAACATTATTTTCGAAACTCCAAAAATATTTTTTACAATTACAAAAGAGAACAACCTAACAATACTGAAATATGTGGACATTTATGTTTGGAGTTTCTAGCTAAAAGTGTCAGTCACCTTTAAGATGTCATCGTATACAGTGTCACTGAGTGGAAATTCATCCACATTAAAAGTACACTATTCCCAGCATTGCGTTTATCCAAGGAAAGATTATGGGAAGCGGCATTACTTGATTTAACTACCTACAATTCAATTCCTAATGTTACAGAAGGAAAAAACAATTTACTACATTATTATGAAACTAAGGATGCTGCAGGAAAATACTCAGAATTGAAAATAATTACATTTCCTACTGGAGCTTATGAAATTGATGATATAAACCAATTACTACAAAAACAACTCGGAGAAGAAAATATCACCGTTAAAGGAAACAATAATACTTTAAAAGCAGAAATAACTTCAAAATATTATATCGATGTCAGCTTGGAAAACTCCATTGGCAGTTTACTTGGATTTACAGATACAAAAAAGAAAATCTTAACTCCTGGAACTACTCATTCAGGTGATACAACTGTTACAATATTAAAAGTAAATAGTATTGATGTAACATGTAATATTATACATGGATCATATAGAGAAGGAGTGAATCAGCATATTTTACATACATTTTATCCAACAGTTGCTCCAGGTTTTAAAATTGTTGAGAAGCCACAAAACTTGATATACCTACCATTAAACACCAGTTTCATTTCAGACATCGTACTGAACATATTGGATCAAGACGGTCATAGTGTTGACTTTAAAGGAGAAACAATTACTATACGATTACACATCAGAGCGGCAACATAAAAGTCAACATGGGATTATCATTTAAACCACAGCGGAAGAGTCAGGAGCTCAGTAGCTCCTCGACATTGGAAGAGTTAACATCAGACAACATTCGTTTTCTACAAAAGATTGGATTAAAACTTAACAACGATGGATATCCTGGATATATCTCAAGGACCGACATTCGACGAAACACTATGGGAGAAGGAATATCACACACACAACCCTTACACTTCATCAAAATTAAACAATAATGATGAAATAAGAATTCCCATTCAACAACAAGATATTTACACATTACCATGTGAAAGTTATTTGTACATCGAAGGAAGGGTATTAAAATTGGATGGAAAAACTGCTTCAACAGTTCCTTTTATAAATAACCCAATGGCATATCTTTTTGATGAAATAAGATATGAGATATCAGGGGTGACGGTTGATTCAACAAAAAAGGTTGGTATAACAACTACATTAAAAGGATTAAAATCATTAACACCACATGAGAAGAATTCAATAGTCACCGCCGGATGGGTTGCTCCCGATAAAGACACTATAACACCTGCTTCCAACGGTCATTTTGATTTTCATGTACCTTTACGATTGCTTTTGGGATTTGCTGAAGATTACAAAAGAGTTATAATAAATGTCAAACAAGAATTAGTATTACTCAGATCTTCAACTAATAAGGACTTAATACTTGCAGACCCTGCAACTACGGAAGATAAACTGGAATGGCAACTACAATTGGATAAAGTTGTTTGGAGAGTACCTCATGTAAGATTGGCTGATGAACATAGAATCGTATTGTTAAGAAAGTTAAAATCTGACCGTGACATTGTGATGCCATTCCGAAGTTGGGAATTTCATGAATACCCTACATTACCTCAAACAGAACGACAAACATGGACCGTCAAGACATCAACTTACTTGGAACGTGCAAGGTACATAATACTCGGTTTTCAAACTAAGCGAAAAGATGTTATTACTGCAAATGCTGGTCAATTTGATCACTGTAAAATAAAGAATTGTAAAGTTTTCCTAAACTCTCAATTCTTTCCATATGACAATTTAAATGTCATGTTTAGCAAAAAACGTTTTTCCATTTTATATGATATGTATGCAAGATTTCAATCATCATATTATGGAAAGACTAATACACCACTATTATCACCTGATCAGTATTATTCCAAAGCTCCAATAATTGTAATCGATTGTTCAAAACAAAATGAATTAGTAAAATCATCAAGTGTGGATATAAAAATTGAAATGGAATTTGAAGAACCAGTAGCAGATGGAACTTCGGCATACTGTCTAATTCTACATGATTAAATAGTTACTTACACACCTCTGACCGGAATAGTGAAGAATGTACTTTAAGAAGAATTAGTACAACTACTGCAAAATATTGAGGTTAGAATTATCTTCCTTTATTTTTAAGGTTAGAATTTTGTTTCTAAAAGACAAGTTGAAAATAAACAATTATGTAATTGTATAAATTTCAAGGATTTTACAAAAAATATAAAAGCAAGAAAATAATTAGTAGAAACTTCATTCTATCTTCAACCGTCGTATGGGAAACATCGTTCGCAAGATGAATTCTATTAACGGAGAAGAAAATACACCTCTAATGGATGAAAATAGTTCTGATATAGAAAAACAAGTTGAACAAGAAATGGATGAATTCCTCAAGTTTAACAAACATAAGAAGAGAGAAGAAGAAGGAGAAGCTGAAAAAGAAGTGAAAAGAAAAAAGGTTGAAGTTAACATTACTACAAATATTTTAACAGAAGTATTTCTTCGAATTTTCTACCCTATTTCTTCATGCATGACAAAAAGTATATCGGTTGGAATTGTAAAATCATTGGATTATTCACCAATTGTTATGTTAAATCAAGGAAGTAAAATGGTTATCTTTACTGAAACTTCTTGGGATTCTCTAATGAAACATTTACATCTTTTGGAATGTTATTTAACTAACAACACATTTGGAAAAAGAACAAGATTAAGTTTATTAGAATCAAATATTGAAGTTGATATAATCAAACATCGTGGAGGACAAGTTGTTCGCTTCAAAGATTTAACTAGACATGATGTAAAATTACATTTCACTAAAGAAGAATTTTACACTTTAAGTTGTACTACCGGTCCTGTCACTAGATATTTAAAACAACTAGTATTTTCAAGTACAATAATTAAAGATTATCTAATCGATACATTGGACAGACAACCATTCATTCCAATTTTATATGGTCCTGTGGATACTTCAATTTTTAATCGAATACCTCAAGAAGTAGATATGTGGAGACAATTAAACAACTATCACACCAATTTTAATATAAACGAAGAAGCACAAGAAATAAAAGAAGAACAATCGTGTTTGTAATAACAGTCAGTTGTGGATGAGACTTCATCATGAACAAACGGGTTTCGTTTTCTACTGCATCACAGTTAATGGAAGTTAAAAGAGGTATAATTGAATTTTAAGCTTTTCGAGGGAATGATGGAAATTTCATTATTAAAGAATTAGTAATTTTGGATATGAACACATCTGTAATTTATCATTACTTGTTCAAACCTCCATTTCCATTCAATAAACTAACAACTAAAGCGAAAGTTACAAACAAATGGTTAAACAAACATTTTCACAACTTAAAATGGGATGAAGGTTTTATTCATTATAACATGATGCCACATATTATGAATCATTATTGTAAAGAGTTTAAAACTATCTACACAAGAGGATTAGAAAAAGCAAATTGGATACAATCATTTACAAGCAATGAAGTGATAAATGCAATAATAGATAGAGATTTCCAATGCTACTTTAATGAACTTTGTATTTCATCAAAAAGTTTTAAACATCGAAGGTCACAGTGTGCTTTGAAGAATGCCTACCGCTTGAATAATTTCCTTCAACAAAGTGGTGGGGGTAGCGTCAGTGGTAGGGGTAGTGTCAGTGGTGGGGGTAGTCTCGATAATAAAAGTGAGAGCGCTACCATGACACAGCATGAGTATTACTCGAACCTCCGAAGAGACAACATCTCCAACGGATATTCTTATTAACAAAAAGATTAGCAGCAAAAACATTAAGATGGCATCAAACAACTTACTTCAAAATTTAGTTGAACAATTCAACGCTCATTCAAAATCAACAATCCTACCTACGAAGAAATGTTCCGAGCTGAAAGAAGAAAAACACTACATCATTCATACAATAAAGAAGATGGAAACTTCAGTAGGTGATGCTATAAATTGCACATTGAGCGAGGCACCTTATACAATTGGTGATGAAGCAAAATTTCAAATCTTCCTACCAAAGCGCTTCGTACAACTACTACAAAATGAAGATCTTCGTATAATTCAACCCGGCGCACTCTATTTGGTATCACATGGACCAAGTGGAAACAACTCTACTGAACTTACAATTCATGTAACACCTACTACTGATTAGTTTGTACATAAAATTGTAAATATTTCTTTGTAATTGTTTCTCAATAAATATGATATAAACCTAAAAAAAAAATAAAAAAGCAACATATTGTAATGTGTTTGTACATTACAATATGTTGCTTTTTTTTAAAAATTCCATGGGATGACCTTGACCCAATTTTGTGTGATAATAAAAGTGAAAATCAACTTGTGAAATTCATCAGTCTACGACTACCTTTCGTACCGTACACATCTCACTCTCTATCACTAAATACAAAACTTCAACATGTCCCTAAAGGTTAAGTGTGCATCTTATGATACCAACACCATAACTACTTTTGAACAACTTGAAGATTTAACTAACGAATTACGAGTTTTACTTACCGGTGGTTATCACTTAACTGTTGATGTTAGTGCTACTAATACAAGGATGTTCACTAAAACAAAATATTGCGATGATGAAATATTTTTTTCTACACAACCTACAACTTCTTCATCGCCAGCTGGTCAACATAACGTCAAGTTCCAGAAGTATTACCAATGTTGAATAACTTTTAATAAATAAAATTACAACTAAGGAATCACGTGATCAATGTCAAGTTCATAAAAAGGATGTAACAGTTTGATAAATAATCATTCGCTTCTCAGCTCTCGCCACGACAAGATCTATTCTACAAAATGTTATACAGAATGATGATTGAACTTGATGGGAAAATCTATGGAAAAGATTATAACACTGTTGAACAAATGACTCAAGATTTAGATGTATTAACTAAAGAAGGATATCAAGCTAAATTAATTTTAAAATTTCCTGAAGTACATCCACTATCAACAGAAGAACTTATTGCTATGGCTAAGGCAGAGAGAGAAAAAAAGTCTGAAGAAAACAAACAAAAACAAACTTCCTAAATTTCAATAATCCTTACACTTGTAAGGTATAATTTTTTAAAACTCCATTTGGATGACCTTGAAATTACCCCTACCACTTTTCATAGTACATAAAACTCGCTATTCATCACTATACAGTCTTATTCTTTCACTAGACTCCGCAGCGTCAACATGGAAGAGCAAAAATACAAGTACAAACCTCGTTACTGTTGTGAACAACAGTGTACAGATTTATCACCAATGATGGTGGATGGGTTAGCTTGTACTAAATGTGAACTCTTCGGATCTTGTTATTGCAAATGTAAAACAAAACAACTACCGCCACCGGCATTGCGAACTTTCAAATTTTACAAATCAAGATATTTTCATACATGTTGTCCTCAAAGATGTTTCAAATTTCACCCTCTAGATCTTGCTCATTGTCAACACACCAAGTCTCATCAAGATGATTTTTGTACACATATGATAAAAAGATGTAAATACAGATCAAATTGGTATTCCGATCCTGTAGAACCATCAAATGTATAATTTCAGTTTTACACTCTTTTTTAAAACTTCAATTGGATGACCTTGAGATTTCCCCCACCACTAGTTCTAATTTTTATATAATATTAAATCATTCCACTTCCAACACTCTAACTAACAACATGGAAGGAAAATTTATCAAGTTTGAACATATAATAACTGACAGGGAGGAGATGGAAGAATTGTTTCAAAACTTACTTTCTGTCATTGACGAATATCCTATAAGATGGTTCAGAATTGTAGTTCAATATTTAAATCCTGGTGAATTGTTTTCTTCATCGAGTGAAGAAGATGAAACAACTACTTCGGTTAAAATAATTGAATTAAAAGACGAAGAAGAAGAACTAAACGTTTTATTCAATCATAAGCTCAAGGTCCCCTATATAGAAGCCCCCTCCCTAGACAGCCCCCCTCCCTAGACGCCTGCTCAAGGTCACCATTATATAAGCCCCCTCCCTAGGCGCTTATCCTCATTCGATTGCCAACTTTCTAACGATGAACACCTCTCCATTGGCACGAATGAATGCTAATTTTGAAATAAACTCAAAAGAAGATTTACAAGTAATATTTAATACTTTAAATGAACTTATAGATAAATTTAACACTATTACAATGAATTTGGAAATAACTTACGCTTGTCCTATTTGTGATAAGGTTCAAAGTTCTGATGAAGACAGTTTACTAAATCTTACTCCTCTTACCCCTCTACAGTCGGACACAACTTCTGAGGCAAATGATGAGCAGCATCTTTCCCCCACCACTTCTATGTAACAACGCTCTTTCCCCCCACCACTTCTTTATTTAACTGACATTTCCCTCTTTCCATTCTCATTCCATCGTCACCTCTTCAACTATCAACATCGCTTGTTTCAAAATTTCAAAAAACACAAACATGATGGATATGATGGATGAAGTTCCATTTGTAACAAGGATGGAAGAGGATAAATTGAAATTGGAAATCAAACGATTGGAAATGGAACGGGAAAACCAACTCGAGATGTTACGTTTGTTCAAACTTTTTAAATACATCATCTGGGGACTCTGCGTTTACCTTCTCATCGTCGTCGGTGTTTGTGTTTACAACTCTGTAGTTCATAACAAAACTTCAACTTGTTTAAACACTGCTGTCACACATTGATTGTATGTTTTTCACAAATAAAATTCACAAACCTAATTCTATACCTATCCCGCTATCACCAGAGTTAGTTCCACTCTCCGAACTATTACTCCGGTGGTAGCGGGATAGGGTTTTTTAAAACTTACTCTGGATGACCTTGACATACTTTCCATAACCCAATTGTCAATTTGAATTTCAAATTTCAAATCACATCTGCTCCCCCACCGGAAGCTATATGGCATGGCATATGGCGACAGCAACTGATTTGCCATCTGGCCGATGGCAGCTGGCCGGCAGCGGCTGGCAAATGGCACGACTTCCGTTTTGAAAGTAACCAAACCCCACTACTATTATTCAAGAGCATATTTGGGTGGGGGAGTGATTTAAACTGTAAATTTAAACTTGTGACAAACATGTTCAAGTAACCTTTTTAATAACTTATAATGTCTTTCAGTGACTCCTAGTCAGCTGTTATATTTTTAAGAAAACCCTATGCTTTGTATAAAAATTAACAGTTGTAAAGTTAACTGATTAAAAAGCAAAAGGCAACTGTAACCAATAAGATTGATACACAATATGTTGTGATGTAAAATTACTAGCTGGTATGCAACAGTGAAAAAATGGCTTCACAAAGGACAAACGAACACTTCTTAACACTATTTTCGGCCCCTCCCACGAAGGATTAAGTTGAAAAAAATGGGCTTTCATAGCTTGTCAGCTGGCACTCGTCACTGAACTCACAGTTTGTTTGATCTGGATAAATAAGCATTTTAGGATATATCTTATAATAAATGTTTGGTTATTTTGACCAAATTAATCATATTATGATGATTGGTTATATACTTTAGAAACACACTGTATACAAGGGATCTTAATGTTGCTGTTATAACTGAGATCTAAAATGTAGATAAAACTTTGTTAATCATGTATGAAAAAGTTATATTCCTTAAACATTTGTTAAAAATCAGTCAATAATTTAATATTTTCTATGATTGAAATACATTATATTCAACGATTATTTTCAGAGAACTATTTACTAGGCTAAATATGTAAATAGTATCATAATTTCTTTTTAAAATCTATGAAAAAATTAGATAAAATCTTTTTGTTTCACCTTTAAATGATATTTGATAACTCTTATTATATTTATCAATTTATATGTATCACATTTACCATATACCAAAATGAAATGTGTTCAAGAATAATGTCACGTGAAATTACGTTTATGTTTCAAATATGTCTATTTATATAAAAATATTACAAATAACAGATTTATAATAACATTAATTCAAATTTTTTATTCGCTCAAGAATATCCAAAAGTCGTTTAAAATACACATTCGAATAATCCCTGAACAGCTAATGATTTTCCATATAGCTTAAACATTTCATTTTTGAATTTTAGTAAAGTTTTTATATAAGTGTTTTAAAATTAGCATAGCCTAGCATGAGAAATAAATTTATTGAGGCTTTATTTCCTTAAAAAAAAGAAAAATTGTAAATTGATAAGGCATAAGCCATAATAATGCAATTATAATATTGGACATAACGGATGTTTAATGATTTAATTAAATATCTTTAAGTTTGACAGTCGGGATCACAAAGGACCGGTGTCATTACATCGTTACGGGCGACGTCGTTAAGCAAATCTTCTTAGAATTCCAGCCAAAAGATTTGCTTTGAATACCAAAATAGTAGATAAGAAGAAAGAGAAAATTGTAACTTATAACAAAAGGTGAAATCAATTCCTCTTTCATCTATACCTAAATTTTAAGTTTTTTTACATACATCAAACGTTTAATAAAATAAAATAGATGATTTTTCTAAACTTCAGTAAGGTAAAATCGACTTTCTGCTATACTTACAGTAAAATGTTTTTCATTTGAATTGCGGACAAGCTGTGATTATCATTATTTAGAATAATGGAAAGGTTTTTGATTTATCCAGTATAAAGATAACACAACAAGATTTTTAACCAGAGTATAAAACGTACCTCTAAACATTTATGAAAGTAGTGATGATACTACGAATAGTACTCAAGTAACATACTAAAACATTAATTGATTTATAGATCTCTTTAACGAAGAGACTCTTGTAATGTTGTTAAATGAAAGAGAAAAGTAAACGGCGAGGAAATCGTTCGTGCTTTAACTGATTAAGGTGACACTAACGATAACGGAAACGTTTTGTCCTCACAACCCAAAACGCTGCCTCGAGGTTCACTTTGTATCTCGAAAATAGTTTTGTATAGCTAATAATATAATCATTTCCTAACATTTTCTGCATGGTATATTTATGTTTTGTTAATTGTCCTATTAGTAAATAGTATTATTTGTTTCATTATTATAAATAAATAAAATATATTTTGTTTTCATTTATTTTGTTTTTTGTGACTGCTAGTTGAGACTTCATTTAATCTTTAATAACCTTCAATGACATTCATATAAACACATGTTTACAATTTTAACATTAATTTTACGATACAAAACATTAAATATCCCAATTCCCGCAACGTGATATAATACATCTCAAAGAAAATAGTAACATAAACATTTTGCAGTACCAGTGGATATTAGTTCTGATATATAAGTTTTACTCTCTAATCTTATATATATAAATATACATACTATATAGACATACGTCGCAATACAATTGTAAAACTAGACAATTTTGTAAAAAGTTATTGAAAGCTTTTTGTAAAATGGCTGTAATGAGTACACGGCCTTTTTTGTAGAGTCTCTAGTAGTTTTGCAATACGGCTGAATTGTCTTCAGCCTTTATAAAACTTGTGCTGGAAGTTAACAGCGCTGCAGTCGCTTGCAGCCTTCATTTACAAAAAGCCTTAATGGTTTCAGCCCGATTGTAAAACAGTCTCCACCACCACGGCCCTAGCGTCACCTTTTCACAACCCTCCCGTTTCTTGTTGTCTTCGTCAGTGTCAAACACGTTGGAGGTTAACTTCATAGCGATTGTAATGATGGAAGAAAAAGATTTAGTGAATAGTGAGAAAGGAGAGTTTTATCTAAAATCAAATTAGTTCTATAAAGTTTTTGAAAAGACCGTGGACTAAAAGAAGAGTAAATGAATTTATCAAGGAAGTAAAAGATGGCTAGGTCGCCGAGAGTAACGGTACAAGAAAAACGCAATCGCAGTACCATTTGTGCAGTAAATACGATGATTATTTTCTGGAAAAGAAGGACATTTAATTCTAGAAAAGAAAGTTCAAGGCGACCCAATTAGAGATATTATTTCTTTTGAGGAGTACTACTCGAAGCTAAAAGAAGTTCATGTGTCATGTGGTCATGGAAGACGCAATAAAATAATAATAATAATAATAATAATAATAATAAAACTTAGTTATAACTTAACCAACTATTGAACGCTATGTAGAGTTTGTTTAAAGAAAAGGTCACAACCGAGGAAAGGGCAGGTTTCACGTCCTATTGTGTCAAAAGATTTTAATGTAAAAGGCCAAGTGGATTTCATAGATTTTCAATCTGCTCTATATGGTCCGTTCAAGAGAACGCAATGAACTATCAAGTGAATGAAGTATCAAGGCAATGCTACAAAGCTTGTTCATTTGAGACCTCTCCACCCTAAGAGGGCAGAAGATGTGGCTTCTGAACTTCTTAAAATATTTTTTAGTTTGCAGCACCCAACATACTTCACAGTGGTAATGCCTTTGTGTTCGTGGCCGCTGTTGTAAAGGAAATTATTTTACTTTGGTCCGAGTGCTAGCTACCTTAACGGCTGTGGTTTCATCATCAAATTCGATGGAGGCATATCATCTTTTGTCCCAGTGGTACCGGGGTGCCTCAGGGGTGCTCACACTTCGGCCCATTCTTGCTTAGCATCTATTTGAACAACATAACTGCCACTATGAAGTGTGAATATTTAATGTTTACCGATGATATCAAGGTCTTCAAACTTTGTTGAAGTACATCATGGGTATAATGATCTTCAGGAATCTCATGGAAATATTGCGTCTTGATGCTCGGTTCAACGCTATGTAGTTAAACATAAAAAAAATTTTGTTCTGACCCTCGCTCGTTGCATTAAATAAGTGCTGCATGGTTTCTAAATTGAAAAATATTTATTGAAGATAGTAAAAAAGTGCGTGATCTTGGAATCATTATTACCCCCAGCTACAGCCCTCTTGAACATCTCTTACATATCAGGAACAAAGCAAGTTCCATTTTGGGCTTTGTGGAGAGCTTAACGTGATTTCAAATCTTCAAGGACACTCATCACACTTATAAAACTTAGATTCGGTAATATTCGACATTACAATAATCAGAGGCAATCGATTGCATGCTGCTTTCAGTAGACGTTACTCTCCTGCTTCCTGGCAATACTGGCATCAACAGACTTCTTCAAGAGGCGGGAAAATGCGCACCATGTTGATTTCTTTGGGGGCTCCGTTGGTGATTTCAAGACCAGCCTTTGCAGTTTCTTTGAGAGCTAAAATAAACCTGTGATTTCATAATTGTAAGTTGTCTGAAGCATTTTTTCAGTTTGCAGTATTGTAAAGTTTTTATTTCTTACGTTGTTATTGCTATTGTTGCTAAATTATTATTAATATTTTATCATTTTTTATTGATTAAGTTTTCGTATCAAGTATATATGTCATTACCAGGTTATTTATTTGTTACACATGGCTATATATAACTTATAATTGTTATCTTGTTTTCATAGCTTTATATGATATAGGCCTACTTATTTGTTACCAGTCTTTAGATTCATCTTATGCATGTCGATTTTTAACAATTTGGTTTTCAATTAATATGTTACTTATAAATAATTTACATAATTTAAAATTGTATAATGATGTATCCGTTGGGAATAAATAAATGAATGAATAAATAAATAAATGCAAAAGCGTTTGAAATTGTGCATGATTTGACAGAGGCAACAAAGGTGTCTCTAAGACTTGGATCGTGGACGTCTTAGGGACACCTCTTAAGATATGGAGAAAAGAGAAAAATCACTTTGTTTTTTGCTGAATCGTTTTTAAAAGCTCGATTGAGCAGATTAGCACAAAAAAACCTCTTTCGCTATTAGTGATGAAAACTATTTTTTTCATCCAACCACAAATACATAGATTCTGTAGTTGAAAATTCCTTGTCGACGAAAAAAAGTATTCACGTAAAATACAATTTAGGAACTCATTGTGTGTTTAAAAAAATTTTAGCAATTGTATGACTTGGTAAATTTTTTATTACTTAAGGAACATGTAAAATGTTGTAGTTAGTAAACGCTGTTTAATACATATTTTTATGCTTGAAAAAATAAACATTAGGTACAATTTAATAACAATAAAGTTTTATTAGTAAGTCCAACTGCTTCTTTAGATTTATTAACTATATTTGCACAATACGGAATTGGACTCTGCAAACATGTCATAAATCAAACGTCTGTTGAAATACAGCCAAACCAAGTGGATTGGTGCTCAGTAACATTTGAATTGTATTCCAAATGAGTTGTACCCACTCATCTGTTGGTCCATATTGTGGCAGTTGTATTATTATCGATATGATATATTTTACTGTTGGACTATTTAACCGATGTATCGATAACAATAACTGACGACCACCTGTTAGAATGTTAATTTTCTTTCTAGCCATTTTATAAAAATTCTTTTGCATATTATTAAAGCTTACAGTGACATCTACAAGCAAAGGGAATTAGATGGTTTAATCAATGAATTCAGATTAGATGTTGTTTGGACCAGAATGCAGATAATACCAAGTACCCTTTGGCGGGTGTACCTTTGAAAATTGCGTTCCAAATCTAAATTATATACTCCCGCATGTGTAACTGATTGGGGTATCAGAAATTCGTCAAATGTCGGTAAAGTAGATTAAGCAATCACAATAATACAGGTCGGTAAGTTTAGTTCTCGCTTGGAAATTACTCTGTAGTAAGAGATATATGGGAGATATCATTGCAATCATTGCAATCACTCTTCAATGTTGGATTCTATGACCGTGTAAATTTCGCGCAATTACGATTTTTTCATCACGTGTCAGTGTGTTTCAACCCATGATGGCGTTTCAGTGCATTGCTGCTTGTTCCTTTCACCAAGGTGACAGTTGCTTTCCTCCCAAAAGTAACAATGCCCAGTGCATGGCTAATGCAGCCTGTGCTTTGGCAATATCTGTCAGCTATTTTGGATGCTGAGTTAGCCGAACAGTCTTAATAATTGTAACTCTCTTGATCCTACGGCCAATCACTCACTTAAAATTCTACACGTTCATGACATACTAGAGCTTTATTTAAAAAAATAAATTGTTGATGAATTTAGAGATAAAAATTTATTTGTATCGTTTCTTGTTTAGCTCTCTCAAAGCAAACTTATCAAAAGAACATAAAATTACTCCAATTTATGTTATTTTTAAAACCAAAACTTCGACATATTGCTTCACCTCCCTCCGTCAATCGTCCAGATATACTTTTAAAATGTCATGTAGCAGTTACTTAAAGAAGTTTAACACTCTAAAATTTTTAACTTAAAACATTATAATAAATGCCAGCTAATATTATGTGTTTTTCTTTTACCTGTTGAATGTGGAGGGATTTCTCTATTACGTATACTGTTAGAGTAAAGATTGTTTGGGAATTAGTGACATAAATGTAACTTTTAAACATTTCACTTTTTGTCGTATCTCAAATCATTACTTTAAGACCGATTTGTAACTTTCATTATTACTGAATTTTCATATAACTTTCAGTAGAACTAACTAAAGTTATATTGTATTTGAAGTTCGAATTTTGCATTCACTGAACTTGTTAAATATGCCTGTAACTTCAACAGAATTTAAAGGAATCGACTAGCATATTTATGTAATAAATACATAACATACATTTTAATTTCCTAAAGTATAGTATTTTTGTGGTGAATAATAGGGGTCTTTGGCAGGTTCCAAACTTTTTGTTCGTTCTTTTTTTTATTTCAGTGAACTTATTCATTACTTCATTGATCTTCAAAATATTTTATTTAGCCAATTAATTTTACAATGTCATTTATTTTATTTATTTATTTCATATTTTTAGCGCTAGGAGGATGAGGCAAGGCATGGCGTCAAACCCCCCGACGATTCGTTAACTACAATATAGTGGCTTTTAAAATCCTTAACAATTTTAATTTAAATTATTATTGGAATATACTAAACGTTCAACACTTGGTAAAATACAATCTAATTTGGCGAACACAACGAGGGGTTTATGGAAGCTAAGGCCTAAACTAGCCTATTCAGTGCTTGAGATTTTTACAGCAATTTACGAATAGGGGCAACTAATTAGGGGGCAAGGGAGTGGAGCCTTTATCCATCATAAAACCTAGCATATTTGCATGGTTGATTATGATTTTACAACTGTCTCAATTTCATAAATTACGGGGAATTAAGAAGTGTTTTGACAAACTAGCCATAGGCCATTTTCAAAGCTTTTCATTATTGTTGATTATGTATAGTGTGTGCGGTTTTCTTAATGTCTTGGTGGACCAGTCTTTCGTTGGAAGTAACCTGCTTAAACTCGACTTTATAGTAATTTACGAATTTAGGACAATCCCTAAGGGGGCATGGGGGCGGAGCCCCCATCGAGCCGTAGGCGAGTCAAATATATATTTCCTTATATTTTGAAAGCTTTGCCCAGCAATATTAAGTTTGTAGTTCATACTTTTATCTAATTTCTTTAATATTAAACATGAATGTAAAAGTTTTATAAGTAAATAAACTTCAAATACATAAAATGTGAAGAATACATTTTCCATCTTCTCATTTAACAATGAGTGTGGAAGAATTTGAATGAATGTAAATTGATTGTGAATTGAATACGAAAGAGTGCTTCATTTTTATCTTTCCACATACTGATATATTTTGCATTAAAGCTTTTATTGTTAACTGTATGACTACAATATTTACTGATTAATTTACAGTATTTTTAGTTGAATATACGCTTATGCATATGTCGTTGTGGAAACCAAAGCTCTTTAGGACGACTTTTAGTCAAGTTTTATTGTAACGGTTCTGTAACCTTGTTGTAAAATCCATGGTTTTATAATACCAAGATGAATGATTTTCAGTCAAATAATAATACTAGTTAGTAGTTTGGAACAAGCGCTAGTTTACTTCAATCGACTCAGTTGTTATTGACACTTAAATGTATTTTAAATCATTTAGAATTTTTAAGTGAATGGCGTTTGCTGCACATGTGCTATAAATAACATAAAGTTAAAATTTGTAATTTAAAAGCCTCAGAAAGATCATAGCGTTCTGAAAAATTTGCAAATCTAACATTAGTTTTAGTTTGCCTATACAAAAGATACCAAAGTTGGTACTTACCTTTTATATTAGTTGTTTTAATTGATTTAAAAAACAAATATTCTAACTCTACTTTTAAATTAATAACGATAAATTAAGATTCAAATTTACAACTATAAATATAACAGAACTATTATATATAATATAATATAATATTATACTAGAATTATATAACAAAAATGGACCATAAAATCGTTAATTCTAATGTAACTTATAATATTCACAGAAATGGCACTTTAGTTGCATATCGGGATAGAGTAAATTGGCAATTATGTTCGCGTTAATTATGCATTTTAAAAAGCTACTTGAAAATCTCATGTCATGAGCAAGAGAGGTCGCTTCACTACAACACATAATTGATGCGGGGCTACAAGTGGACGAGACTCAGGTTTAATGACTACTGTTGCTAAACGAACTCTCTTTTATTTGTTTTGAAACGTTTTTGTTTGTTTCTGTACTTGAAAAATACAGAACCCGAATGTACAAAATTTATACAATTCTGTTTTATTCCATTGTTTAGGATGATTAACAATATAAACTTTTAATTTATTAAAAGTTCTGTGGTGCATAGAAGGAGCATCCCCGAAGATCGAATTCCAAAGACAGTAAAGAGATTGTCACTGAAAAAAAAACTGATCGTTCGCACCCTGGGTAACGCTTTTAGCTGCAATCCTTCCACCACCGGACCGAATAAAAGAATAGTCATGTTGGATGGTGAAACCCCAAAACGGTCCTCTTCAAGGCCATTTGTAATGACTCCAATTAACATTGAAGGACTAAGCAAAAATAAAACAAGCTTACTTTGCTGACTTTTGTAAAAAAGCAAATGTTTTAGTGATGCAAGAGATGCACCAAGGAATTTCAGACAGAAGACCTAATATTGAAGGAATGGAACGGGTAATTGAACGAGCTCCTGCGCAATATGGAAGCGCTACCTTCACTGTCACTATCAAGGCAACGAACCTAACAGATTCAAATGATATAGGGATTTTAACCATTGAACTATCATCATCTACTGTAACATCTGTATATGATCCGCCAGGGGCTGCTTACCCCATTACAGCTTTGACCCCCCTCGTAATTACAGTAATTCCAATGTCTGAGTTGTACTTGGAGTCTTTGATACAGTGCTACTCACGAAAATGGGGAGTTACTGGAGAGATGGTCGGGCAATGACGAGCTCATTATTATTTACGATCCAAAAATTCCTGATTTTTGAAGACTATATGAAAACTTCATAATTATCCTTTTTTTGCTGAAACTATCGAACAGAGTGAGGAACTTCCACAAGTGAGGATAGAAATGAAAATCGGTCCAGCATTCTCACTGACCCTAATATAAAACTAAACAGTAGGGGGACTGGATTATGATAAAAAAAAAACCTTAGCAACAACCCAACCGATTCATTGAAGGAAAATTCGGTGAAGGAAGCAGAGAAATTCTTGCCACAGGGTAGTGTAATTTCCCCATTATGTACAATGTATACAAAAAAGATCAGCAAAAATTTAGTGGAACTAGAAGTTTTATTTGCGCTGATGACACAGTTTACGGCACGAAGAAAAAGTTTCAAAGTTGTCGAAAAGAAGATCACTGAGTCTCTAGAAACGCTAAGTACTTACTATGAGCAGAATTTTTTTGACCAAATCCTCAAAAAACTCATGTTTGTGCTTTTCATTTGAGAAATAAACAAACTAAGAGGAAGCTAAGGATAGTTTGGGGCGGTATTACTCTGGAACACGCAGAACACCCGAGGTACTTGGGAGTTGGGAGTCAAACTGGATTGGACCCTGACGTTCAGAAACCACTTCAAAAAACTGAAAGATAAAGTTGGTGCCAGGAATAACAAGCTTTGTAAACTGACAGGGTCAACAGAGGGAGCCTGTCCCGAAGAATCAGCTATGTGCCTGTGGTTCAAGGTGATTGTGATAATTAATCTTTGAATTTTTTGAGATCAATTCTTGTAGAACACCTTCTTCTGTGCTAAGACTTGGGTATTATTGTTCAAGATGACGACATTTTTAAAGCAAATGACAAGGCCTTTCTAAGCTGCTAGATTTTAGAAATTGATTTAATCAGTCCGGTTACGGAAAGTAAGTAATAACAGTTCTTGTTAAGGAGGTTAATTTGAATGTTATGTACGAAATTTTATTCATTTTAGTTTAAGATGCATAGCATTAAAAAGTCACATAAATTTATAAGCGTCATATATAAACTTATATTTTTATCTTTTTTATTTTTTATTGTAAACATATAACAAACGAATTATCTTAATTATTGTCTTGCTGATTTAGTTCTTTATATCCTAATTAATAAATTTTAAATTTAAATTAAAATTTACGGCCAATAACTTATGACTTACTTCATTCAGATTAGTAAGCAATGTTACGGTCGGAATAAATGTGTTATTCAGTAAATTTAAAAATTTTTCAACCAGTTATCAACCATTTTAAAGATTTTTTAAACTATAAAATCTCAATAAATAGGTAATACAAACATGTTTAAAATTTTATTTTGTGGTTTTTATTGAAAAATAAATAAATAATGGAGACAGTTATGTGTAAAACAAATGGATGTCACGTGCTGAACTTGCCTGGCATTGCTATTATTCAGTTTTGGACTTCAAATTTTGTTTTTATATCCAAGTTTCAGCTAAGAGGAATCCATCGGAGCTGTTCCTGTGATTGGGAAAAAATTGTGTTTCCGTCCTACAGCCCTCCAAAGTTCATTCGCCATTCTTATGTATATTTCAAAGTAACTTGAAACACCCCGAGGGTAATGAGGGTAATCATTACGGTAAGCCAATTGAACCAAAAATAGCTTATAACTGTAGAAATTAACGAAAATGTTACATTTTAAACGGTTTATTAAATTTAAACCAAGTTGCAGCAAACACTTGCCTGGCGAGTGAGCCGAGCGAACGGCCTCGTCTTTTAAGTTTTACAAGATTTACCGATCAAATTCTCGGTATTAGCGGTACTTTTTAGAACTTCAGATGTTTGCCGACTTTAAAAATCAAAGAAAGTTTTTTAGTTTAGAAATCTTAAGGGTTTATGTGTTTTATACCTTGGAAGTAATTTATACAATAATAAAACTTTAGAACATAAATATTAAATAAATTTTGACTAATATTCTTCAAATTTGACTCAATTGGTTTTATTAATTCGTTCAATTACATTAGTCATTTGTCTGCATTTTAAAACAATTAAGATACAAGGAAAAGGCAGTCCAAATATTTCAAATAGTGCACAATTGTTTCTTTCCTATAGTTACAACCTAGAAACCATCCTTACGTAGAAATAAAAAAGTCTAAAAATATTTTCAATGTATAATAAATGTTTTTAGACCTGTAACCAGCGTTTTTATTAACAATATGGAACGCCTCAAAGTGTTCCAAAATTAAAAATAATTAACAATTTTTTAAATTTAATTTTTAATTAACAATTATTTTTAATCCTGTGTTACACTTGTTATTATAAACAAATATTTACAACAACTTCAGTGATGTAATTGTGATGGACACATGCTGTATATGTAATATTACCAATCTAAAAGGCTTTTTAGTAAAGTTATTTACGATCATTGCTCGTTAAAACCAAAAGTGGTTAGTTTTTCGGAGTTAGGAAACACGAACTGTTATTGGCTTCCTGGCAAATGAACCGAAATGTTGCAACTGTTTGGCTGGGTTTATTTCAAAGCCTGGTCAGACATATTGGATGACTACTAATAAACAAACTACTGCATGCAATGTGTTTTAAATTAAATATGTAACGTAATCATTACGGTTATAAACTTAAGTTGAAAAAGGGAGTAATGATGTTGTGCAATTTCAAATAATAAGATAGAATTAAAGATTTAAGTAAACATATTGAATAAATTATCTAAACAACAAAACCAAGTTTTTAAGGATCCGCCAACAAATAACGGAGTTATTGAGATTTTTCTCTTAAAATAACCTAAATTGGCATTAATTATAGTGCAAAATCAGTGTTTTTCTGCAGAAAAAACACATTAACTCCATTATTTGTTGTCGGTTCCTTATAAACTTGGTATCACTGTTTAGATAATTTAATTTGTCAACTTTTTTGTGTCTTGTAACATTTTTATAAATTTTACTGTTTTCGAGATATTTGAGTTTAAAAATTTAAAATGGCCGCCATTTTGAAAATATGCATCTGAAAAAATAATTTTTATTGTGGAAATGGACATTAGTATTATAAAGATCCATGCCAAATATAAAGCTCCTAGATCAATCCGTCACCAAAATAAAAATTATTAATTGGAAAAAACAAAATGGCGGATATCTGAGTAAATATGCATTTTATTACATACCTTCATAGGACTTTTTTGCTTATTTTGCCCCAATTAGTCATATTATGAAGTTTGGTGATGGACTTTAAAGACACCCTGTATAATAGAAAATTTGATGCTAAACCATTATAACAAACACTTTTTGATACACAACGGAAATCATGTTTTCATACTTTTTATGTAATCAGGGTAATGTTCAGTAACACAAGACAACCTATTCTCTTTGGTTTGCAGTTCTCAAAGGAACCCTCCTGTAATTACCCGCATATGCGGCCTCACCCTGAGGGTTATTACAAATAATCGGTTTACTATGGTAGGCAGAACTGTGGCATGCGTTCAGTACCTATTAATTACGTGAAGTACTTCATAGCAGTGATTGTAAATCACTATAATAGTTTTCTGCATCCATAGTCAATTAAATATATATATATATATATATATTGGTTGGATGCTAGTGTAACATTTAAATAAAGATAATTTGGAAACATACTGTACTGATGTCGTCAGGTTCGAGAGAATCTCCTCGTGTGAAGTTGGTTATATGTGAAGTTCTTCTTGGGTGGCAAGTACAGATTTTGTATGATAGGAAAAATTTACAGTGTTCACATTATAATTTAAAACGCTATTGAAATATCATTTTAAATTGAGTTTGATTCGGGACAAGTATTAGATGATATTGAGTAATCAAGTATTTACTTTTGTTAAACAATAAATGAGAAATACATGTCCATTACATAAATTTTATATTAATATTTCAAATTTCCAATAAAAAAAATTTATTGAGGTGAGGCATTTTGCATTCAAGGAATGCATCCTTAGACCATAACAACTAAATGAAAATTGTTTTTAATATATGTAAAAATTTTTAGTTGTTATGGTCTGAGGAGGCATTCCTTGAAGGCGAAAGGCCTCACCTTAATAAAATTGTATTTATTGAAAATTTGAAATATTAATTTAAAATGTATACAATATGTAAAAAAAGCTTTGGCTATGATGCCCATTACAATTATGTTGTTATGGTCTGAGGAGGCATTCCTTGAAGGCGAAAGGCCTCACCTTAATAAAATTGTATTTATTGAAAATTTGAAATATTAATTTAAAATGTATACAATATACAAAAAAAAGCTTTGGCTATGATGCCCATTACAATACTTTAAAATAAAAAAATAAAAATTACTTGAAAATTTAATTTTAGATTCTGCAATTTGACCTAAAATATTAATTTTCTACTTTATCACAGACTTCTGTTCTAAATGGCGTTTAGACCATGTGTACTGTGTAGTCAGCAGTTAGGCCTAATCTTAAATCTATGCATAGGTTGTTGTACAAATTTGACAAAAGATTTGTCTCAGTAAACTGCCGCATGCAAACTTAACCTCAAATTAAGGTTAGCCGAGCCGGAAAGAAAGGCTATCAAACTTTAAACTAAAGCCGTATTCAGAATGGAAAATAAAATATTGACTAACCAAATAATATGTTTCCACACCGTCAGTCACGGTTGTAAACCTGCATATTATGTTTTGGAACGTGAAGATTCATCATCAGGGTAATGATGATATGTAAAATGTCTATAGTCATTGAAGTAACATAATTAAAATGTTTGCTGTGTTACCAAACTTAACATAGATCACACTACATATTTAAACATGAAAATTGGTGGGCCGGCTTGCAGTAGACTCTGGCTCTCAGTAGTCGGAAATAGGAGAATAATATTCTGAGTAGGAGTGGTACAACACATACATGGACTCTTGACCATGTGAATGAAACAGCTGGGTATGATACCATTTCTTGAAGGCTGAATTGGATTAAGAAACGAAGGAAAAGACGATTCCTAGTTCGGTATTGTAATTGGTTTTATTTATTATTTATGAAACTTTAATTGAGTTCTGTATAGTTGGAAAATAGCTAACAGTTTTACAACCAATTTGTATAGTGGATTGGCATGCTTTTTAAGCATAGTGACTGAATAAATAAATATGTTACATATTAGCGGGTTAGTTCAAATGATAACTATACTAGAAATAGAATAATATCTTCGAAAAAGATTTATAAATTAGCAATACACCGGTAAATACCAGTATCTGACAGTACATTATAAAATATATTTCACCAATAGCATTTAAAATATATTTTTAATTGTACCAAATTGTTATTGCTTTATTTTGCATAGTAACTTTTTTATTATTCAACGATGAACCATAAGTGAGCTTAGTGTAATTGATAGTTAAAATTACTACTTTATTACTACATGTCAGCCGCAGAAGAGTCCACTTCGAAAGGACAGGTAATACACGCAGTATACAAGTGCAGCAGCTAAAAAAAGAACATTACTGACTCACTTAGTTACATTTTTAACAGCTCATATATTTTATATACTGAGTTTTGTTGGAGAGATTAATAAGGTACATATATTTTACTATCCACGAAACAAACTTTTAAATATTGCATTTTATTTACATTATTTTATAATTGGCCTATTTATTAAATAATTTTTTCATTGTCCTACCCACCTCATGCATGAAAATGTTTTGTAATTTACTTAAAATATACAGCTGCATACAAATATATGAATCGATTAATATGTGTTTATTAAAATTTTAAATATAACCCACACTAACATGTATACAGTATATACTTATTGTATTGGATTTAGTTCCGTATAAAATCTAATTCCTGAAACATTTTGTTTGTCTTAAATCCTTAACTTTTAATAACAATTTTAAATCATGTTCCATGAATTTTTTTCCAGTTTTTTTTTTAATATTGTTCAAATTTTAAACAAAATTATAGTCTTTCGAAAGAGGTTTGACGTTTTGATGGTTTATTTTAATGACGCAATGGCGAAGGTTTAGATCACGTAGTGATGGCAGGGTCTGGAAGATCCCAGGACAAAATTAAAACAGGTTTTTACTAGTTGCGAAGTTGACATTGGGTACAGCAAACGAAGTTGTCATAACACTGTGGTAAGTCTTTTGGCTGTCCACTATGACAATTTCCCTTCCTTCATAATCCATTCATGGTCAAGATAGCGCGGATTTAATACGAACTGCATGTAAACCCCTAGCTAGAACATAAGTAGACAGCGGGGTGTGAGAAGAAATGCTATGGGTGTGGAATCCCCTAGATGGAACATATGTTTAAGATAGCAGGGGATGAGGAATGCGATGGGCATAGAAACCCCTAACTGGAACATGAGTGGACTTTCCCGTGTCCACCCTTTCTCTTCCTTCAATATCCCATCCTTCCGGGGGCTTGCGCAAAATGTCCATTAGAGGCAGACGTGCTCAACGGTTCGGCCGGGGTCTCCTTATCCACGAATAACAACAACCAGGGTCTGGAAGCATGATACAAGCAGCGGACCTAGTATATTAAACCCTACTCGAAACATGAGTAGAATACTGAATCTAATAATTAATTATCCTATTAACTTAAAAAAAGAACTAGCTTGCCCGGCATGCTTTGCAATGTCAACCTGAGGAATCTTTGCTTTTTAGGTGAGGTCGTTCGCTGCATTTGCTCGCCGCCAGGTTTTAGCTCGTTCACTTCGCTCACTTGCCGTAACTTTATAATGTTCTATAGTTTTTCATTGCCAATTTTCCCTCAATACTTTAAATGAAAACAGCTTTTTAAAGAACTAATATTTCTAAAAATGTAATCATATGTTGCAATAACAAAATGTTGCTTCTATGAGAATACCATAGTACTTTTGAAGACGTGTGGGGTGAAGCACAAAATGTTATCTAGTGCAATAATTAAACTTGTAAAAATATTTTCCATTAGTACAAAAGTTCTTAGTATATAGAAACTTCGGTTAGTTTTTAAGATTTATAAATTTACATGTTTTTTCTATTTTTGAGGTATGAGAGCTGTAATGAAACAATTCCTCTTAAAGATTACGAATTTTCAAGACATTTGATTTAAAACGACAATTAAAACAGAGAAATACTATGCATTTTGTTCAAAACGCCGTTACGTCAGTTACCATACTGCACTACAGCTCTACTAGCTGAAAAATGAAGAAGAATCAAGTTTTCAATTGATTACTTAAAGATCCATGCATTATTTGAAATTTACTGCACAATACGATCAATTAAATTGGCATCAGACTGGATCAATATTATTATTGTAGTTAGAGTGTTTTCCTACGATTAATTAATTATATTCTATTTTAAAATCCTATACCTAGAATAAACTAATCAGATCAAATTAAAATTGTTCCTAAAGCTAGTCTATAAATTGATTAAAATTACTCTGAAAGTTAGCCTAATCATTTAATTGTAATTAAATCATTGATGGATTAAAAGGAGATGTATTTTAATGTTAACTATCATAACATGAATTTGATGCCAAATCAATTCGAAGATTGTCGCTTTGTATCTAAATCCAATCAGAATTAGTCATTTTGGTTCTATTTTAACGAGAATTTATTTTTAACATAAATATTTTTTGGTAATGTAATGGCCTAGTTTTAAAAGCCATTGGAACAATAAAGGCAATTGGTAATGGTTCAAGTTTCATCATGTTATAAATATTTTACATCTAATATACATTGATGTTTGAGATTTGACATATTACAGTTAAAAATATACTTCTATATATTTTTTTGCATACGTTATGTAAGTGTTCATTGTAAAATACATGTAAATAAAAAAAAAAATAATAATGTATATGCAATTTGTGTTGTATCCAACAGATTTTAAAAATATAGTAAATTGCTATTTTATGATTTTTTTTATAATATATTCAAAAGTATATCAAAATGTAACACCTTTGATTCAAATCTGGTTTTGTAGTTTATTGCTGAACATTGATAATTACTTATAATAAGCTTTAAAACCATGGCAATTAGTTTACCTTTGATTTTTTAACGGGTTCGAGTAGTATACTTTCCCTGCTGAAATCACGTGACCAAATCCGCGCGAAAACCAAGAATTGGGTTTTAGCATTTGCTGGTTTGGCCGCCTGGCATTGGCGCGGCCGCCGGGCATGCGCGCGGCGCGTGGCTCGCGCTGGCCGGGACCGGTTTTTTGGAGTGTCTGTTGCGAGAATTGTGTTTTAGCATTTCGGTGTGGGGGCGTGGCCGCGCGGCCCGGTCTCCACCACGTGGTCTCTGCAGCCTGGGCACTTGGGTGGTAGTAAATACAATTTTGTGGGTATTACTGTTTTATTTCACAATTATGTAACATGATAAATCGCAGGTTAACTATTGCAACTGCTCCACCCTCAACGACCGTTCCGCAGAGGATGTTGTCACTTTACAATTGCTATGGTCCGCCAGAGTACAAGTCGCTGTATGATGAATTTTGTTGAGTAGACAGCGTGTTAGTATGTTCTCCATCTCGAGTACTCTCTTTTGGAAATGTAAATGATCGGTGTTAGGTCTTCTATCTTCATTATGGTTATTGAAGTAAAAAGTGGTCAGCAGTGGATTGGAGAAGGTGACAAGGTTCATATTGAAATGATAAGAAAAATGTGAATGTGAGCGTACTATTTATTAGGCATGACAACATTTGATTAAATCAGTTTCGTCAACATCTGGCGTATTTCCAAAACGCATGTAAAAATGATCTTCTTCCTTGGTGCTATCACAGTTTTTAGCTTTATTGTTTTTGTTGTCTTTCAACTGTTGGTCCCTCTTCATTTGCATATTGAAGCGAATGAATCTGCAGAAAGGTGAATTGTAGTCATGGTCCGCCATTGGATCGTCATCCTCTTCCCACTTGCAAAGCACCACACCACAATAAACGCATTTTGTCGCGTCAACTGTGGAATGCACACGTACAAATCCTGCAGCAGCGAGATCTTTGCTGGCGGGAGATGGTTTATTCCAGTCAAAGAAAGTCTTCTCCCTCACTGCTGGTTTGTGCATGTCGAGTAGATCCAGATTTTCCGCGCACCAGTCGGCCAGTTGGGTCGCATTGTCGAGAGTGCAAATGAAACCTGGCGCGTTCAAGTGATGATACAGACACTGTCGTGTTCCTTGATTAGGTACGGCGTCAACTTCATCGCATGGTTCACCGTATTCGTCTAGCTTTGGTAAGGCGGGAAAGAGTGGTTTTCTCGTGATCGGTGGGCAACCGAGATCTTCCAAACTGAAGACCAATCTCCTAGCCTTGAATATGTTTTCCAGTACTGCAGCTTTTTCCAAATCCGGCGCAAAAAGAAGTTGAAAGGGTGAACAAATACTGTTCAGAGTTGAGAGTAAATCTTCATACTGACTGAATCCAGTGCAAAAATCCAGACCGTGATAATGTTTGCTCAGCCAATTGTTGTGTCGATCGATGTTGCACAAGCCGTTATAATAATTATCTAAATCCTTGGGTGGTTTGAATATCCAATGCTGCGCTGATCCCGATTCGATGTCCACTACGGTTAACTCTTTGATGATGACATCTTTGTTTTTGCCCACAAAAGCACTGAAATCGATGACGGCTTTCATGGCGTGGCCGAATAGTACGGGTCCCGGAGCACGAATGAACACGAGCCGAGCTGCGCCTCTCTTATAGACGGTGGGCGGGGCTTCAGTTGTTGAGTCTGACCAGATTGGTTGACGGGTTGTACGTGAACGCCTTGTCATGAATAATTAGGCAGTAGGCGGCCGTATGTTCTGGAAAATCTTCGGCAGCTTCGAATTCCAATCGTATGTCTACAGGTGCAGACTTGATCGACTCGTTCTGCTTTGAACAGTCGATAACAGCAATTGGGGCGTAATCCTTAAAGAGTTTTTTCGTCAACAAGGGACGTGGTGTGGCATTGTAATACGAGTCTTGAAACCTAGTGTACATGTCGTAAAGCAAAGCGAAACGATTCTTGCTATAGTCTAGTTTCAGGTCATCGTATGGATAGCTGATTTGAATTGAGGTGAAGTTTCAAGTTTGTCAGTTTGCAGTGATCAAAATGGGAAGCGTTTTCCTTCAGATTAGCTTTTTTGTTGGTTTGAAAAGCCACAATAACGTAACGAGGTTTGTTTAATTGGCTGGCTGTCTTCACCGCCCACGACTGTTTACCCGTTTGAGGAAGCGCAGGATATTCGTACAATTCCCAACTCCTGTATTCCACTGGGATACTCGTGCCGCGGTTGAGTTGCTTAAGCAGAGCGACCCTCTGTTCATCACTGAGCGTAACGTATGGTATCCGCCAGCAAAGTTTATCCAATGTGACCTTGATATTTTCGACATTAGTGTCCGGGACAGCGGGATTACCCGTAGCAGGTCCCGGTTGCCATTGTACGGCGTTCTTATCACTTGCCGACCTGACAAGAACCAATTCGTGACGCGCGTTAACGATCATCTTAGTGTAATCTTCGGCGAAGCCGAGAAGGCTGCCTAACCGCACGCAAAAACTGAAATTCCCATTGCTGTCGACCACGTGATCCGCAAGTCTTGATCCAATGTCGTTATACGAGTCGACCCAACTCGAGTTGCCCATACACCTGAGAGTGTCATTATCAAAAGAAGCGTAACCTTTGAGTGTAGTAGAAATGCCTGGATGTCTGGTTTTGTCTATTTCTACGCCGTTCAATTCGTAACGCAATTCGTCGAACAGATGTGCAAAGGCGTTGTTGACAAACTTTGTCCTGCTAGGAGCGGCACTGCCGTCCTCCTTCAAAAGTTTACCTTCGACATAAATGTAACTCATTGACGGTACCACGCAAATATCCTGTTGTTGTATGGGTATTCTTATTTCATCGCTATTGTTGAGTGTCATCGAAGCGTACGGCAGGTGGGTATGCCATTCCATGTGGGTGACCGTATCGTCGAACGGAGTACTCAACAGAATGTCTTGAACGTTCATAATTGTAACAGCGTAAAGCCAAGAGAGCGTAAAAATCTCTTATTCTTCGTTGTTAATCGTGTAGCAGTCAAACGACTACTAATACCGTGGACCTTTGCCTTTGGCAATAAATAGGAAGGGGGTCTCTTGGACCAAATGTATACGAACCCCATGGGTTAAGTGGGTCGTTGTCTCAAATGCAGACGAACAGTGATTCGTTCACCTTGGAAACTCACTAACCGCCCGTCCTGATCTACCAGTTGCAATGTTATGTTGTCGATGGTGTTTTGTGTCACGGGTAGATATACCACGGGTGATGGTTCTTCTATCAATTTGAACCCTGGACTCACACTCGGGTAAAACTGAAAAAGAGTGTGGGCCGGACGTCCGTTTATATAGGAACCTGTTACGATGCTGCAATTTACAAAAATGGAATTCACTTTAAATATGTCGGTTATCAAGGGTGCGCTGACTTTGCGATTGGCGTCAATCTTTTCCTCCTTGAACCCGAACAATCTACCAATAGAATTCGCAGGCGTAAAGTCGACGGGGAAATTGCACTTGATAGTGGTGTGCAACGTATTGTTGTTCGTAGTCAACTTTATAAAGAGAGATTTGTCCACTTTCCAGAGCATCTGTTGCAAGTATTCCGCAATGTCCGTCACCTCGTACGTACCCGTCGGGATTTCAATTGTCAAACCATTGTTGTAATGAAAAGTGTTGTTAGTCTCGTCCACGTTCGGTATCGAATTGTAAGACTCGAAATTGAGCAAACCTATTTCCCAAACGTGATTCTGATCGAGTTCCACTGGAGGGAAAAAGTCAGCGGACAGAGTGGACTCTGTACCTGTAAAGGTAAACGTCAAAGACATGACTGGATGTAGAAACAAAACACACTGTATTTTATGTGTATCCTATTTATTGACCATAGACAAAAACGCCAAACACAGTTGACCACAATTTTCACTATTGGTGTTGACAAATTGATAAGCAGTGGTATTGTGAGAGATGTAGTTTCCTTTCAGGTAGCGTTGAATCTCGCAAGGAGGTTTCAGGTTACCATAGCTGTCAAAGTACTCTACAAGTTTACCAGTCTTTCTAAAACAAACCCAGTGAGTACCGCGACCACTGCTGTTATCCAAATTCACGATGGTCGACTCCTTGTGTCTCGGCCGCTTCGGTAAGTCGTCGCGCATGAACACACCTCTAAAATGAGGTATCCGTAGTTCTCGTGCCAGTTTCACAAGATCGACGTCGTACAGCGCCCGCTTGGGCAGGCGCTCTAGCAGTTTTTTGCGTATTGCGAATACGGTTGCATGTACAGTCCCAATCCGCCTCTTTTGTGCGGCCTCAGATAAAGACCTCTGCCTTTGCGCAACGCGATGGCTTCCATAGTTTCGTTGTGTCTTTGCATCTCGGCCAATTTCCTCTTCGCATCCCTCGTTTCGTTTATGGCTTTTGCCACTCCGGCAGCGCCTCCCGCCAAGCTGCCCAAAGCGCTCAGTCCGGCGAAAATCGGTAACAGTGGTAAGACACCGCCGGACTTCGGTAGTGGCAAGACCCGTGAACCACTGCTGCCCACCGATTTGCCCTTCTTAAATTTCCTCACAGCCTTTAACGCCGCCACAGTCGCACTACGCAGTTTCCGCTTATCCAGATTTTTTGACGACTTGATACCTTGACCCCTGATGGCCTTACGCGCCTGTCTAATCGCATCACCCAGAGTGATTCCAGTGCGTCTAACGTTCTTCCTCTTTTTCGACGCCATTGCGACCGTCTCCGCCGACGACTGTCTTTGTACTGATGATCGCCTATAAATGCGAACTCCCTTTTATGTCACCCAGTCGACGACAACAATTCAAACAATGAAGTTTGAGAAACAGCGGGAAACGTTTACAGTCAACGAAACTTTGGACGGTTTGACTGTCAGCGATGCGGCAGCGAAAAAACACGGTCCGTTGCTGCCAGACTCGATAAGAGGAATCATCAGTGGTCCTTCGAACTGTGGTAAAACTCAGTTGATGTTCACCCTGCTTACGGAGCCGAACGGTTTGAAATTTGCAAACTTGTATGTCTTCAGTAAATCGTTGCATCAACCAAAGTACACATTGTTGTCTCGAATAATTGGCAACATCCCGCAGATTGGTTACTACACGTACGAAAACGGTGATGAAGTGCAAAGCCCCAGTGAGGCAAAACCAAACTCTGTATTCGTGTTTGACGATGTTGCGTGTGACAGTCAGAATCATATGAGAGCTTACTTTAGCATGGGTCGACACAAAGGTGTGGATTGTTTTTATCTCGCACAGTCGTACACCCGAATACCGAAACACCTTCTCAGGGATAATGCCAATTTAATAATCTTATTTAGACAGGATGACTTAAATCTCAAGCACGTATACGAAGACCACGTAACTGACATGTCCTTTAATCAATTCAAAGAACTATGTCACGAGTGTTGGAATAGGAATCGACACGGTTTTGTGGTGATCAGCAAGGACCATGAATTAAACTAGGGTCGCTACAGATGCGGTCTGGACACCTTTATAACAGATATAAATGAAGAAACACCATAAAGTAGCGTATAGTTCACTGACGATCGTTCAGCACTATGGACAGGAGAGGAAAGAAAATAAAACGCAGGAGGCAAAGTATTGGAGACGCGTTAGCCGTGAAAAGGGAAATAATCAGACTTACCAAAAGTGTTCGCAACAAATATCGTGACCTACAAAGAAACGTACAAGATGTCGAGCGATATTTTGAAGCTTCCACTAAGCCTTTGGTCAGTCCGCTACAGAAATCTGTGGCAGAAAGCATCAAACAGTCGGCTGAAAGCATCAAACAATCGCTACCAGTTAAACAGGAAATAGTTAAGAAAGAACAAAAGAGTACAGCGACTGGAGGCGATAGTGAGAGCGAGGATGAACTCAACAGAACAGCAGATATGTCGACTCAAACCGAGGCCAATTTGGTTGAGATTTATTTAAGGAAACTGTCGACTCCGTCTGAACGCAACAAGTTGGACACAACTTACGGTGTTAGACCCGACGGTAAAGGTGGCACGGTATTGGGTGATAGCGCAATTTCATTTAGCAGATCAAAAGTGATATTGAAAGATAAACGATTTGACGTTACACCAGGACTAATGGAATTGCTTTTTATGCGAGTACCTGATAAAGACTCGATAGAACGCAGAGATGTGGAAATTTATAAAAGGATGCTTTTAACGACCAATGCACACAAACAAATGTACTCTGCCGAGAAGCCTATCAACGCCAACAGAGGGAAAAAATATACATATGTAATTCAAAGTTTATTTTCGGATGATCAACCCGCGGCGGGATCCACCGCCGCCACCACCTCTGTGGGCAGTGGGATGGATAACGTTAAAAATGTAAACACATTGGTGAATCGACTTAGATTACTGGTGATGTCGGAAAACGCCGGTCACACGGGACACTCTAAAGAGTTTGCTGAAATAGTCGATCTCTTGCGATTGTACAAGGTCATACTGTAAGATGGTGGATGTAAAAGAAAAAATCGTTGATGAACTTCACAAACAGGCGAGAAAACGATTTCCACGGCGAAATGTCTATGTGAAAGGATTTGATGACTTGTGGCAAATCGATTTGATCGACATGCAAAACTACGCCAAAGTAAACGGGGGACACAAATACATATTGACAGTAATCGACGTGTTATCAAAATACGCTTGGGCGGCAGGGCTACGTGACAAATCAGCTAGCTCAGTGACAACTGCAATGAAAAATATCTTGTTAAAAAGTAAACCGCGTGTCCCTAAAAATATTCAGTCTGACGACGGAAAGGAGTTTTTCAACAAACAATTTTCCTCTTTGATGAAACAATACGATATAAACCACTATAGCACGTTCAGCCCGTTGAAAGCTTCAGTGGTGGAACGTTTCAATCGCACTATAAAGACGTGGATGTACAAAGCGTTCGGCGTGCAAGGAACATATGTGTGGAGTAAAAATGGACTTTTAGACAAACTGTTGTTAAAGTACAACGCGCGAGTACACCGATCGATAGGCATGAAACCGAAGGACGTAAAGCGTAAGCATGAACAAGTGTTGGTGAAAAAGTTAAACGGTCGCGTGGCGGTCAACAGGAAACCTCGTTACAAGGTCAACGATATCGTGAGGATTTCCAAATGGAAAACCTTATTCGAAAAGGGTTTCACACCGTCTTGGACAACGGAATTATTTGTCGTGGACAAGGTACGCAACACTGTACCGCACGTATACATGCTACGCGACATGAACGGCAAAGCCATTCGTGGTGCGTTTTACGAGGCTGAGCTTCAAAAAACCCAGTATCCAGACACGTATCTGGTGGAAAAGGTGTTGAAAAGAAAGGGTAACAGAGTATACGTCAAATGGCTCGGTATGAAGCAGAACTCTTGGATATAAAGGCAAGTGCGGTCGTACAGAGCATGTCAGTTTGAAGATGAAGCGTCACCCGATAGACAAGTTCGGACGAGTACTCTTTGTTACGCAACGCAGACACGGCGGCGTGGGGGAAGAGCAGCTAAAACTCGCTTTGGATGGGAGTCATTACGACGTACGCAACAAAAGATTAAGATACGTCGCCGAACCAGAAGAGCCATACGACAGTGTGAACAAGAGATATGTTGAGGATAACTATGTTTCAAAAGTAGATTTTGATACTAAAATTGTGTTTCTAAAAGCGGGGTTGGAGAATAATTTTGTCTTAAAGACAGACCTTGAAAACAATTATGTTCTACAAACTGACTTTAAAAGTAAATGTGTTTCAAAAACCGCTTTAAGTCAATTGGAAAACCAGGTGGCAAGTCTCGAGACACGAGTAACTCAATCATTAACAGATTTAGAAAATAAATGTGTATCGAAATCCACTTTAAGTCAATTGGAAAATCAGGTGACAAGTCTCGAGACACGAGTAACTCAATCTATAACAGATTTAGAAAGTAAATGTGTATCGAAAGATACTTTAAGTCAATTGGAAAACCAGGTGGCAAGTCTCGTGACACAAGTAACTCAATCGATAACAGATTTAGAAAGTAAATGTGTATCTAAAGACACTTTAAGTCAATTGAAAAATCAGGTGGCAAGTCTCGAGACACGAGTAACTCAATCGATAACAGATTTAGAAAGTAAATGTGTTTCAAAACCCACTTTAAGTCAGTTGGAAAACCAGGTGGCAGGTCTCGAGACACGAGTAACTCAATCGATAACAGATTTAGGAAGTAAATGTGTATCGAAAGCCACTTTGAGTCAATTGGAAAACCAGGTAGCAGCACTCGAGACACGGCTAACTCATTTGATAACAGATTTAGAAAAACAGGTGAAAAAGCTTGAGGATCGAGTGAATAAGTTAAGACTGACTTGTCTACAATTGGACACGAATCTGCCAAACCCTGTATGGGATGCTAGGGGAATTAGAATAGAAAATTTGGGACCCGCAATAGAATTAAACGATGCCACCGGTCTGTCTCAAACATGTCAATATGACGAATCTGTCGGTAATTTCAGATGTGGAACGCGTACATTTAATCTAGTCGAGAACAGTGCAAATGCACCGGTTTTAGTAGCTGGAGTAACACCGGATAACAATAACGTATTTTACTTGTACGGTACGGATAAAGAACTTGTCCCCACCACTTCGTTGAGGTTTTTCGAACGAAATAAAGGAATATACGGCTACCAGGGCAGACGATTGAAATGGGATTCTAATGGGAACATTGACCTTATTCCTTAGAACAAAGCACCCCGAGCGCGTTCAGACTTGTTCAAGGCTGTCCAGTTGTTGGACCGCCCCTCCCCAATCCATCGCGGAGAAGCCTTCAGTGTAGCCATGGAAGCCGCCGCGCCGAGTGTATCCGCGCCGACTTTACCCGCGCCTCGTAAGGACATGAATAAGTTGAAACGTAAACGTGCGCAATCAGTGTCGGCCGCAGCAAGTAAACGATGTCGTGAAGACCAACAAGCTAGTATGAACCTCGAAGCTATATTAGCAGATTTGGAAAATTTTGATCAACCCGAAGCCAAGACTCAAGTTCACTACTACACCTACGCCCTACCGCAGCATCAACAACAGCAACAACCGCAACAGCAGCAGCAACAACCGCAACAGCAGCAGCAGCAGCAGCAGCAGCAACAGCAGCACGAAACATATCAACCAGAGCAAGCAGCGCAACAACCGAAACTATTACTACGACAGATGTATAAACTGTCAAACCAAGCGGATGCGGTTATTGGTTTAGAATCTTCGGGTGGTTTTAATCCTTCGATATATCTGGTTAATACAAAAACGTGTGTCAAGTTCACCTTTGAAGATTTGCTAAGCTTGAGAAGTGTTAACGTGATCAACGTGATAGACAGATTTTTCAACAATGAAACAAACTTTACACCTTTCTACTTTGATACTGTGCTCCTCAAGTCTGGCGGTGGCGGCGGCGGCGCTATTATTTCAATTGCCAACTATCAAGTGAGAAGACTACCACCGCACCACAGTCAAGCAGTGGACACCAATGATAGCATATTGTGCCAAACTTCATCGTTAGTGCTTCAGTTAACTGGGTGGACAGCTTTGAAAAGAACTCTTGATTGTGTTGAAAATTACTATCGTATTTGCGACGAGTGTTGTCCAATGGTACGGAGCCTCGTTGAAAGGTATACAAAATATTTCACCAAACACTACAGGACTTCGACATTGATGGCTGCCGCCAGACACAACACGAATGCTTTAAAGATACCATCAGAGATCGAACATCACATCATCAAAGACTTACCTGTGTTTCTGATGGATTTCAACGAGAGACGACTGCCGTTTTCGCAAGATGGATGGTTTCAGCCTACACCTCTTCAAGATGCTCTAGTGCCCTTCGTAGACTCTGAAGTCAGACGTTACTGTGTGTCCGCTATAAGCGAAAATTTACTCCACGATTTAAAATACGATGTTTGTAAATGGTGAATTTCTTTCAATACATGTATCACTAAAAATTGTGTGTTTTTTTATTTTTGTTTTTTCCCTTTACCTAAGAGGGTGCAGAAAAAAGAGGCCTTGTCATCATGGTAAGATGAGGTTACATCATTTTTGTAACGTAATATGAAGTAATAGTGACATCAATGCTTACATTATTGTTATGACGTCATGGCCCAGCGCCCTCGTCACGCCACTACTACTGCTAATTTGTCACTTGTAAAATAACAGAAAAAAATTACTGTTCATTTTTTTATAGTTATTTATGTTTTCACTGATGGACTGAAACAGGTTTGATATAACACCAATGTATTATAGCAATGTATTGATAGCAAAAATCAAATTCAGTTTTTCATCAAGAAAGGAGATGAAATTAACAAGTATTTTGAGTTAGTCGAAAGTTTATTTGTTTTGATGACGTCATGGCCCAGCACCCTCGTTATGCAACTACTACTGCTTATTTGTCACTTATAAAATAACAGAAAAAACTACTTTTTATTTTTTATTTTGTTTTTTATGTTTCTATGATGGACTGAAACAGGTTTGATATAACACCAATGTATTGCAATAAGACGAGCAAAAATCAAATTCAGTTTTCCATCAAGAAAGGAGATGAAATTAACAAGTATTTTGAGTTAGTCGAAAGTTTATTTGTTTTGATGACGTCATGGCCCAGCACCCTCGTTATGCCACTACTACTGCTTATTTGTCACTTATAAAATAACAGAAAAAATTACTTTTTATTTTTTATTTTGCTTTTTATGTTTCTATGATGGACTGAAACAGGTTCGATGTAACACCAATGTGTTGCAATAACTCAAGCTACCAAAATCAAATTCAGTTTTTCATGAAGAAAGGAGATGAAATTAGAACAAGTATTTTGGGTTAGTCAAAAGTTTATTTGTTTTGCACAAGTTACATTTACGACAACAAACATAGTACACTGTTAGTTATAAATGTGAACAAATGTAAAGCTCAAAAGATATTATCAGTCATTGTTCCACACAAAAATGAAAACTACTGCATAATCTATTTTAAAGTAAAACAAATTATGAGTACAATGTTTTTCAGCTAATAAAAATTTTATTTAGTTTTGCTAAAAATATTTTTTTAAACTTTCCTTAATATTTAACTTGTTACAAGTTATGAAAGCATATTTTGTCAAGTTTAATAGTTATCAATGCAGATAAAAGAACATAACACGAATAAGAAAGAAGGTAATTAAAACATATTAAATATACAATGACAGTTCACCAGATCGTTTACAATGTGTTCACATAGGACAATATTTGTTAGTAAAATATTAACAAGGAATAAAAATAACATTAAGATTTAAAAATTTCAGATAAAACCATGTCAACAGGTTTATACAAAATTAGAAACGAAATGGATCATACAGCTCAATTACAGAATGGGAAGCTTCAACTGTCGCGTCACTGTCACTACTGTTGTTATCATAGTCATGGTTGTGTGTTAATCTACCACACATTTCAGAGTCTAAGTATTGGAACAATGGTTTAAAAATACATCTGTCACACCAACAATTCTCTTGTCGAATAACCTGGCTTATAAAACGGCCAACACTAATATTGTAATGTCTGGTAATATTATAAAATTTCCAATTACGTTCAGACCAAAAGCTTTGATAGTCAAAATCCAGGTATTCATGTTCTTCCGATGGACTACATGTAACTTCAAAACATTTTTGACATAACACAAATGTATTGTAACAAGACAAAGTACCAAAAGAAAATTCGTAATAACTAAAGCTAATATGACATGATTCCATTTCGTATGGTAAAAATTCGGGACGTAGCTCTATAGGGTGGTTAATTAACATTAAAAACTCTCTTCGATCCAAACTATAAATGTCCAAGTATCTATATTCAAAGTTATAAGGATCTTCTGGGGGAGAGGTATCCCTAAACCAAATACACTTTAACGCCCTTCTAACATCTCTTTGTATAGTCACGGGAAGAAGCGATAAAACGTTAATATCATCAACAGATTCTAAATCATTTACATCGATATGTCTGCTAAAAGCCAACACAGATTTATTATAAAGGGAATCCATTTCTAATAAAAAAATATGCTGCAACGGGGCCAGCAACCCAGGCACTAACAATTTATTATAGGCTCCCCTGCAATTTTGACGAGCTTGCACTCCGATGCTCTTGATGTTCTAGTTGAACAATCTTGTAGTGGCCATGGGCTAGGGTGTGAATATTATCATCTAAAATATAACGTTTATCATCATCAAAAGATAAAGATCGTTTATCCACGTTGATAGATGTTAAATTAAATTTCCTACACTTGATAAGGTTAAAACTGGCTCTGTATTCTTTTTTGTTAAACAGTGCATCTTTATAATGTTCGAAGCGCATTTTCTTATCAACAAAAGAGGTTTTCACTCCTTTGGCTTTCTTCACTTCGTTCCTTCTTGTCTCGTCAGTGACGGGAGTGGAGGAAAAGCGCTGTGAATACATTTTACTGCGAAGACCAATGTGTTCATAAAGTGCTCTGCCTTTGCATTCATCCTTAAACTTGCCCGCTACCTGTTTGTTCGTCTCATCCTTCATAGGGTGTCCGTCTGGGTAGTTGGAAAGGTCCAAGTGTTCCTTAGAAATCGTCCTTAAAATCTCGTAGACGTTGTTTTGTGTGACCAATAGGAATATTAGCGAATCAGTATCAACATAACAAAGGTAAATATGACATCCTGGAGGGCGAAAAATAGATAGTAGTACGTGGTACCAGAAATAATACATGTGCTCCTTAGATAGATCTAGTGTGACGCTTCCGATGTAGGTTGGTTTGTCCAAGAAAATCACTTCTTTTCGCAAGAACACTAAGATGATCCCATCTTCGTCGCCTTCTTTAATAATAGTTCTGTCGATAAAGCGGGCCTGTCTTGAGTACTTTTCAAACGCTTCCTTTGTCGTCACAACACGCACGTCAAAGTGACGTCTATTATCCTGCATAGACTTTCCAAAAACTGCATTGTTCATAAGTTTAAAAAATGATTTTTCAAAATCATTCGATGCTTTACTTCTTAATTCCGAGTTAAAATCTATATACTGTTTCATCCACGGAGACTGGGAAAATTTTAACACTCTGTGGACCTTTGTAACACGCAAACCAAGCTTTTGCGCCTGCTGTACGATGCGATAGTGAGCAATGTACCGTTCCTTTTTATTTAGTGTTGCCATCAGCTTAGGCACTTTACCGTTAGGTGGCACTAACTTTTCTGGCAAAGGGGGAAGATCGTTCAGTTTATCGTGAACACTCTGAGGGGCATAGCAGTCAAATTCTAAAATATAGCCAAAGGGTGATTCTGCAGGGAGGTTGGACCAGTCTACCTGTTCTGGGTTGTCTTCGAATTTAAAGTTTCCAGTGGGAAGTGGCTGTGACAAGCTGAACCCATACAAGTTATTACAGTCAATATAGAGGAGCCAGCTAGTGGGGTCGTTGCTATTGTAGTCAGTTGAACGTTCTAAAAGCTGGTTGTTAGCTTTACAATATCTTAGGCTACTCTGTACTAGTCCACCTCTGATTGAAGCTTCAACCATAAGTACCATGTCGTAGTCAGTCATTAGCTCGAGAACGATTCCCGTATGTTTCAACATCGCCTGCCAAGTAAGGGATGGTGCTGTCCAGTAGTGGGCTACGTCCAATTTATAGTGTTTGTAACAAATAGAGCGAAATGAATTGAAAATGTCGGTTAACAAACAAACATCTAACAGGAGGTATTTATCATGGTAATCACCAAGATTCTTACATTTGAAAACCTCCCATACACGGCAAGCGTGAGCGTAATCATCTTCACTGATTTCACTATCATTAAGCTTGTTCTTAAAGGCTTCTCTAGGAGGGAGACTGGTTTCAAGGAATTTATCTTCTGATGTGATATAATCATATGGGTATAAGCCTTTCCTTTTAATTAAATCAAAATGTTCAGGCGGGACTAGTTTGGAGCTTTCGATAAAATCAGAGGGAGGGAGGTTTTTCGTTAATTCATCCAAACTAGCAGACATCATTCTGTAAGAGTCTAAAAAACGTAAGTAAATCTCTCCCACTTTTATTGAGATGCTAATCATTTTTTCCTTATTCGAAGGAATCATTTTAACTTCACATCCTTTTAAAACGTTCAAATTTGAAATGATGAAAGCTTGATCGTAGGATGAGAGATTATGAATCCAGATGGGAATGAAGTTGGGCGGTTGGCATCTTAGATTACATCGGTTACACAATGAATACCTAAATTCGGATGTTATATGGTCGTGATCTGCACACTTGGTTGTGTCTGTATTAAATTCACTAAACATTCTCTTGCAAAGTTCACATTCAATAGCCTCTTCGTGTCGTCTACGCTGCTCTTCAGTCATGCTAATGGGCTTATTACAAGAATACAATACTGCAACTCGGTCGGCGAGATTTTTTAAATGCAAAAGAAATCTAGCTCCGGCATCGGGTCCTCTATACAAAAACGGTTCTGTACTGATTCCGTATTCTTCAAGAATATCACTACTGTATGTAGAGGTGGTTAGTGTACAGAAACTATTTGCTAAATGTTTTTGATAAGTTTTTCCATCATAATCAGTGTCATCTGTGTTAACGGGTTTAAGGGTGGACTCAAAGTCAGCACACACTATGATAGGAACTTTCATTTGAGCCTCTACATTTTGAAACTTTAAAGTATTTCTTCCTATGGTGGGAAGTTTGATTTCAGTTGGTTTATGTTTGCCACAGAGTGTTAAATGATTTTTCAACCACGATTCCGCATTGGGCTTACAATCTCTAAGCTCTTTATACTGACTACAACGTTTACACACTACTATTTTATTTGTGCTTTTTGTAATTTGCTTTTGAATAAGCTTGACAAAATCTTGGATGTATACAAAGTGGGACACATTGTCTCTTCCGTGAAGCAAGAGAAGATCTGTATGGTCATTTAACTCGTCTACTACGCGCAGGGGAGCCACTTTGTTGTCGCTATTAAATTCAAATATATTGATAGAGACGTTTGGGTTTTGCTTTTCAAATATTTTAATCTGACTAACATTCAATGGAAATTGAAGACCCTCAAAGTTGTATCTATTCATTAGATTTTCAAACGATTTTTCAGTTAGTAAAGAGTTATGCTTTACATTTGGGATGTGCTTTGTAAGCATACTATAAATAAAACAACGATCATCATCATTAACAACGTTGACACATGCGTTTCGTTTTGCTAATTTGGGGGGCAGTGGAACATAACTAGAACCTCTAGGTTCCTTATAAACAAACTTACTTACACGTAAAGTTAAACACTTAACATTGATGAAGATCCATCCGCTCCTCTGGGCGTCGGCCTCTTCTTCCTCTTGCAAAAGTTTCGCACCGTCTCTTTGAAGTTGAGTGTCCAAGTCGTCGGACTCGGCGAACAGCATCCGGGATCGAGTTTTAAAATTCCTCGTGTCTATCTGCCCTTCTTCGGGATGTTCATAAATGGCTTCGAGAACCAGATTAAATTTGAGTGATCTTGTTATGTCCATTTCTCTGGTTAAAATATGTTTTACCGTTTGCAACGCAGCCTCAACGAATGTAGATAATTCTGTAAACTTTCCATCCTGGTTTTTTATTACGTAGTCTCGGGCCGTATGAAGAGCTTTCTTCAATTCCCACGTGAGTACTGGTATGTTGTTTTGGTCCGCTGCAGTGCTCGACGTCGATGCTGCGGTGGACGTGTCGTTCACAGGTACCGGTGGCTCGTTGTTAACAGTGGTTGCCATCCTTGGTTCATCCGGCGGCGATGATTTTTCTTTCTTCTTTTGTAGCTTCAATAGTTTGCTGGCCATCGCAGAGGTCTCGGCGGCGGGCCTTCTTCTTTTCGTAGCGGTAGATACGTTGGACTGAGCCTGGTGTGTAGACACGACGCTGCCCCCTGCTCGGTGGTGAAGATGTGTTTGTGAGTCCCGTGAGGTGGTAGCAGTGACGGCGACAGCGGCATCAGCAGTGGTAGTAGTAGTCACAGGTGAAGAGCTCCTAGCCTGCGGTTCTTCAATCAACTGGATAGGCGGTGTGAAAAAATTAGTAAGCGCCAAACATATTTGTTGGTGTTTATCGCGAGCGACAACGGTCCGGAAATAAGCCTCTCGGCACACTGCGCACACGAACATTGTCCCATGTGGACAATTGTAAGCGAACTGGTGAACTGTGCCAAACGCTCTACCAGAGGCTGCTTATAAGGGCGAAAATCCGCCTCAGGGGTTGTGCGAGTGAGACATACATAGGGCGTTGGCCACAGCATTACTTGTCTATGTGAGCAAGTGAGAGGGTGAGACAACGGGCGTGGGCCACAGCATTACTTGTCTATGTGTGAGAGTGAGAGGGAAGGTGTGACGGGCGTTGGCCACAACATTACTTGTCTATGTGAGCAAGTGAGAGGGTAAGACGGAGACAACGGGCGTTGGCCACCGCATTAATTGTCTATATGAGCGAGGGAGAGGGTAGGTGAGAGACAACAAATATCTTGGGCGTAGTCGACTTGCTTTGTCGGTAGAGTGAGAGAGCTGGTACTAGCAAACAAAGATAACAACAGGGCGTTGGCTAAAGCTTTACTTGTCTATGTGAGTAAGTGAGAGGGTGGATGTAAGAAAGAGACAGCAAATGGGCGTTGGCTTGAGTATGTTTATGTGAGCAAGTGAGAGGGTTACTCAGAGACAACAAATATCTTGGGCGTGTTAATTTTCGCTTGCTTTGTCGGTGGAGCAAGAGAGATGGAACTACACTAGACAGAGATAGCAACAGGTTGGGTGTGGTCATAAGAGAGCATAAGTTGAACGGAGAGGGTGATAATGTCTGACAAAGACAACAAATATCTTGGGCGTGGTAATTTTCGCTTGCTTTGTCGGTGGAGCAAGAGAGATGGAACTACTAGACAGAGATAGCAACAGGTTGGGTGTGGTCGTAAGAGAGCATAAGTTGAACGGAGAGGGTGATAATGTCCGACAAAGACGACAATATACATGCTGCAGTGATTGGTTTTAACATAAATAGGGGCTCGCTTTTGCTCTTGCGTACACTAGCTCGCGTGCGCCTGTTCGTCACGGTCGTCATCAGTCGCAGCACTTCAAGTTCTCACTTATTTGTAAGTGTTAGTTTTTTTAAAATACTGTTAAATTTACTCTTTTTCAGGTGATGCTCAGGTGTCCTGATTTTTAGTATCATCTTGGTTACTCTTGTATATCATGGTACTCTTATGTTACATAACCTAATTTTTATTTACAGCTTTTACACTGCTCTATATGTGAACATATATTTATAGGATAATTTATATTTGTGAATTGCAATACATGCTATGCAAGGATTGGATAAATAATGGTGATGGTAAAGGTTTTCGCTATACTTGCTTCGCTATTGTGGTTTTAACACCTAAATAGTACGATTTCGGCTTGCATGTTTCTTGTTTACCAGTTCATTACACCTAAAATAAGTTTACATTTTAAGATGTATTTAGGTTTTTATAATAGCTGGGTAAAGCGTAGTGGATTTTTTTATACATTGCTATTAACATAATGTGAATATTTCATTGCTTTTCATCCATTTTTATTGTTGATTCAGTTGTTTTTGTTTATAGCTTAATACAAATTGTTAATCCGCCCTTTACTGATGTACTATGTCATTGTCGTTGTCGTTACTAATACTCTTTAGCTTGATAATACTCTTTATCTTTAATTTACTGGCTTTTGTGCATTTTTCATAGCAATAAGGTGCAGTTTTAAGGATATGGTGCATTCAAGTATGGTTCTAAATGGTTTAGGAAAATAAAAAAAGACGGGAAGCCAAGGCGCTTGTTCTTTTATTGATACATTTCTGGAATGTTCAAATCTTTGATTATTTGATGTAGAATGTCGTGGTGAGGTGGTGATGGTGGTGGTGGTGGTGGTGGTGGTGGTGGTGGTGGTGGTGGTGGTGGTGGTGGTGGTGGTGGTGTGTGCGAATGTTTTGGTGTTGTTAGAATTCTATATAATATTGAGTTGGTGTGGAGCGTCGGGGTGAGGTGATTTTCTCGTGAGGGTGGCGGTTGGTAGTGTTGGATTGGTAGTGCGGGTGGGGGTGGTGGTATGTGCTGGTAGCCGGTGGACGGTAGAGCACGAAGTGGTGTGGATACTCCCCGCTGCCAGGGTTCACGCACCCACCGTCTCTCTTCAACACAGACAGTCTGAGGGATGCCTATAAACAAAAAAGAGATGTACTCAAGTGTGCTTTGATCATTTATTAAAAGATCCTAAAAGTTCATAGCATGGTCCTAATATAATACGTGTTTTACAGCACCATGTCACTCGCAAAGAAATTTGAAACTTTGCAATGTCTCCCCAACTATCCCCGGGTGCCGGCTAAAGACCTTAAAGCGGCGGGCGGGTATCCGATTTTGGACGCCAGACGAGTGGATACCAGATTTGGACCCGCAGTTGTACTCGATATAATGAACGGCGAGGAGCGATCGATCGTCTTCCTACCAGCTAGATTCAACGAACAGCTAACTGACAGTGAACTGGTGGAGATGAGGAGGGATCAGGGTTGGCGGGTTCGTTGTACGGGGATGAGTGGGAATTCACCAGATATTCTTATATATTACCGCTCAATTTAAATTAAAAACAATAAACTTTGCTCTTTTCAGAAATGTGTTGTTATTATTTTCTATCCAACAATGCAATGTATGCAACAATGTGTTAAAGCAATTAGTGAATATACTCTCGCAACTGTTTGTTTCATGCATATTATGTATTAAGGCATTAGTCTAAGGGCCTGATTCGATGCTACGTCTTTTCCTCTAGCTAATAAAAAAAATAAGATGCATGGTGTTAAACATTCTTTTAACTTTAAGCCTTTCAACGGTAGTATAAGTTTATACATCGTATTACAGCACTGTTCTATATACATGTTTTATAGTTACTTTATATTGGAAAATCAACTCTATCATAGTACAATAACTTGGGCATCATGTGTTTTACTACATTACTGTCAGAATGGCTTTGAAGCGTAATATCTGGTTCTTCGAAATATTTATTTAGAAATATTTTCATCTTGTTTTATCATAGTAGCCTATCTAGTTCATAAAATCTTGTTTAATGAAATTACATCTTACTTTTGAAACTTTGTTAGATATTTACATAGACGTTTTACGTCAGGGCAAACAAAGGGTAGTATTATAACAATCAAATTTATGCTCGTATTTGCCAAGACTAGAAACGATACTTTAAATAGAAAAAGTGTTAATACAATCCTTTTTATTTAAATACGTTCTACCAGGTTTACTTTTACTTTAGTGAAGTGAATTCTATTACCTGTTATTTGAGGGCCCCCAAAAGCGTGGTCCGGAAGAGACGGCAGAGATGTCACCTGAGACAGCTGGCCCAGAAGATCCAAAACTTCCTCGCGGCTTCGGTCCTCGAAATATACGGTCAGGTAGTAGCGGGCTGCCATTACTGCGAGTGAGTTTTGTTTGCGCGACAAGCGTTTTATATTCCTATCTGGGTGTGGCAACTCACAATATTCTGCGCATGAGGAACAATCCAAAACAAAATACATCGTTATTTAAAATAACGTCGCCGAAACATTCTATCTGGACTGCGGCCAATTTGGCGATCAGGAAATCGCTGACGCGACAATCAATTTGCCGGGACACTTAAAAACTGGATCTATCTCAACACGGAATAGATTAAACAGACACCCGGCACTCCAAAAAAACCGGTCCCGGCCAGCGCGAGCCACGCGCCGCGCGCATGCCCGGCGGCCGCGCCCATGCCAGGCGGCAAAACCAGCAAATGCTAAAACCCAATTCTTGGTTTTCGCGCGGATTTGGTCACGTGATTTCAGCAGGGAAAGTATACTACTATCGTTAGGTGCCATATTTTGAGGTAGTTTTTCTTCCTTTTCAATTAGCACTCCCTCGCAACTTCTTATGTCCGTGATTTTAAAATAGTTTTCAAACAATCATCCTACACTCATCCCTTATTCATACTTGGCTTTAAACTACCTATTGAGTTAGGTCGCCATTTCAATAAAGGTATTAAAGGTAAGGTATGGTTATTTTTTTATTTCTTGTGGAATTTGTACTTATTTTTCTTTCTCGTTGCTAAACTAAGAGCTCATTATTTTTGCTTAAATGTATTGTTATAAGTGTTCATTATTGTTTTCTATTGATTTTTTTACCCACCGATAAAAGGTTTATCAGAATTTAATAAAGTATTAGACTTTGTGATTCATAGTTTTTGATTATACTTCATTTCTTTTCTAAACTCTTTATTGTCATTGCAGTTTAATGCTTTTATTGCCGATGTATTGACCAAACACATTAGTGCTTTTAATTCTGATAATAACCCGAATTATATTCAAATAGTCTCCTTATACTTGTTTTCTCACATTTACACAATAATACAATTAAGGTGAAAATTAATTACCGTAAAGCTTTTAACAAAAAATAGATGTATTTTGTAATCAATTACGTGTTGTTATATAACAATTAGTTCTACAAAAATACTCTAGAAAAAGTAGTAAAGTTGTGAACTTTTGAAAAATCAACATAGAGTGCACTTAATAAAAGGCACATAGTTGCTACTCAAAAGACTAAATTAGAAACAAATACTGCTTTAATATTTGAATGAAGACGATATCTGCTTTTCTATGCTACGTATATGATAAGTAGGCTTTCTTGTTTGTTTCATATTAAAAAGAAGTAACTATTAAAAATTGTGCTTTCTTGATATAGGATTAAAAACTCATATTTGGTTAGCAGAAGTATGTAATTACGATTTTTATGAGTGATTAAATGAAGTCTTAAGTTAAAGTTACTAAATACTATTACGCAACTCAAAGAAACTAAAGACATCATACCATTCCCACAAGATAGATACGGAGTATAATTAGCTTAACTTAAATAATAAACACTCTTCCTTTTAAAATCGGGGTTGAAGCACCATTTTCATTTCCTAAGGATTTGTAACATTTTTGCATTAGCCATATTTAATCCAAGCAATTAAATTTCCCCAGTGAAGAAATAATGTGTGCAAATTATATAAAACTGGACTTTGTAACTGTGTTGTCATATATTTGGCTATTTATTTGAAAAAAAAACTTACCGAAAAAAGTGACATAAACACAAAAAATTATAATATTGTCAAATTGTTGTTATGTTTCATCGATATTATATTCCATTGCGATTATAGCTTCTGTGTACTTAATATTATTTTACCATAAGATAAATTTCTTTCGTAATTTATAACAAAGAAATATTTTAACATTCCTTTAACATTCCTTAACATTCCTTAACATTGCTAACATATCAACATTAACTCTTTCCCATAAAATTTGCGTGCTAATTTAATGGTAAGGCATCAATGAAAAAAGGCCTGCCATACTATCATATCTTGATTAATTAACATGCTGGTTAAATGGGAAAATGACATTTTTACGTTATTACTACAAAACCAGGAGAGATACGGTATTAGTGTAAATTACAAATTTGCTGAATTTAACGAGAGCTTTAATATGATGTACAAAATGACATGTGTTTGGATAAAAAAAAATTTTGAGTTTTGCTTATGTAAACATTTTCAAAATTTTAAATTTTGGAAATTTTAGTTTTTTTAACAGATGTGGTCTAGTGACATATCATTGTAGCTTAGTTTATTTAAAATAAGTATTTGTGATTAAAAGTCATTTATGAAAAATAATTAAAGAATTATAGGGTATTACGTAAATTTTGGAATTGGCTAAAAAATCATTTTAAACGAATAAAGGAAACAAAATTATTTCACCATAAAATAGACATTTTATCATGGTATTAAAAGACATTTCTAATGATGTATAATATGGCACAGGTTTGTATTTGAAATTTCCGAGATTCGATCCTGTGACCCCCAGGTTTTTTGAACACCCTGTATTTATACAACGTTACAAATATTTATAAATTATTCTTTGGGGTCAACTTAGTGGGAAATTATTTTATTTCGATCGTAGGACAAACTGTTGATTTATAATCGATTCGAGACACCCTGTATATTAAATATTTATTTTTAAAATACCTTCTATAATATTTTAGATATTTTTATTAAAACTTAGATTTATATACAGGGTGGTTCATATACAAACAATTTTAAATTTGATGTAATTTATCAAAAACTAATCCCAGCTGTGTAATTCATATGTAAAATTCAAAGGAATTAGATAAGATTTCATGTAAATAGCTAATCATTATTGTGGCAGCTGTCCTAAATTTTCAGAGAAAATGACAGGTTTGCTAAATGGAGATCAGGAATGGAATTGCTGATACGATGAAGTTATTCCGTCTTTTATTGCTGTTCAAAGATTTTTGAGGCGTGTAAGTTGATTTCCATAAAAACCTGTAATGCTGAATTATTAAAAAAAAAATAAAATAAAAAATAACACGTCGTTTGTTCAAAATTTGATTGGTTTCAAGTGATAAAAAAGAAAATGCAAATATGAAGCCACAGTTTGGGTTTGATTTTACAAAAAAACCAAGCAATAGAATTTTTATGGCAATTCTATTTCTAAATTGTGGCTCAAAATTTAAGTTGCGTTTGTACAACTCCCACGCCTCCAAGATCTTTGTATAATAATAAAGGGCGGGAAACTTCATTATAGCAGCAATTCCAGTCCTGACCTCAACATTTACGACCGCTAACATTTTTTATGAAGATTGAATATAATAATAACTCAATTATTACCCTCAATTGTGAAAAAATGCATAAAATCATATAAAATTTTCTTTAGTTTTCGATAAGAACTTCACATTTCACATTACTTATATATAAAAATTATCAAATTAAAATTAAGTATTTATACATAAAACACTCTATATTTTATTTTAGAAAAAATACAATCTATTTACTAACTCTTTATGTACTATCAACATAAAAAAGATTGTACAGGTACAGCGTGAATAAAAAGAGTTGGAACGAAAATATTTCAAATGTTTTTAATTGTTTTGCAGTCGAATAAGCGTGTATTGAATGCAGACAAAGTCTCGCTACTGTTACTACTCACCACTAATTCTTTGATTAGTACACTGCATTACTAATGAATTTTAGAATGGTTATGACATAAGTTATAATGGCTAAAAATGTTAATACTGTAATGTTGATTAGTATCATCACGATTTGTTAATGTAATGTGTACAAATGTAATGTGTAATGTATAAAAAATAAAAGTTTGTTATCAAATTAAACTATTAATTATTTACTAAAATGTTTCAAGGGAAATTTGAAGAACTTTTTATCCTGGAAAAAGTTTTTAAATGTAAAAACACTAAGCTCTTTATTTTGGACCAAACCAAAAGAATTTTTTTTTGCATACAAACAAATTATTTTACCAAAAATATTTCTTGCACCTTTCACAGCTTTGATAAAAAACACCGTAGCACTTTATTTGCAGAGCACAGTAATAAATATACTCTAAGGTTTTTTGTGTCTTGAATATATATAAAAATAATTCATTCATAAAACATATTTACGGCATACGAGGTAAATATATGAAATATTTACAATTTACTGATTATAAAATTTACTGCCACTTACAGATCAAAATTATTTTTCTTCGATGAAAAATATGTAAATCTTAATATATGCAATGTCAAGGGTAATCAAATTACAGGGTTTTTGAAAATAAAGTTCCAATAATTCAGAGGTAATTCCACACATTAAAATGACCAAAAAAGTTCCTATGAACATATTAGTGTAGTAAAATTAGTCGGGAAAAATGAAATAATTTTTGGAAAGCTAATTTCTATTAGAATGTGTTCTATGGCGTCCCCTGACCCTCCTCCAAAAAGTCCCCAGAAATCCCATATGGGGATCACATTTAAAAATGAGGTGTTGGCCCATAAGGAGTTACATTAAAATTTGATATTAAGCATACTAAATTTAAACACATTCCAGAAGGTTTATATATATCAAATTAAAGGTCTTTAAATGTAGAATAAAATGCCGTAAACCCGACCTCAATATAACTGTCGGGAGTGAAATGGCAGGCGTTCAAAGTTTAGAATAAAATAATATTATCAAAACTTTGAAATACAATAACTTCCAACATATTTGACCTTTTGAGGTCTGGTTTTCGGCTACGTACTCTCCTTACTAAGACCTTTAAAATTATGTATAGCATGGCTATGGACTAAGAAATTTTTTTTTAAACTTCCTCTTTGGGACGTCCATATGGAGGGTGGTTCAAGGGTAGTATGATAAGCATATGACTAGCTACCCGCATTTTCAAAGGCAATTGTAAAAGCAAACGTTTGCCGCAAACCACACCTCGAAAGGTCAAATATTTCGAAAATTATTACATTTTTAAGTGTTTAGGTTATAATTTGATTTTTATTCAAAGTTTGGCAGGCTGCCGTTTTTGACTCAGGCAACCTTTTGAGATGGGGTTTGCGGCATTAAATTCTACTACTTAAGAGCTTTAATTTGATGTACATAAACCCATTGGTCAAAGAAAGATTTATTTTTGACTCCACGTGGGCCATCCCATCATTTTTAGGCATGTTGCCCACTGGGGATTTCAGGGGACTTTTCTGAGGGAGGTAAGGGGATGGCATAGAACACATTTCAGCAAAAATTAGCTGTCCAAAAATTATTTCATTTTCCAGCCATATTTTGGCTTAATTTTACTACACTATATGTCTTTAAACGCTTTACTAACCTCTAGCGCCATTTCGTTTTTTAAAATAAATAAATTTTTTTCCGTAGCGGATCATTGTATCAACTTCATATTTGGCATGAATGTTCATATCAGAAAAAAACTCTAATTTTCAGGAATAAAATATTTTTTTCCAATGTGTATTTTCAAAAAGGCGGCCATTTTAAACTTACAAACTCAAATATCACAAAAACCTTAGTGAATATTACCTTGGTGATAATGTTATGGGTGGGGAGAAGGGGGAACATCAAAAACAATACATTCCATTTAGTCACAAATGAAAAAAAGGATGTCCGCCTGATGAACTTTTTTTCTATTAAAGTTTTTTTTTTTACTAAATATTTTATCACAAGCAATAATTCAATCTCGAACCACTAATATGTAAATCAGAGGCTATCTATCAGGATGAGTGTAAGGTTGTCTCAGCAAACTTTTTAATTGAGTAACTGAATATAAAGTGCAGCAGCTGCTCTTGAAAACCTCTTGACGATTATGAAATATTGTACAACAAAACTTTGTTCCCTCTCATTACTTTTTACTGGACTGCAATATTTTACTGGCGCCTGCACAAGGCCGATATTGGAAAACTTGGTTAATATTCAATATGATATTACCCTTTTTAATGTAATTTGTTACGGAATATTAGATATTTTGATGTAAAAATGTAGCACTTGAGATAAGTAGCATCGTTACTAAACTTGATGTAAAGTTATGATATTGTAAATGGAATTCCATCGGTTAATAAGTACACTAAAATAAAAACCAGTATATTTTTATTCCGATATTTACAATAATTTACATATATTACACATTACAATAACTTATTTACGATCAATATACTTTAAATATTAATGATTAGAACAATAAATTGTGTCATAATAACTAACAATATGTTTAAATTTATTTATTACAAATATATAAAAATCTATACACAGCCTTAAAATGATAACTCTTCGTGGTTTAAATAATTGACTATGCACACTCGTACTACTCTACCAATCAAATGCTTAAATCTGTTGGGTAAATTAACTCTTTCCACAAACATTTCCCCACCAGGTTGGCAGTGTAGTTCGGGTGTCTAGTCCATCATAAGATTTATACAACAATGTAAAGACAAACACTGTTGTTCGATTCAACTGCTTGTTTAATCATATTCAATATGAACTAAAAAAGCTAAATTAAATCTAAATATTTTATTGAGCTGATTTTGGTAGTATTTTTAATGTGAAATGCTTCCACAACTTTAGCAAAATGTAATAATACTTACAAATATACGTAATAAATTATAAGTTAAAATAATTTAGTTACTAAATATCATTTTTACAGTAAGTCAGAAGAAAGGTGTATTTAAATAAAATATCACAATAGTAAGGGTAAACATTATTATCTTGTAGGTCGGTATAACAATTATAAAGTATCGCAAATGTATCTTAAAAAATATCCATTTTACTTTCTTGATATTTAATATTTTAATACATTTACAATTATTGTAATTACTTTTTGTAGTTATTATTAAACAAAAATAAAACTAATAAAATAAAAAGCTGTTTCTTCACAGCCATATTAATTAAGGTATGTCTAATGATAATGTTTGTAACAGCTTCCAGAAACATTGTATTTTATTTGTATGTGAGCAGAATTAATGTACCATAAAACAGTCAATGACTACAAATTGTTTTCCGAGTGCTTTTTTCTATTTTAGTGCAAGTTTATTTGGAAAATTTTAAAGTTTAGTGAAAATGTGGGTATAAAGAGTGATGAGCGACGAACTGTGTCTCACAGAACCCGTCTCCGAGCCCGTGAGAGAGCGATGGTTGTCAAAACCTCGTGACGGTCTGTGGAGGCACCAGGACGGTCTGACATGACGACTCCACCAGCGGCACCGGCGGCAGCACGGCTACCTGCAACCACTCAGTGTCATCAGGAGTTGTAGTCATCAGAGGCACCAGGACGGTCTGACATGAGGACTCCACCAGCGGCACCGGCGGCAGCACGGCTACCTGCAACCACTCAGTGTCATCAGGAGTTGTAGTCATCAGAGGCACCAGGACGGTCTGACATGAGGACTCCACCAGCGGCACCGGCGGCAGCACGGCTACCTGCAACCACTCAGTGTCATCAGGAGTTGTAGTCATCAGAGGTACCAGGACGGTCTGACATGAGGACTCAACCAGAGGCACCGGGAGGCACCAGCGGCAGCACGGCTACCTGCAACCACTCAGTGTCATCAGGAGTTGTAGTCATCAGAGGCACCGGCGGCAGCATGGCTACCTGCAACCACTCAGTGTCATCAGGAGTTGTAGTCATAAGAGGCACCGGCGGCAGCACGGCTACCTGCAACCACTCAGTGTCATCAGGAGTTGTAGTCATAAGAGGCACCGGCGGCAGCACGGCTACCTGCAACCACTCAGTGTCATCAGGAGTTGTAGTCAACAGAGGCACCGGCGGCAGCACGGCTACCTGCAACCACTCAGTGTCATCAGGAGGTGTAGTCATCAGAGGCACGGGCGGCAGCACGGCTACCTGCAACCACTCAGTGTCATCAGGAGTTGTAGTCATCAGAGGCACGGGCGGCAGCACGGCTACCTGCAACCACTCAGTGTCATCAGGAGTTGTAGTCATCAGAGGCACGGGCGGCAGCATGGCTAGCTGGAACCACTCAGTGTCATCAGGAGGTGTAGTCATAAGAGGCACCGGCAGCAGCACGGCTACCTGCAACCACTCAGTGTCATCAGGAGTTGTAGTCATCAGAGGCACCGGTGGCAGCACGGCTACCTGCAACCACTCAGTGTCATCAGGAGTTGTAGTCATCAGAGGCACGGGCGGCAGCACGGCTACCTGCAACCACTCAGTGTCATCAGGAGGTGTAGTCATCAGAGGCACGGGCGGCAGCACGGCTACCTGCAACCACTCAGTGTCATCAGGAGTTGTAGTCATCAGAGGCACGGGCGGCAGCACGGCTACCTGCAACCACTCAGTGTCATCAGGAGTTGTAGTCATCAGAGGCACGGGCGGCAGCATGGCTAGCTGGAACCACTCAGTGTCATCAGGAGGTGTAGTCATAAGAGGCACCGGCAGCAGCACGGCTACCTGCAACCACTCAGTGTCATCAGGAGTTGTAGTCATCAGAGGCACCGGTGGCAGCACGGCTACCTGCAACCACTCAGTGTCATCAGGAGTTGTAGTCAACAGAGGCACCGGCGGCAGCACGGCTACCTGCAACCACTCAGTGTCATCAGGAGTTGTAGTCATCAGAGGCACGGGCGGCAGCACGGCTAACTGTAACCACTCAGTGTCATCAGGAGTTGTAGTCATCAGAGGCACGGGCGGCAGCACGGCTACCTGCAACCACTCAGTGTCATCAGGAGTTGTAGTCATCAGAGGCACCGGCGGCAGCACGGCTACCTGCAACCACTCAGTGTCATCAGGAGTTGTAGTCATCAGAGGCACCGGCGGCAGCATGGCTAGCTGCAACCACTCAGTGTCATCAGGAGTTGTAGTCATCAGAGGCACCGGCGGCAGCACGGCTACCTGCAACCACTCAGTGTCATCAGGAGTAGTAGTCATCAGAGGCACCGGCGGCAGCACGGCTAGCTGAAACCACTCAGTGTCATCAGGAGTTGTAGTCATCAGAGGCACCGGCGGCAGCACGGCTACCTGCAACCACTGAGTGTCATCAGGAGTTGTAGTCATCAGAGGCACCGGCGGCAGCACGGCTACCTGCAACCACTCAGTGTCATCAGGAGTTGTAGTCATCAGAGGCACGGGCGGCAGCACGGCTAGCTGCAACCACTCAGTGTCATCAGGAGTTGTAGTCATCAGAGGCACCGGCGGCAGCACGGCTACCTGCAACCACTGAGTGTCATCAGGAGTTGTAGTCATCAGACGCACCGGCGGCAGCACGGCTACCTGCAACCACTCAGTGTCATCAGGAGTTGTTGTCATCAGAGGCACCGGCGGCAGCACGGCTAGCTGCAACCACTCAGTGTCATCAGGAGTTGTAGTCATAAGAGGCACCAGCGGCAGCACGGCTACCTGCAACCACTCAGTGTCATCAGGAGATGTAGTCAACAGAGGCACCGGCGGCAGCACGGCTACCTGCAACCACTCAGTGTCATCAGGAGATGTAGTCAACAGAGGCACCGGCGGCATCACGGCTAGCTGCAACCACTCAGTGTCATCAGGAGATGTAGTCAACAGAGGCACCAGCGGCAGCACGGCTACCTGCAACCACTCAGTGTCATCAGGAGATGTAGTCAACAGAGGCACCGGCGGCAGCACGGCTAGCTGCAACCACTCAGTGTCATCAGGAGTTGTAGTCATCAGAGGCACCGGCGGCAGCACGGCTACCTGCAACCACTGAGTGTCATCAGGAGTTGTAGTCATCAGACGCACCGGCGGCAGCACGGCTACCTGCAACCACTCAGTGTCATCAGGAGTTGTTGTCATCAGAGGCACCGGCGGCAGCATGGCTACCTGCAACCACTCAGTGTCATTAGGAGTTGTAGTCATAAGAGGCACCAGCGGCAGCACGGCTACCTGCAACCACTCAGTGTCATCAGGAGATGTAGTCAACAGAGGCACCGGCGGCAGCACGGCTACCTGCAACCACTCAGTGTCATCAGGAGATGTAGTCAACAGAGGCACCGGCGGCAGCATGGCTACCTGCAACCACTCAGTGTCATCAGGAGTTGTAGTCATAAGAGGCACCAGCGGCAGCACGGCTACCTGCAACCACTCAGTGTCATCAGGAGATGTAGTCAACAGAGGCACCGGCGGCAGCACGGCTACCTGAAACCACTCAGTGTCATCAGGAGTTGTAGTCATAAGAGGCACCGGCGGCAGCACGGCTACCTGCAACCACTCAGTGTCATCAGGAGTTGTAGTCAACAGAGGCACCGGCGGCAGCACGGCTACCTGCAACCACTCAGTGTCATCAGGAGTTGTAGTCAACAGAGGCACCGGCGGCAGCACGGCTACCTGCAACCACTCAGTGTCATCAGGAGTTGTAGTCATAAGAGGCACCGGCGGCAGCACGGCTACCTGCAACCACTCAGTGTCATCAGGAGTTGTAGTCAACAGAGGCACCGGCGGCAGCACGGCTACCTGCAACCACTCAGTGTCATCAGGAGTTGTAGTCAACAGAGGCACCGGCGGCAGCACGGCTACCTGCAACCACTCAGTGTCATCAGGAGTTGTAGTCAACAGAGGCACCGGCGGCAGCACGGCTACCTGCAACCACTCAGTGTCATCAGGAGTTGTAGTCATAAGAGGCACCGGCGGCAGCACGGCTACCTGCAACCACTCAGTGTCATCAGGAGTTGTAGTCAACAGAGGCACCGGCGGCAGCACGGCTACCTGCAACCACTCAGTGTCATCAGGAGTTGTAGTCAACAGAGGCACCGGCGGCAGCACGGCTACCTGCAACCACTCAGTGTCATCAGGAGTTGTAGTCAACAGAGGCACCGGCGGCAGCACGGCTACCTGCAACCACTCAGTGTCATCAGGAGTTGTAGTCAACAGAGGCACCGGCGGCAGCACGGCTACCTGCAACCACTCAGTGTCATCAGGAGTTGTAGTTATAAGAGGCCCCGGCGGCAGCACGGCTACCTGCAACCACTCAGTGTCATCAGGAGATGTAGTCAACAGAGGCACCGGCGGCAGCACGGCTACCTGCAACCACTCAGTGTCATCAGGAGTTATAGTCAACAGAGGCACCAGCGGCAGTACGGCTACCTGCAACCACTCAGTGTCATCAGGAGCTGTAGTCATCAGACGCACCAGCGGCAGCACGGCTACCTGCAACCACTCAGTGTCATCAGGAGTTATAGTCAACAGAGGCACGGGCGGCAGCACGGCTTCCTGCAACCACTCAGTGTCATCAGGAGTTGTAGTCAACAGAGGCACGGGCGACAGCACGGCTACCTGCAACCACTCAGTGTCATCAGGAGTTGTAGTCAACAGAGGCACGGGCGGCAGCACGGCTACCTGCAACCACTCAGTGTCATCAGGAGTTGTAGTCATCAGAGGTACCGGCGGCAGCACGGCTACCTGCAACCACTCAGTGTCATCAGGAGTTGTAGTCATCAGAGGCACCAGTGAGCGGCAGCACGGCTACCTGCAACCACTCAGTGTCATCAGGAGTTGTAGTCATAAGAGGCACCGGCGGCAGCACCGCTACCTGCAACCACTCAGTGTCATCAGGAGTTGTAGTCATAAGAGGCACCGGCGGCAGCATGGCTAGCTGCAACCACTCAGTGTCATCAGGAGTTGTAGTCATCAGAGGCACGGGCGGCAGCATGGCTAGCTGCAACCACTCAGTGTCATCAGGAGTTGTAGTCATAAGAGGCACCGGCGGCAGCACGGCTACCTGCAACCACTCAGTGTCATCAGGAGTTGTAGTCATCAGAGGCACCGGCGCGGCGGCAGCACGGCTACCTGCAACCACTCAGTGTCATCAGGAGTTGTAGTCATAAGAGGCACCGGCGGCAGCACGGCTACCTGCAACCACTCAGTGTCATCAGGAGTTGTAGTCATCAGAGGCACGGGCGGCAGCATGGCTAGCTGGAACCACTCAGTGTCATCAGGAGGTGTAGTCATAAGAGGCACCGGCAGCAGCACGGCTACCTGCAACCACTCAGTGTCATCAGGAGTTGTAGTCATCAGAGGCACCAGCGGCAGCACGGCTACCTGCAACCACTCAGTGTCATCAGGAGTTGTAGTCATAAGAGGCACCGGCGGCAGCACGGCTACCTGCAACCACTCAGTGTCATCAGGAGTTGTAGTCATCAGAGGCACCAGCGGCAGCACGGCTACCTGCAACCACTCAGTGTCATCAGGAGTTGTAGTCATCAGAGGCACCAGCGGCAGCACGGCTACCTGCAACCACTCAGTGTCATCAGGAGTTGTAGTCATCAGAGGCACCAGCGGCAGCACGGCTACCTGCAACCACTCAGTGTCATCAGGAGTTGTAGTCATCAGAGGCACCAGCGGCAGCACGGCTACCTGCAACCACTCAGTGTCATCAGGAGTTTTAGTCATCAGAGGAACGAGCGGCAGCACGGCTACCTGCATGCCAAAAAAACAAAGTTTTCAGTAAAATCATATTGTTAAAACTTAAAAATGCAACAACTTTCTTAATATTGAACCTTTTGGGGTCGGGTTTGTAGCTCTTTACGTCAAACACAAAGACATTTAAAATTATGTATGATGTGACGGAGGCCAAAATCGTTTTAATTCTAACACCATTTATGGAATGTCCCTCTTTAAGTCATATGCTTTGGCTTTTGTCCAATAATACATCATCCTAAACGTCTTTGCATTTGGAGTAATAAGTCACAAATCCAACTTAATAGGTTGAGTAATAAGAAAGTTATTGCATTTTTTAATTTTACCCGTATAATTTAAATGGAAACTTTGTTTGCCTGCAATTTACGTCTCGGTAGTCCATTTGAAGTCTAGTTTGTGGCATTGTATTCTTCTAAACGAGTCCTTTAATTTGATAAGAAATTTGACCCATGCTGGTATTTAATAATTTTGTCTGAATCCTCGTGGGCAGGGTTCTTTAAGAGATAAAAAAATTTTAATAGCTTAAAAGAGTAGACATTTATGGCTATTATTGGTTAACAAATATATTTAGTCGTTCCGGGACTTTTCAACCACACTGCATGTATCTGCAGTTTGCAGTTGAACAACTATATACTATTTCATACAAATTACACAGTATTCCAAGCCTTTAAAATATATTTAAAGGTCAGAGACACTAAAACACTAAATCATTAAAAGTGGCAAGCGACAAAAGCTGTGTCGTGTTGCACAAAGCAGTTGTGATGAAATTAAAGTAATTACCAGCAAGTTAGTTAGGTGCCAAATTACAATGCGAAGCTAAAGTTTAGGGGAAAAAAGTAACTACGCATACAGTCGTAGTTGTTAACATATTAGTAAGTTCGATATTTTTTGTATTACACCCTAGCACAATTAATTAAAAAGTCATATTACCACATTTCTCTTTCTCTACCATTTATTCTGTGTTTATTTACTGTTACAATCCAAATATGCTATGTTAGGTTTACCGTGTTAAATTTGTTGTTGAAATTTGATTGACCTATGTGAGATTATCTTTCCAGATTTTCTGACTAGAATGGCTTTTAATTACGTTGGCTTCCAATTGAAGCTATTATTTGACCTTTATCAAATTCTCTAAATGAAAATTGCAAATGATTTAACAACATAAAAATAATGAAACCAAATATCGCAACCTCGTAAAAACCGCAAACTGATAGAGTCAAGATATATCTATTTTTTTCTTACAGAAACATAAAAGAGTGCCTGTTAAATTTAAACAATATTCAATAAGTCTTACAGATCTTCAGGTGAACTTGAATTTAATGTAGATTTAGTTTATAGTCAAATTGTTTCTTAGAGCGGGATTTGAAACCCTTGCTTTAAGAAAATTCAATATATTTCAATTATACTTATGTTACATTTTCCTAAATGATATAAAATGACATTTTTACAAATATGTGTTTGTTTTTATGTAATCTTCCAAATCCTTATTCCTTATTTAAAAAATCGGGTTTTAAGGACACTTCAGATTGTTTTGAATTTTAACTGTATAACTTTTTCCTACTGAATAACATTTATTTTTCACTTTCTATTGGGATGACTCCTGCAGTTAATTATTTTTCTTTAGATATAAATTAGTTTGCAATTAGCTGTGGCGTCTAGTTATAAGTACACTGAAATATTTTACTGAACCAGCAAATATACTAATGTACAAAATATACAATAGTAAATAATTATTTTCTAGATAAAGTTTGAACTTCCTTATGATACATATAGCATCTAGTCTATAGATAGTGATATAGATAGTGTGCGGTAGTGGTGGTGCGGCTACTAACCATGCAACAACACACAGAAACATGCTATACCGTGCTCTCCTTCCGCCGCCCCAGCGTCGCCGTCGCCAATGACGTCACTGGCGCCAATGATGTCACTGGATCCGCCGCCGGCTGCAGCCTCGTGAGGCCATACTCCGCCTCGCATCTGAGGTACTGGGGAAAACAAACGATGGTCGTTACACGAAAAGTACAATAACTGAAAGTAGTGGCAAATTGCGGAGTGCGAGAAACGGCAAAAGTGCCAAACAATTTTAGGTTTCGACGTGACCTTGACCTATATGACATCGATGACGTCATATTGGTGACGTCAGGGGTGATGACTTCATCCCCATGTCATTTCTGTGACGTCATGTCATCGCTGAGGTCATTGACCCGGTGACCTTGAACTGAGCCAGCACCAACAATTTGCCACTACTACTGAAGGTTATCTCTGGCCGTTGCATAATAACATAATAAAGAGGTACATCATAAAAAATACAAACTAGTTGCATAATGAGCTGCATAGCTCTCGTGGAGTGCACATCGCGACGCTGCTCTCTTTTACTTGGTTTCACTTTGACTTTCTTACACAAAAAAAAAAAAAAAATTTAATTATTTTTCGCATTCGTTTAAGTTTTACCTTTAAGTGATGTATCACGAGGGATTTCACAGAGTCGCAACGAAATGGAAATATTTCTTAATAATTTTGCGGTATCTTGTCGAATTTTACTCAAAGACTTCAGTCGTCGGGATTTGTACGAATCACAGAGAAAAATGTGAGGGATTGCAAAAAAGTTAACCATTTTACATGACGTAATCTATGATGACTTACTTGTCATGACAGAGACACATCGTATTCTATAGACACATCGTAGCTCGTAATTTGTCTATAGAACACAAAAATATTTGATTTGATTTGAAAAGTAATGTTAATAATAATGATTTATGATTTATTAATATGATTATTGATTTTATATTTTTAATGCTATATTAAAGTAGTGTATTCAACGATTGTATTGAGCCTTTAAGTCACTCTTGAGATATTTAAAAACTCTCGCTTCCCTCGTGACCTAACTTACATTCTTACTCGTGGTTTAAAGGGCTCCATAATACAATTGGCAAATAAACTACTATACTGTATTATTGTATTATTGAATTATTGAGCCTTTAAATTGTGTAATTTCTATTATAAACTACTTTTCTCAAATTCCGAGCTTTAACTGGTTTAGAACCTGTATCTGAAAGTGACACTTGCATCATATTAACTCATAATTAACCTGGTTTGTATTTTTCCCCTCTTTTTCAGGTTCCGGAAGTATTTTGTGACGTAAAACAGTTCATATAAAAAGTATTATTCATGTTTTAAAACTATCACAACTTGGAGAATACGTATCTTTTATTTCAACCAAGTTAAACAAGATAAATAAAAACGAGTGAATTTTAAGTTACGACAAACAGTACAATCAACAGTTCGTGACACAAATTATTTCAAAAGTTACTTTGATGTCGTGAAAGGGTGAACGCACCAATAAATAATTGGTGGAAGGGATTCAACATTGTTACACAGAACATTATTTTTTATTATAAACAATTATTTGTATTTGAAATCGTTGAGGAAAATCGCGCAAAGGTTATAGAGGGAAATGCAAGCGAATTATTTGTGGATAAATCTATCTGCTTGTACAAAATTTAGGTTAAATGTTACAATGATATAAATATTGTAATATTACCATATAAAATATCCATAAACTTTTTATCATATTTCTGAGAACAAACGCGTTATGTTTTTTATTACCTACAACCCAGATAAAAAGTTTGCTACTTATATTGCAAACGTGATCGAACAACCATGGATGTATTGACCATTACTGTTGCAAGAGTTGGGTAAAATAATATAAAAACGAAGTATTGGTTGGAGCCTAACAAAGTGTTCCCGTAAAGTTTGCCAACATCGTTGCGTTCAGCGAAGTTTTCGAAGCGATATTTCTTCCTTTAAGACGATAAAGTGCTGCAGCCCTTCGATCCTGTAATTACGCCACTTCATTTTTAATTAAAATACGCAACATTTTCTGCCACGTTAAAAACTCAGGAACAATGAGTTTTAATTAAAAACAAAAAGTATTCATTGCTTTGTTTAACTAATGCAATCATTGTTGGTTTTCTCAGTTGAACGTTTTCATCGTTGTAATTTAAAAAAGTTAAACTGATTTCACGATAGTAGTTCTTTAAATATTTATCCATCCACGTTGTTTGCTATGTATTTTTAGCTAATAATTACACAAACTAAGCATTCACATACGAAACTTATTAATTTCAAACCAATAACAGTAAGGCTTTACTTACTTCGTGTTTAGGATACTCTTCTTCATCGTAATCAACTGGATCATGTAGAAAATTGCTTTCGCTCGCAACGATACACGTTTCTTGATAATCTGTAAAGTGAATGATTTTCATCATGAAAATTGTTTTTAGTAATTAATTTTATTTTCAAATATTCTAAAGTTGCATTTTTACATTTTCTGTTAAATTTTATTATAATCATATGCTGGCCTATACTTAACTAAGAACTTTTAATTAATAATTTTACTTTAAAGACATACAAGAAAATGCATTTTTCATAAATTTAAAGTGTACGAAAGGTTTAAAAAACTGAGCAAAGTAAGAAACTAATACATAATTACCGTTACTATGGGGAATGATGTCGGGGTTTTTCTCGATACTATCATTGCTCTCGGAGGAATGTTTGGTGGAGTCGTTGGGTTTTCTGTCGCGGCGACACCGCAACTTGAGCGCGGCAACGACGGCTAGCACCAGAAACACCGCCGACCCCACAGCACCCAGCACGATAGCGATGAGAGGCGACAACTGATGCAGCATAGAGGTGGACGCTGCGACACAAGACACACATCACTAGTGGATACTGACACACAGCGGCCTGGGTGTCGTGATTACAGTTAGCACCAGCAACACCGCCGACCCCACAGCCCCCAGCACGATAGCGATGAGAAGCGACAACTGATGCAGCATGGAGGTGGACGCTGCGACACAAGACACACATCACTAGTGGATACTGACACACAGCGGCCTGGGTGTCGTGATTACAGCTAGCACCAGCAACACCGCCGACCCCACAGCACCCAGCACGATAGCGATGAGAGGCGACAACTGGTGCAGCATGGAGGTGGACGCAACGACACAAGACACACATCACTAGTGGATACTGACACACAGCGGCCTGGGTGTCGTGATTACAGTTAGCACCAGCAACACCGCCGACCCCACAGCACCCAGCACGATAGCGATGAGAGGCGACAACTGATGCAGCATGGAGGTGGACGCTGCGACACAAGACACACATCACTAGTGGATACTGACACACAGCGGCCTGGGTGTCGTGATTACAGCTAGCACCAGCAACACCGCCGACCCCACAGCACCCAGCACGATAGCGATGAGAGGCGACAACTGACGCAGCATGGAGGTGGACGCTGCGACACAAGACACACATCACTAGTGGATACTGACACTCAGCGGCCTGGGTGTCGTGATTACAGTTAGCACCAGCAACACCGCCGACCCCACAGCACCCAGCACGATAGCGATGAGAGGCGACAACTGATGCAGCATGGAGGTGGACGCTGCGACACAAGACACACATCACTAGTGGATACTGACACACAGCGGCCTGGGTGTCGTGATTACAGCTAGCACCAGCAACACCGCCGACCCCACAGCACCCAGCACGATAGCGATGAGAGGCGACAACTGGTGCAGCATGGAGGTAGACGCTGCGACACAAGACACACATCACTAGTGGATACTGACACACAGCGGCCTGGGTGTCGTGACTACAGTTAGTATCAGCAACACCGCCGACCCCACAGCACCCAGCACGATAGCGATGAGAGGCGACAACTGGTGCAGCATGGAGGTGGACGCTGCGACACAAGACACACATCACTAGTGGATACTGACACACAGCGGCCTGGGTGTCGTGACTACAGTTAGTATCAGCAACACCGCCGACCCCACAGCACCCAGCACGATAGCGATAAGAGGCGACAACTGGTGCAGCATGGAGGTGGACGCTGCGACACAAGACACATATCACTAGTGGATACTGACACACAGTGGCCTGGGTGTCGTGATTACAGTTAGCACCAGCAACACCGCCGACCCCACAGCACCCAGCACGATAGCGATGAGAGGCGACAACTGGTGCAGCATGGAGGTGGACGCTGCGACACAAGACACACATCACTAGTGGATACTGACACACAGCGGCCTGGGTGTCGTGATTACAGCTAGCACCAGCAACACCGCCGACCCCACAGCACCCAGCACGATAGCGATGAGAGGCGACAACTGGTGCAGCATGGAGGTGGACGCTGCGACACGAGACACACATCACTAGTGGATACTGACACACAGCGGCCTGGGTGTCGTGACTACAGTACCAGCAACACCGCCGACCCCACAGCCCCCAGCACGATAGCGATGAGAGGCGACAACTGGTGCAGCATGGAGGTGGACACTGCGACACGAGACACACATCACTAGTGGATACTGACACACAGCGGCCCGGGTGTCGTGATTACAGTTAGTACCAGCAACACCGCCGACCCCACAGCGCCCAGCACGATAGCGATGAGAGGCGACAACTGGTGCAGCATGGAGGTGGACGCTGCGACACAAGACACACATCACTAGTGGATACTGACACACAGCGGCCTGGGTGTCGTGATTACAGTTAGCTCCAGCAACACCGCCGACCCCACAGCACCCAGCACGATAGCGATGAGAGGCGACAACTGGTGCAGCATGGAGGTGGACACTGCGACACGAGACACACATCACTAGTGGATACTGACACACAGCGGCCCGGGTGTCGTGATTACAGTTAGTACCAGCAACACCGCCGACCCCACAGCGCCCAGCACGATAGCGATGAGAGGCGACAACTGGTGCAGCATGGAGGTGGACGCTGCGACACGAGACACACATCACTAGTGGATACTGACACACAGCGGCCTGGGTGTCGTGATTACAGTTAGTACCAACAACACCGCCGACCCCACAGCACCCAGCACGATAGCGATGAGAGGCGACAACTGGTGCAGCATGGAGGTGGACGCTGCGACACAAGACACACATCACTAGTGGATACTGACACACTGCGGCCTGGGTGTCGTGATTACAGTTAGTACCAACAACACCGCCGACCCCACAGCACCCAGCACGATAGCGATGAGAGGCGACAACTGATGCAGCATGGAGGTGGACGCTGCGACACAAGACACACATCACTAGTGGATACTGACACACAGCGGCCTGGGTGTCGTGATTACAGCTAGCACCAGCAACACCGCCGACCCCACAGCACCCAGCACGATAGCGATGAGAGGCGACAACTGGTGCAGCATGGAGGTAGACGCTGCGACACAAGACACACATCACTAGTGGATACTGACACACAGCGGCCTGGGTGTCGTGACTACAGTTAGTATCAGCAACACCGCCGACCCCACAGCACCCAGCACGATAGCGATGAGAGGCGACAACTGGTGCAGCATGGAGGTAGACGCTGCGACACAAGACACACATCACTAGTGGATACTGACACACAGCGGCCTGGGTGTCGTGACTACAGTTAGTATCAGCAACACCGCCGACCCCACAGCACCCAGCACGATAGCGATGAGAGGCGACAACTGGTGCAGCATGGAGGTGGACGCTGCGACACAAGACACGCATCACTAGTGGATACTGACACACAGCGGCCTGGGTGTCGTGATTACAGTTAGCACCAGCAACACCGCCGACCCCACAGCACCCAGCACGATAGCGATGAGAGGCGACAACTGGTGCAGCATGGAGGTGGACGCTGCGACACAAGACACACATCACTAGTGGATACTGACACACAGCGGCCTGGGTGTCGTGATTACAGCTAGCACCAGCAACACCGCCGACCCCACAGCACCCAGCACGATAGCGATGAGAGGCGACAACTGGTGCAGCATGGAGGTGGACGCTGCGACACGAGACACACATCACTAGTAGATACTGACACACAGCGGCCTGGGTGTCGTGACTACAGTACCAGCAACACCGCCGACCCCACAGCCCCCAGCACGATAGCGATGAGAGGCGACAACTGGTGCAGCATGGAGGTGGACGCTGCGACACAAGACACACATCACTAGTGGATACTGACACACAGCGGCCTGGGTGTCGTGATTACAGTTAGCTCCAGCAACACCGCCGACCCCACAGCACCCAGCACGATAGCGATGAGAGGCGACAACTGGTGCAGCATGGAGGTGGACACTGCGACACGAGACACACATCACTAGTGGATACTGACACACAGCGGCCTGGGTGTCGTGATTACAGTTAGTACCAGCAACACCGCCGACCCCACAGCGCCCAGCACGATAGCGATGAGAGGCGACAACTGGTGCAGCATGGAGGTGGACGCTGCGACACAAGACACACATCACTAGTGGATACTGACACACTGCGGCCTGGGTGTCGTGATTACAGTTAGTACCAACAACACCGCCGACCCCACAGCACCCAGCACGATAGCGATGAGAGGCGACAACTGGTGCAGCATGGAGGTGGACGCTGCGACACAAGACACACATCACTAGTGGATACTGACACACTGCGGCCTGGGTGTCGTGATTACAGTTAGTACCAACAACACCGCCGACCCCACAGCACCCAGCACGATAGCGATGAGAGGCGACAACTGGTGCAGCATGGAGGTGGACGCTGCGACACGAGACACACATCACTAGTGGATACTGACACACAGCGGTCTGGGTGTCGTGATTACAGCTAGCACCAGCAACACCGCCGACCCCACAGAACCCAGCACGATAGCGATGAGAGGCGACAACTGGTGCAGCATGGAGGTGGACGCTGCGACACAAGACACACATCACTAGTGGATACTGACACACAGCGGCCTGGGTGTCGTGATTACAGTTAGTACCAGCATTGACTCTGTACACTACGTGAGTAGACTTCTCATAGCATAGGCGTGTTTGAAGCATATTAACGGTGGTGCGATCTCGTGCGGCGTCCATCGAAGAACACGTAACATATGTTAGATAAATCAGTATTACCACTCTTCTAAACCAAGGATGAAACATTTTATAACTGACAGTTATGTTTATGTTTTGGTAAAATGTTTTGGCAGCACTGTAAATTCAGCTGAATAATAACAACATCGATGGCAGCGACTCTGGTGCGACGTCCACCGAACTTCCAAATTTTTGCCTCAAACTAAATGCATTGGATGAGAGGTCTATTCACGTTAGTGTACATAGTCAATGGTACCAGCAACACCGCCGACCCCACAGCGCCCAGCACGATAGCGATGAGAGGCGACAACTGGTGCAGCATGGAGGTGGACGCTGCGACACAAGACACACATCACTAGTGGATACTGACACACAGCGGCCTGGGTGTCGTGATTACAGTTAGCTCCAGCAACACCGCCGACCCCACAGCACCCAGCACGATAGCGATGAGAGGCGACAACTGGTGCAGCATGGAGGTGGACACTGCGACACGAGACACACATCACTAGTGGATACTGACACACAGCGGCCCGGGTGTCGTGATTACAGTTAGTACCAGCAACACCGCCGACCCCACAGCGCCCAGCACGATAGCGATGAGAGGCGACAACTGGTGCAGCATGGAGGTGGACGCTGCGACACGAGACACACATCACTAGTGGATACTGACACACAGCGGCCTGGGTGTCGTGATTACAGTTAGTACCAACAACACCGCCGACCCCACAGCACCCAGCACGATAGCGATGAGAGGCGACAACTGGTGCAGCATGGAGGTGGACGCTGCGACACAAGACACACATCACTAGTGGATACTGACACACTGCGGCCTGGGTGTCGTGATTACAGTTAGTACCAACAACACCGCCGACCCCACAGCACCCAGCACGATAGCGATGAGAGGCGACAACTGATGCAGCATGGAGGTGGACGCTGCGACACAAGACACACATCACTAGTGGATACTGACACACAGCGGCCTGGGTGTCGTGATTACAGCTAGCACCAGCAACACCGCCGACCCCACAGCACCCAGCACGATAGCGATGAGAGGCGACAACTGGTGCAGCATGGAGGTAGACGCTGCGTCACAAGACACACATCACTAGTGGATACTGACACACAGCGGCCTGGGTGTCGTGACTACAGTTAGTATCAGCAACACCGCCGACCCCACAGCACCCAGCACGATAGCGATGAGAGGCGACAACTGGTGCAGCATGGAGGTAGACGCTGCGACACAAGACACACATCACTAGTGGATACTGACACACAGCGGCCTGGGTGTCGTGACTACAGTTAGTATCAGCAACACCGCCGACCCCACAGCACCCAGCACGATAGCGATGAGAGGCGACAACTGGTGCAGCATGGAGGTGGACGCTGCGACACAAGACACGCATCACTAGTGGATACTGACACACAGCGGCCTGGGTGTCGTGATTACAGTTAGCACCAGCAACACCGCCGACCCCACAGCACCCAGCACGATAGCGATGAGAGGCGACAACTGGTGCAGCATGGAGGTGGACGCTGCGACACAAGACACACATCACTAGTGGATACTGACACACAGCGGCCTGGGTGTCGTGATTACAGCTAGCACCAGCAACACCGCCGACCCCACAGCACCCAGCACGATAGCGATGAGAGGCGACAACTGGTGCAGCATGGAGGTGGACGCTGCGACACGAGACACACATCACTAGTAGATACTGACACACAGCGGCCTGGGTGTCGTGACTACAGTACCAGCAACACCGCCGACCCCACAGCCCCCAGCACGATAGCGATGAGAGGCGACAACTGGTGCAGCATGGAGGTGGACGCTGCGACACAAGACACACATCACTAGTGGATACTGACACACAGCGGCCTGGGTGTCGTGATTACAGTTAGCTCCAGCAACACCGCCGACCCCACAGCACCCAGCACGATAGCGATGAGAGGCGACAACTGGTGCAGCATGGAGGTGGACACTGCGACACGAGACACACATCACTAGTGGATACTGACACACAGCGGCCTGGGTGTCGTGATTACAGTTAGTACCAGCAACACCGCCGACCCCACAGCGCCCAGCACGATAGCGATGAGAGGCGACAACTGGTGCAGCATGGAGGTGGACGCTGCGACACGAGACACACATCACTAGTGGATACTGACACACAGCGGCCTGGGTGTCGTGATTACAGTTAGTACCAACAACACCGCCGACCCCACAGCACCCAGCACGATAGCGATGAGAGGCGACAACTGGTGCAGCATGGAGGTGGACGCTGCGACACAAGACACACATCACTAGTGGATACTGACACACTGCGGCCTGGGTGTCGTGATTACAGTTAGTACCAACAACACCGCCGACCCCACAGCACCCAGCACGATAGCGATGAGAGGCGACAACTGGTGCAGCATGGAGGTGGACGCTGCGACACAAGACACACATCACTAGTGGATACTGACACACTGCGGCCTGGGTGTCGTGATTACAGTTAGTACCAACAACACCGCCGACCCCACAGCACCCAGCACGATAGCGATGAGAGGCGACAACTGGTGCAGCATGGAGGTGGACGCTGCGACACGAGACACACATCACTAGTGGATACTGACACACAGCGGTCTGGGTGTCGTGATTACAGCTAGCACCAGCAACACCGCCGACCCCACAGCACCCAGCACGATAGCGATGAGAGGCGACAACTGGTGCAGCATGGAGGTGGACGCTGCGACACAAGACACACATCACTAGTGGATACTGACACACAGCGGCCTGGGTGTCGTGATTACAGTTAGTACCAGCATTGACTCTGTACACTACGTGAGTAGACTTCTCATAGCATAGGCGTGTTTGAAGCATATTAACGGTGGTGCGATCTCGTGCGGCGTCCATCGAAGAACACGTAACATATGTTAGATAAATCAGTATTACCACTCTTCTAAACCAAGGATGAAACATTTTATAACTGACAGTTATGTTTATGTTTTGGTAAAATGTTTTGGCAGCACTGTAAATTCAGCTGAATAATAACAACATCGATGGCAGCGACTCTGGTGCGACGTCCACCGAACTTCCAAATTTTTGCCTCAAACTAAATGCATTGGATGAGAGGTCTATTCACGTTAGTGTACATAGTCAATGGTACCAGCAACACCGCCGACCCCACAGCGTCCAGCAAAATTATAATTTTCACACAGAAACAAGTAATTTTCTTGACTATGGATGTATTATATACTCTTGCATTTTTATGTTTTAGATAATAAACTATCAGAACGACAGTTATACCTTAATATATTTAAGGAATTATTCACCATATCATATTTAGTTCCAATTAACTAATGGCTGAAGTAAAATTACATATTATAATTACATATTATAAATTACATATAATAATATATACTAAGTCCCTTAGTATTTATTATGATTAAATATATTCGACATTTCATATTACAACAAAAAACATACATATTTTTTTCCATAAAATAATACCTTAAACCTGAATAAAATGTTAAACGACCTCTGAACGTCAGTAAGGAACGAAATGATAACTAAGAGGATCAAATGGGCTTTGAAAACATTACTGTTCTCGCCTGTTTTGTCCTTCGGCGAGGTTAAATCTTTTTTTATTCCTTAACGAGTCACTTTTAGCATTAGTTAACTTTTATTTTACACTATTTTTAATTTTAAAACGCCAATTGTTCTAAAAAATTTCTTTGGCTTTAACGGAATATTGTGTATATTCCTTAAATAAATGTTGAGTTGTGTTCGACTCACGTTATTACAAAGGACTCATTAAATTTGCAAGTTACCATGCCTATTGAAAATTTAAGAGCTTATTTTAGGTTACTGTAACTTATTGATGCAAGAATACATTTATTAACTTATTCAAAATGTCCAGGTGGACACAGAATATTTGCAAGGGGTCATAAGGTCATAACATCTTGCCCGAGTTCATCATTTTAAAATAAGGCATACCTGTATTTAAATACGCAGTAAAGCATACTCTCCAATTTGTAGATTTTTATGTACTGTGAAAAAGAAAAAAAAATACTGATTTTTTATATTATTTTACTACATTTATTAAAGGCAGAAAAAAACTTCTGGCATATGCAAACTTTTTAAGTTGGGGCTTGTGGAATAATGATTCCTAAAGCCTTTCAAATTATGTATGTAATGATAATGGAAAATGAAGTTTTCTCAAAGACATCAGGACCTTTCAGGACGTCCATTACAGAATGTAATGTCAAAATTTTCAATAGCCCATGAAGATTTTTAATTTAATACTTTAATACTTCGTCACTTATAATTACAACCCACTAAACGACAACAAAAACTAAAAGTACAGCTAAAACTTACACCCCTCTAAAATTTCACATTATTTTTAGTATTATAAATTAACAAAAAATAGTTATTTGTGCTTCTAGGGGATTAAAGTACAATTTCCCTGAGGAATAAAAGTACTTTAGTCCCTTGATGCACACAACATTTTTCCTCCACCTACACGTATAACATTTGGGCCTATGGTGCCTACCATATATAATTTATCTTTACCTTCATAAGATCCCTTGCTCCGTCGAGCTGAATCAGTCACAACAACATAAAAAACACACAAGGTGCGCTATATCATTTTTAAAGAACACGAAAAAACAAAATATAATTTAAGCCTAGTCAAAAGTTTTAAACTTGCGTTTTGGACTTCTTAGGTTAATAGCCTAAGCCTACCCAAGCGAAATGTAAACAAACACGTACACTGCCACTGCCGGAATGGTCAGCAACAGTGAGCAGCAGCTACAGCTAGCTGCTATTAGTAAACAAAGAGTAACGACACAAATACAAGTGACAGCTGACTGTGGCTTATGTTTATTTTTAATCTCTCTTTTGATGTTATTCTTATGTAACTAACTTTAGCCCCGTGGTGCAAAAAAGTTGAGTTTTGCCTAGGTAGAAAAATTATTCAAGTCACATGGGATAAAAACTAGTACTTTAAAACTCTATTTCAAGGAGTAAAATACGGCTTTTGATAGTAAGTGGAGGAACAAAATATTCGGCCAATCAGGTACTTTCAGGACACACTGTATAAAAGCGAGTTTGAAAGTTGCTACACATTGTGATAAGCTCCATTGTGTTGTTACCCACCTAGATGCAGGTGGAAGCCCTCGAGCCGGCCCTCGGCCCGCGCTGTGTTGGCCGTCAACACGGTGACGTCACTGCGGCCCTTGGCGTTGGCCGCGTACACCACGATGTGGAAGTTGAGCCCCGCTCCCAGCCCGGCCACCTGCAACGGTGACAAAATAACAGATACTACTCTGTCACTGCGGCCCTTGGCGTTGGCCGCGTACACCACGATGTGGAAGTTGAGCCCCGCTCCCAGCCCGGCCACCTGCAACGGTGAAAAAATAACAGATACTACTCTGTCACTGAGGCCCTTGGCGTTGGCCGCGTACACCACGATGTGGAAGTTGAGCCCCGCTCCCAGCCCGGCCACCTGCAACGGTGAAAAAATAATAGATACTACTCTGTCACTGTGGCATGTGACGTCACTGAGGCCCTTGGCGTTGGCCGCGTACACCACGATATGGAAGTTGAGCCCCGCTCCCAGCCCGGCCACCTGCAACGGTGACAAAATAACAGATACTACTCTGTCACTGTGGCATGTGACGTCACTGAGGCCCTTGGCGTTGGCCGCGTACACCACGATGTGGAAGTTGAGTCCCGCTCCCAGCCCGGCCACCTGCAACGGTGACAAAATAACAGATACTACTCTGTCACTGCGACCCTTGGCGTTGGCCGCGTACACCACGATGTGGAAGTTGAGTCCCGCTCCCAGCCCGGCCACCTGCAACGGTGACAAAATAACAGATACTACTCTGTCACTGTGGCAGGATTGTCTCAGAATCAGTGAATCACCAAAAACGGCAGTTGGAGTGAGAACCAGGACTAACATAACAACACCTCACACACCTAACATCACCTTGCTGTCTCCACATGGGGAGCTAACGCACAAGTTTTGCGAACCACTGCTCTGTCCTTGGTATAATAGTCAACTGCTGAGTACCGTTTTCCTATGTGGTTAAATAGTGTGTATGTTAGAGAGATCGACGTGCAGCTAAACAGGACCGTGAGAGACATTAGTGGTACACTCATGGCAACCCCTGTACCCTTGCTCTCGGTGCTGTGTAATATTGCTCCACCTGAAATAAGACGAAGGGATGCACTCATTAAGAAATATACTCAAGATCTTATCTGCTCCAGAGCTGCCCGTCCATGATTATCTACCCCAGATTGAGGTTCCGAAAACCACCTCTTCGAACAGCCTCCCTGTTGACGGACACAAACTTCACCATCCATACAAACTGGACTTCCTCCTGGGAGGCTTTCAAAGGTCGGAAAAACTGTAGGTGGCATGAATCTTCCTCAGAAGGAGTGAACTGTTCTCAATCTTTTCCGCACTGAAGTGGGAAGATGTAATTATTGGAAGTACTAATGGACACTATTTAAGCACACTATTTAACCACACAGGAGAACGGTACTCAGCAGTTGAGTATACCTAGGACAGAGCAGTGGTTCGCAGAACTTGTGCGTTAACTCCCCATGTGGAGACAGTGTACGTGGCCAACGCCAAGGGTCGCAGTGACAGAGTAGTATCTGTTATTGGAAGTACTTTTTTGGGGTGTTCCGGTGATGGCGGTTGATACTGTTGACAGTACTTGTGCAGTGTGTAAACCCAATTTAAAACGAATGACAAAAGCGTGCAGTGCGATGGCAAGTGTCAAAAGTGGCACCACAGTGCATGTGTGAATTTATCAAATAGTGAGTTTCGTAAAATTCAGGACTTAGGAGAAAAAATCAAGTGGTATTGCGAACCATGTGACAGCAAGGTTGCTGCTTTAACAAACAGGTTGGACGAACTTACCGAACTTTTCAAAGTAAGCTCTAGTATAAAAACTCTTTTGACTCGTTTGGATTCAGTCATTGATGACAACAAACATATTAAAACTAAATTAGAAGATTTGACTAGAGTTAACAATAGGGTATGCCGGAGATTGGACTTTGAACAGGATAAATCTTGTGAAAATCCAGATGAATCTAACCCAACGGAATTGACAACTCAAAAACCGACTGAAGTATTACCTATCGAATCATCACGTCATGCCTTCGAATCAAAGACGCGCAAAGTGAGATCTCGAAATAGTACTTTGTGTGTCTCTGACGAAGAAAAGTCAATCCCTACTGTACTGTCACAGCCTCAAGACGAGAAGACCAAAAAAGGTAACAGTCAAAGTAGCAGACAGTCAGGCGCTCTAAACAACAATATAAACATAACCTATGCTGATGTTTCGATGACAAACAAAAACTCCAGTAATGTGACTCCTAAGACCAAGGCGATAATTGGAAATAAGAGGACTGCTACAAATGAGGATATAATACTGAGGTCAGTTGAACAGAAATTAGTATTGTTCGTGTCAAGAGTTCATCCTGATGTTACGGTGGAACAAGTAAAAGAATATCTAACTCAAAGTGACATATCTGACGTTGATTGTGAGAAATTGCCCTCAAAATACAACTCGTATTGCTCTTTCAAAGTTGCTTTGCCAAAGAAACATTCCGTATCTGTGTTTGATGCTAATTTTTGGCCTTCTGGGACATTGATCAGAGAGTTTGTCCCCAAGAGAAGACTTAACCGTTCATTCTTTCACAGTAGAACTTTTTTAGGGAAGACCCAGAGGTAGGCTGTTTTAATTTTGAAACTACTCAACATAGGCCTGAGAAAAATCACAAATTTATTTTTTGTAATATTTGTAGTCTTGATAAAAAGGTTAATGAACTGAAAATCGCTTTAGCCTGTAATATAGATAGGCCTAGTCTCATTTGTTTATCCGAACATTGGATGTGTGAAGTTAGCCTTAAGCTAAAGCAAATCAGTGGGTTTTCTGTGGCTAGTTCTTTTTGCCGTTTGGACCATAAAGGGGGTGGGGTTGCTCTTTATGTCCCTGACCACCTAATGACTGTTACTAAGGTTATTGATGTGAATCAATTCTGCCTAGAAATGCATCACGAGTTTGCTTGTGTAGCAATTGTTACTTTAAACCTCTTGGTTATTGGTGTTTATAGGCCACCAAGTGGTAATGTACAATCTTTTTTCACTGCTTTAGAGAGGGTTGTTATCCACCTGGGAAATTATAGGACTAAGTTTAATCTCATGGTGGGTGGTGATTTTAATATAGACGTAATTGACACCCATGATTCCAAAACTATTGAATTTTTTGATGTGTTAAGGTCACTTGACCTTTACTGTACAAATTTCAAACCTACTAGGTATGATGCTTGTTTGGACAATGTTGCGACAGATCTAAAAAGTTACGACTACCAGGTAGATGTTGTCTCGTGGGCGGTAAGTGATCATGACCCTGTTTCTTTTGTTGTTTCTAGGGAAAGTAATGATTTTAACTCCCCTGAAGTGAACCAAACAATTGTTGCCCCCCTTTCTCAACATAGACTCAATGATTTTTCAAATCGCATTACTAATGTTGACTGGCCTAACATATTGACATCCTTACACGCTGAAGACAATTTTAATATCTTCTTTAATGTTTTTATGAATGTCTTTAATCAATGTTTTCCTGCTAAGGTAGTAGTAAAATCTAAAGCCAATAAAAGACCAAAACATAATTGGTGGAACCCTGAACTTTTAGAAATGAAGAAATGGGTCCTATTAGCGTATGACATGTATAAACTTAAAAGAACACCTGAAACTAAAGCAGCTTACAACATTCTCAAAAAGGGCTACAAGTCTGAGCTAAAATTGGCAAAGTTAAGGTATAATGAACAGAGAATTGAGAGCGCATCAAATCCGTGCTCTGCTGCCTGGAAAGTCATCCGAGCTGAGACCGGGACTGCTTCCAGTAGGTCAGCCTCTGTGTCTCCGGATGTTCTTAATGACTTCTTTATAGACTCTGTTCAAGCTGTGAGGGATGACTTGGGAGATCCAGAGTCATCAGCTGTTCAGTTGATGAATATCCCCCAAACTCAAAACCAGTTCCAATGGAGACTGGTCAGTTGCAATGAGGTTTATTGTGTAGCCCAAAATTTGAAAAACTCTCATAGTAAGGATGTATATAATTTATCTAGTGTCTTTGTGAAGTCTGTTATTAGTACTATAGTATGGCCTCTTACTTTTTGTTTAAATCAATGTTTTCTGCAAGGTATTTTTCCATCTTGCCTGAAGAAGTCGAAGGTTGTGCCTGTTCACAAGAAGGGCGCATGGGACGAACCTGGGAGCTTTAGGCCGATTTCCCTGGTACCCATCCTATCGAAAATATTTATGTCCCTCATGAAACACCAATTATATTCCTACCTTGAAGATGGTGGCTTGCTCTCGGCCTCCCAGTATGGTTTCCGGACTGGCTTATCGACTGTGGATGCCGTGGATGCACTCATTAAACACGTCTTGAGCTCTTTGAGTCGAAGAGTTTTGCTGGGGCCACTTTATGTGACCTCAGTAAGGCCTTTGACACCGTGGACCATGACGTGTTGCTTTCCAAGTTAGATCACTATGGCATCAGGGGAATCCATTTGCAGCTTCTCCGATCATACTTGGGCGGGCGGGAGCAGCTGGTCTCTGTCAACGGTTTGAGTTCCCAGTCTCGTCCTGTAGTTCATGGTGTTCCGCAGGGGTCGGTCCTTGGGCCCCTGTTATTTTTAATTATGATAAATGACCTGCCTTCTTATGTAGAAAGTAGTGTTATATGCTATGCAGATGACTTGTTCATGGGTCTGACTCCATTCCAAATCTTATGAATGCCATGCAGCGATCCTTAACCCAGGCAGCGGTTTGGTTCCAGGCTAATTTTTTGTCCCTGAATGATGCAAAAACTCAGTCTATAATTTTTAGTCTAAGAAACTCAGAACATGATTCAACTACTGCCAAGTTGTTAGGGCTTGCCATTGATTCTAAATTGACCTGGATCTCTCAAATAACGCTTGTTTGTAGCAAACTTTCAAGGGTATTGTACCTTTTACGAAACCTGAAAACCTGTGTAAATAAATCTTGCTTGTTAAAAGCTTACTTAGCTTTCTTTCAGGGGACGCTTTTGTATGGTCTCAGACTTTGGGGAGGTGCAGCTGAAATTTACAGAGTATTGCTGATCCAGAAAAAGGCAATTAGACACAACTGAAAGGTTCGATTTATCAAATGAATAACCAGAAGAGGTAACTCAATAAAAATACCGATATTCTCGCCAACAGTAAGCTACTACAAAAATATGAATAACGTTGATTATCGGTCTATTCATTGACTCAAGGGGAAAAAATCAGAACTATTTAAAGACTTCTGATAAAAATAATTCATATATAGCAACAGAATAAAAGAATGTGACGTTACGATTTTGAAAATGTATTCAAATTCACTTATACAAATAGTAAAATGTAATTATAATATATATTCTTTGTTTTTTCTAGCAATGAGAAATGATATAAAATGTATATGTATACTTTTATTGTGAATAAATTTTCTTCATAACGCCGGATAGAACATGGCGTGTACCTTGAACCAGGGAGCGCGCGACGTGACGTTGCTGACGAGGGCGTGGCTCGTGACGTCGTACACCTCCATGACGAACACTTGCGGGAGGCCGCCGTCAAACCCGGAGTCGCACTCCACCTGCACCGCGTCCGCCGTGTGGTTGACCAGCGTGCAGTTGCTCAGCCCGTCCGGCTTGCCTGCGACACCAAACACAGCTAGCAGATGTGACGTCATACACAAACACAGCTAGCAGATGTGACGTCACACACCTCCATGACGAACACTTGCGGGAGGCCACCGTCAAACCCGGAGTCGCACTCCACCTGCACCGCGTCCGCCGTGTGGTTGACCAGCGTGCAGTTGCTCAGCCCGTCCGGCTTGCCTGCGACACCAAACACAGCTAGCAGATGTAACGTCATACACAAACACAGCTATCAGATGTGACGTCATACACAAACACAGCTAGCAGATGTGACGTCATACACAAACACAGCTAGCAGATGTGACGTCATACACAAACACAGCTAGCAGATGTGACATCATACACAAACACAGCTAGCAGATGTGACGTCATACACAAACACAGCTAGCAGATGTGACGTCATACACAAACACAGCTAGCAGATGTGACGTCATACACAAACACAGCTAGCAGATGTGACGTCATACACAAACACAGCTAGCAGATGTGACGTCATACACAAACACAGCTAGCAGGTGTGACGTCATAAACTTTTCTTCCATAACATACTCCAAGTACAAATTTTAATAAAATATTAAGTATTATAATCCATTATCAAATTAATTAAACAATGCACTTTTTTAGTTATTTAATTTACAAACCTTATATAATAATCGACATAGTTTTGCTTTGAAATAATGTGGTTTTTTAACAGAAAGATAGCAAATACAACGAATATTCTTGTTTTAAATGCTGTAAAATTTTGTTGCAAGGGAATTTGTAACGATACAACTGAGCAAACCAAAAGTAATATAACAGAATAAAACAGAACCAGTGCTGCGTTGTTAGAAATATATGCTTCCGGTGGCTGCCAACAATTTCAAATGTTAGGGGTTCTTTTTCTTCTCCACCCCATTTCAATCGCAGTTTCCTCAGGACCATATTTTATAAAAGACGAATAGCATTGAACCAAACAAGAAAACCGCGGTTTACTACGATTTAACACAAAAAAATTATCGGTTTACTACGATCACAATTTACTAGGTTAGCATTTAAACACACACTAAATTATTTGGTTAACTTCTTTGTAAACTAATACTTAAACCATTCATATTTGTACCATTATAAGATAAAATGTATTTTATTTGAAAAGAGCGTCGTTGAGGTGAAAGGTTAAAAAACTCATGTCATAATCATAATAATATTTTTTTACAAAATTCTGATATGGATTTATATTTTGTTAATCATTGGGCTATTCATTGATTATCTTTATATAAATATTTTTTAAATTACAAAACACATAAAAATGTATGTAAAATCTGTATAATTAATAAACAAAATAAACCTTTATATTTGAATATTTTTAAATAAAATATGTATTCATATTACAATAACAAAAATTAAGATGTACTCATATTAAGTTCAAAGAAACAAACATAAAAAACATAAGAACAGTTCTCGTTTTTGGAGAGTTAAAAACATACAACATTTTGTTAGTTGGAAAAAAATTCATTTAAGTTTTTTATTCTTTCCCTCCGTCGTGAACTTTTCGAATTTAACGGTCATGAGTGATAAATTCCAACATTAGTAATTATATGAAATTCTATCGCTGCCTAACGATGTCATTAGCACCATGAAAGAAATGTTTCATCAAACATTTAAGATGTTCTATCAACGGAACTATCGACTGGTCATGAATATTGATGGCACCATGCGATGGGTTCTATTACCACTTGTGAATATTAGTAACTAAAAGTCAAATGTTCCATCAATTGGCTATAGATATATCAGAGGCACCATGAGGGAAGTTTTTACTTCAGCTATGGATATTTATAATAATATAACAAGGTTCTATAACAGGATGTAGTTATTGATGACACAATGTGAGAGACTCTTCACTGGCTATAGATAGTAATGGCAAGGTGTAACATTTTCCATCGCTGACTTCGACTATGATTATTAATTTCACAATGGAAGAGGTACTTCCGGTATCACTAAGAAGGCAACATGTAAAAAGTTCTTACACCGACTCTGGATATTAAAAGCCATGTTAGAGGTTTTGTAGCAAAATATTGATGTCTTTGGCAAAATATTTTTGTCTTCCTTCACTAGTGGTATTTCCTTATAATTTTGACCGCGATCCAAAATCTGTTCATTCTATTATAACTTCAACATATTTTTAGATAGCATCAGTTACTAGACAATATAGTTACTGGGTGTACAAAAACACTAGTTTTAAATATAAAATAACTTTATATGAACAGTGATACCAACATACCGGCGGGTATGACGGTGACGACGCACGGCGCGTGCTGCTCGCCCACGCTGTTGGTCGCCAGACACAGCAGCGTGCCGTAGTCCGCCTCCGTGAAAGGCTTGTAGACGAGGACGCTGCGCGCCGCCTCCACGGTGTACCGATCCCTAGGGACCTCGCCCCCGGCGCCGCCCCCGCCGCTGGTGTTGAACAGCCAGCGGTAGCCGATGGCGGGGGGTGAGGCCTCCACCTCACACGGGATACGAGCGTCCTCATAACGCGCCACGCCCACCACCGCCGGCACCGACCACCGGCACACCGGGGCGACTGTAACAACACCAAAAAAGTCATGACAAAAAATAATTCAAATATATGCAATTTGCTGGTGAAGCTTGGCGTCTAGAATGCCTTTAACTCTGCTCAAAGGGTGGACAGACATGATAATGCATTAAAGCGTCAATGAGGTCATATCGAAAGCAGCAGCGAACATTTGGGCGTTATGCTCGATTTTTGGCTCTGTTATTGGGAACACATCGGGTCCACATAAATGGTGGTCTTTAAGAAGGTCGGTTATCTCAGCAGGTTGATGGGAGACGTTTGTGGCCATAGATTGAGCATAAATCCTTCTCACTGAGAACTCCATTTTTCTTTACGATGAAGAAGTCTATGTGCTTTCTATGAAGACGAAACGATACATGTAGTCAGCGCGTGTTCCCTGTTATTGAGGGTCGCATGCGTCCACCGTACTGTCTCCTTTTTGGCGGTTGCCAGGATGATCAGTCTTGACCTGCTACCTTCAAGAGAGCGTCAATATTTTTAAAGACCCCTGAGCGGGGCGGAGAAGAAGAACGGGAGTCACCACAGTAGCATTTTTACAATTTCGGCAGCGTAAGTTAGAAGGGGGATTGTGGTATCTTTATATTTTCAATCTTCTATGTTTTAAAATATGAATCAGCTGTTTAAATAATTAATTAAAATGTTTGTTTACATTTATGTATTCGATTACAGATTATCAATAAAAATGAGTTGTACTTTTTTTTCAATTCTCAATGTAGGCCTATTTAATAAATAGAATAATAATTTAGTCAAAGATAGATTAAAATGGCGACGAACACGTGAAAGAGTGAATCACACAATGGATCAAGTTCAGTTTCAGCAATTCCTTCAGACAGTTACCACTGCTTTTCAAGGTATGATGAATCAGCCTAGGAACAACATTTTGTTGGTGTCAAACTTTGAACAATTCGATCAATCAAAGGAAAAGTTTCAACAGTACAGACAAAGATTTGAAAATTTTTTGAAGTTAAAAAATGTATTTGATGACAAAAAAGTTTGTGCTCAGATATTTCTTAATAGTATAGGACATAGCACTTATGAATTGCTTTGCACATTATCTTCTCCTAAAGAAGTTTCTGAACTTTCATATGATGAACTTACTAAACTATTAGATAGCCATTTTCCAAAACAAAATACTATCATTGAGCAACATAAGTTTTTTTCTAGAGTCCAACAAAGTAACGAATCTATATCAGAATATGTCACTGCTCTTAGGAAACAAATTTCTTCATGTAATTTTAACTGTTCTGGATGTAACGCCCCAGTAACCGATTTATTTTTGAGGGCACAATTTATCAGAGGAATCCACAATTCAAGTATCAGGGAAAATCTTCTAGTACAAAGAGATTTAACTTTTGAATTAGCTGTAGAAAAGGCTCTGGCCTTTGAAGCATCTAAGATCGACAATGAACAATTCAGGATCATTTCTTCTTTACAAACTTCTGCAAATGCAGATGTTAATAAGGTAGCACAGAACCCAACCCGGAACTCCAGTACAGACAAAAAACGACGCACTTCAAAATCCAGCCAGGACTCCACACAACCAGCCCACAGTCAACGAGACAGCAGGGATCAGCGCAGAGGGCATGTTCAACTTGCGGCTCTTGGACTGGATAATGTATGCCTTCGATGCGGGAAATCGAATCATCAATTCAACGACTGTCGACTACGCCGATCTCAAGTACGTTGTAAAGAATGTAACAAAAACGGCCATGTAGCAAAGGTATGTATCAGAACTCTGTTATCTAAAAATTCAGTTAAAAATATACATACGAACGAATCTGATGACTCGGATGTTGATGACCTTTATAGTATAGGGAAAGTCTTGACTGTTTATGGGACAAACTTATCAAACACAGAAAAATTTTTCCAAACAGTTCAAATCAATGGTCACCCACAACTATTCGAGGTTGACTCGGGGTCTGCACACACACTTATCCCCAAAGCAGACTTTGAAAAAATTAACATTCCAGCAGATTCACTTAAGCCTACAACTGTTAAATTTCGTTCATACACTAGAGAAGTATTTACACCATTAGGAATTGCTTCAGTTCAAGTAGAAGTTAATAACCAATCGGCCACTGAACAGCTATTTGTCGTTCCTGATGGCTTCACTGCGTTATTAGGTCGGACATGGATTAGACGTTTTAATATAAATTTGACGACAACTTTTGATTCGTCTCAAAAGGGTAACCATGTTAATACCAACAATGACACTGTTGAAGATCTCATTTGCAAAATTGAATCCAATTATTCAGACATTTTTACACCCACCATCGGTTGTATTCCAAACATTTCCATTAACCTTAAATTAAGGCCTCAAGCAAAACCTGTTTTTCTTAAGCCCAGGCCTCTTCCTTACGCGCTTCAAGATAAGGTAGGAGATGAGTTGGATCGACTCGAAAAGGACAAAATCATCACCAAAATAGATTTAAGTGACTGGGGATCACCCTTAGTCGTTGTTCCTAAGCCTGATGGATCTTTACGACTATGTGCTGATTATAAGCCAACTGTAAATCCACAGTTGTATGACGCACACTATCCAATCCCTAAAATTCACGACAATCTCCATAAGCTAAGGAGTGCTACGTATTTTTGTACATTAGATTTGTTCAAGGCTTACCTTCACGTAGCTGTTGATGAGGAAAGCTCACTCATTCAAGCTATTTCAACGCACAAGGGTACCTATAAGGTTAATCGCCTGTCTTTTGGTATTAAAACAGCACCTAGCATATTCAACCAGATCATTGAACAAGTGTTAGGTGACTTACCTGGAGTAAGTACCTATTTTGATGACATTATAGTTTATGGTGCTACTCTAAATGAGTGTTACATGAATTTGTGTTCTTGCCTTGACCGGCTCCAAGCCAACGGTCTTCATATTAATCGCAAGAAGTGTCTTTTCTTCCGCAAGAGCATCACATACTTAGGGTTTGTAGTCGAACACAACAAGATTTCAAAGTCCCCAGCAAATGTTGCTTCAATTCTAAGTGCTGAGCCCCCAAAATCGGTTGATGATGTCCGAAGGTTTTTGGGACTTGTAACTTACTATTCAAAGTTCATCCCCTCGGCTTCTACTTTAACTTACCCTCTTCGTCAACTCCTCATCAAAAACCGTAAGTTTCAATGGACCAAAAATTGCGGAGATGCCTTCAACAAAATAAAGCAAGAAATCGCATCTGATCGAGTACTAGTACCCTACGATCCTAACTTGCCGCTTTCTCTTGCATGTGATGCTAGCCCATTTGGTGTTGCTGGTGTTCTGTCACATACAATCAATGGTTCTGAACGCCCAATAGCCTTTGTTTCTCGTTCACTAACGAAATCAGAAAGTCAATATAGCCAGCTAGATAGAGAGGCACTTGCGATAATTTTTTCTGTGAACAAATTTTTTCCGTACTTATATGGAAGAAAGTTTGACCTCATTACTGACAATCAACCTCTAACTCGAATCTTTCATCCAAATAATGTCCCACCTATGACGGCAGGACGTCTACTCCGCTATGCTGTCTTCCTCAGAGGTTTTGACTACACCATCAGACATAGGAAAGCTGCTGAACATACAAATGTTGACTACCTGTCCAGGTCATCCACAGCAGAAACAAACAAGGGCATTGATACTACTATTAACAAAGAAGTTGAAGCAATAGAACTCATGTCTATTCTGAACATATCTTCAATTGACATATCAAGTGAATCAATCGCAAGAGAAACAACTCATGATGTTTCCATGAAGCCTATTCTACAACAGCTGAACGAAGGTACAAATGATCCAATCTATTCACTAAATCAGGGAGTTGTATTTAGAGGAGAACGAGTATATGTTCCAGCATCACTCAGGTCACAGGTTCTGCAAGAACTACACTCCACCCATGTTGGAATCGTACGGATGAAGCGCCTTGCACGCGGATACTGTTACTGGCCTGGAATCGACCAAGACATTGAGCACAATGTTCGATCTTGTGTTCCCTGCTCTGTAAACCAAAATCAACCAACCAGGATAACTCACTCCTGGGAGACACCTGATTCAAACTTTGAGCGTGTTCACATGGACTACGCAGGCCCATTCCATGGCCATCACTTCCTGGTGGTTGTTGATGCAAAGTCCAAATGGCCAGAAGTAAAAATAACACGATCAGATCCAACCTCAACAATCACAATAGATTTCTTACAAGATATATTTTCCAGTCACGGATATCCAAACGTCCTAGTCTCTGACAATGCTACAATTTTTACTAGTCAAGAATTTCAACAATTTTGTAAGGAAACTGGCATAACTCAGAAATTTTCAGCTCCCGGTCATCCAGCGACAAATGGATTGGCAGAGCGCTACGTTCAAACCATCAAGTCAGCTTTAAAAAGGAATCTGGAAGGTCAAACAATAGTATCAACAAGATCTCTACTTCAAAAAGTTAGAGACATCTTATTCCGATATCGAGCAACACCACTTCAATCTGGAGAATCACCAGCTGAATTGTACTTAAACCGCAAGATCCGAACAAAACTTGATGTCCTACGGCCAACTAATGAAACTACCAATGATCAAGCAAGACGCACTAAGGTCAAACGCTCATTTGTCCGGGGAAAACGAGTACTCGTCAGGATTGGACAGCAATGGAAATTTGGAAAGATTTTAAGTCGGCTTGGCACTCTTCATTACAAAGTCCGACTCGACTCAGGATACATATCTAAGAGACACATTAATCAACTGAAAAATACAGAGGTTCCAGAAGAAATAGAGAAAAGTCCAGACAGAAGCAAAAACGGAGTGAGCCTCAAACCAAAAGTTAACCAAGAGGAAAACCTAGAAAATGCAGATATGGTATTAGTTCCGCAACAAGTGTGCATCCCTCCGGATGATCAGCCACCTCAGAGACCGCAGAGGCTAAGGAGAGCACCACAACGATTTAGTCCGTGATTTTCTGTAGCGTGGGAGAATCTGTGGTATCTTTATATTTTCAATCTTCTATGTTTTAAAATATGAATCAGCTGTTTAAATAATTAATTAAAATGTTTGTTTACATTTATGTATTCGATTACAGATTATCAATAAAAATGAGTTGTACTTTTTTTCAATTCTCAATGTAGGCCTATTTAATAAATAGAATAATAATTTAGTCAAAGATAGATTAGGGATAGAGAGTCGCTGGAATCGCCGCTTTGTTAACCACCTGAGTGAGCCCTTGGTCACGAGGTAGTCAGCTTATTCCACTATTTTCTTACGAGAGACGACTACGTCATTAAGTACCTTCGTCTGATTAAGAGAAGCGAAATGTCACAATGTTGCTCGTATTGCCCTGAGAAGGGAGGTGATACTTATCCTACTTTGCTCATGTGTACAAGATCCCTTGTTCTTCGACCAAAGTGACCAAGGATATTGCTGATGCTAACATCTTCGACTAAGGTGACCAAGGATATTGCTGATGCTGACATCTTCGACCAAGGTGACCAAGGATATTGCTGATGCTGACATCTTCGACCAAGGTGACCAAGGATATTGCTGATGCTGACATCTTCGACTAAGGTGACCAAGGATATTGCTGATGCTGACATTTTAGACCAAGGTGACCAAGGATATTGCTGATGCTGACATCTTCGACCAAGGTGACCAAGGATATTGCTGATGTTGACATCTTCGACCAAGGTGACCAAGGATATTGCTGATGCTAAAATCTTCGACCAAGGTGACCAAGGATATTGCTGATGCTGACATCTTCGACCAAGGTGATTAAGGATATTGCTGATGGCTGACATCTTCGACTAAGGTGACCAAGGATATTGCTGATGCTAACATCTTCGATCAAGGTGACCAAGGATATTGCTGATGCTGACATCTTCGACCAAGGTGACCAAGTATATTGCTGATGCTGACATCTTCGACCAAAGTGACCAAGGATATTGCTGAGGCTGACATCTTCGACCAAAGTGACCAAGGATATTGCTGATGCTGACATCTTCGACCAAAGTGACCAAGGATATTGCTGATGCTGACATCTTCGACCAAAGTGACCAAGGATATTGCTGATGCTGACATCTTCGACCAAGGTGACCAAGGATATTGCTGATGCTGACATCTTCGACCAAGGTGATTAAGGATATTGCTGATGGCTGACATCTTCGACCAAGGTGACCAAGGATATTGCTGATGCTGACATCTTCGACCAAGGTGACCAAGGATATTGCTGATGCTGACATCTTCGACCAAGGTGACCAAGGATATTGCTGATGCTGACATCTTCGACCAAGGTGACCAAGGATATTGCTGATGCTGACATCTTCGACCAAGGTGATTAAGGATATTGCTGATGGCTGACATCTTCGACCAAGGTGACCAAGGATATTGCTGATGCTGACATCTTCGACCAAGGTGATTAAGGATATTGCTGATGGCTGACATCTTCGACTAAGGTGACCAAGGATATTGCTGATGCTGACATCTTCGATCAAGGTGACCAAGGATATTGCTGATGCTGACATCTTCGACCAAGGTGACCAAGTATATTGCTGATGCTGACATCTTCGACAAAGGTGACCAAGGATATTGCTGATGCTGACATCTTCGACTAAGGTGACCAAGGATATTGCTGATGCTGACATCTTCGACTAAGGTGACCAAGGATATTGCTGATGCTGACATCTTCGACTAAGGTGACCAAGGATATTGCTGATGCTGACATCTTCGACTAAGGTGACCAAGGATATTGCTGATGCTGACATCTTCGACCAAGGTGACCAAGGATATTGCTGGTGCTGACATCCGCGATGTTACCAGCTGGAGTTACACACAAGTGATCCGGCTACGATCCCCACGGCCCGAACGGGGTTCAAAAGATTGCAATTGCTAATGTAAGGCGGGTCCCACACCATTCGTTTATGTTCGTTCAAAAATGCACTCCTACGCAAAACATTAGTGCGTTTCTATCAAACTGAAATAATCATTGTTATGATTTTAATAAAAACAAGACATTTGGCCTCTAAGGCTGGAATCCTATGAGCAGACCAGACAGCATAAGATCTGCTCTCCAGTATATAATCGTTTGATAGTTCTATGGTTAAAAGATTGTAAGATACTTAGTGACGTTTTGCTCAAATTGACCACTTTTATGCTAAATTGCTTATAGAATATCATAATGTATTTATATAGGAAATATATTTGGTATAAATATTTGTTCTCAAACATCGTAAACCAGTAAATCTGGCACATGTAATATGCAAGCTATTTTAAATGTATTTATCATTTTATAATTTTATCAGTCGTAAAATATGCGATAGGGCTTTTCTATGAATTGACATTCATGTGGCCTCTTTAAATAACTAATGACTTAAAAAATAATACTTTTTTTAGATGACACTGTGCTATATTTATCTGCATAGCAATTCCTTGTTTGGGACTAGAACCTATGTTCAAATATAAAATAATCTTCTTTGATTGCACGAAAATGTATTTATAGTCAAACATTAAAACAAATTAAATAATAAATAAGAAAAGTGGTATAATGTACTTAGTGTAGTAAAATTAAGCCAAAATATGGCTGGAAAATGAAATAATTTTTGGACAGCTAATTTTTGCTGAAATGTGTTCTATGCCATCCCCTTACCTCCCTCAGAAAAGTCCCCTGAAATCCCCAGTGGGCAACATGCCTAAAAATGATGGGATGGCCCACGTGGAGTCAAAAATAAATCTTTCTTTGACCAATGGGTTTATGTACATCAAATTAAAGCTCTTAAGTAGTAGAATTTAATGCCGCAAACCCCATCTCAAAAGGTTGCCTGAGTCAAAAACGGCAGCCTGCCAAACTTTGAATAAAAATCAAATTATAACCTAAACGCTTAAAAATGTAATAATTTTCGAAATATTTGACCTTTCGAGGTGCGGTTTGCGGCAAACGTTTGCTTTTACAATTGCCTTTGAAAATGCGGGTAGCTAGTCATATGCTTATCATACTACCCTTGAACCACCCTCCATATGGACGTCCCAAAGAGGAAGTTTTAAAAAAAATTTCTTAGTCCATAGCCATGCTATACATAATTTTAAAGGTCTTAGTAAGGAGAGTACGTAGCCGAAAACCAGACCTCAAAAGGTCAAATATGTTGGAAGTTATTGTATTTCAAAGTTTTGATAATATTATTTTATTCTAAACTTTGAACGCCTGCCATTTCACTCCCGACAGTTATATTGAGGTCGGGTTTACGGCATTTTATTCTACATTTAAAGACCTTTAATTTGATATATATAAACCTTCTGGAATGTGTTTAAATTTAGTATGCTTAATATCAAATTTTAATGTAACTCCTTATGGGCCAACACCTCATTTTTAAATGTGATCCCCATATGGGATTTCTGGGGACTTTTTGGAGGAGGGTCAGGGGACGCCATAGAACACATTCTAATAGAAATTAGCTTTCCAAAAATTATTTCATTTTTCCCGACTAATTTTACTACACTAACTTAAAAACATGTAAACACACGAACATGTTTACCAGAATTACCAGCCACATCCTTGCCAAATATTAATGCAGGGATTGTAGCGTGATTGAACCACAAACCAATAAGTAAAAAAAAAAAAAAAAACTCGATTTAGAAGAAATAAATGGCTATTCATGTGGCTTCTTTGATATTTGTATGTTTCTACTTATAAACTAAGCTTATTTATGACCGTTTATTTTGGGATCTTCCATGAATGCATGTTCACTCAGTTTAGATTACCTTTCTTCTTCTTGTTGATGTTATTTTTATATTCTTTTATTCTCGTTTCAATTGTCTTTGAAGTAGTTTTTCTCATATTAACACGGTATTGTGTGAAGTAAGTCTATTTTTTGTTTTACATTAATACCTTTTTTCAGTTGACTTAAAGCGTGGAATTGTGTGGTATAAGGTAAATCAGGGATACGGGAGGCTAACCACCACTTCGGAACAACAGCATCTTAGATTTTCTATTGCCTCAGAAACGTCCGTTCGTGATAGATTCGTTTCGATGGCCTTAACTTCAACTGCTGCAGTGTTATGTTAAGAAGCACCTTACAGTAGTGACATTTTGTGCCTCCATTGGTATCGCCAGAAATCACGAACCGTGATACTACTTGTGTAGGTTTTGAACACAGGGTTTACGTACCAAAACAGAGGTATAGTGGAACTTACATACTGTATTTAGAATCCTAAATTTCAAATTAACAAATATACTTAAGAATGCATTTAATATGTTAGGGACTGAAATTGTGAAGTCCGAATTACCCATGTTCCATTTTTATTTTCCAAAACTGGTTCACAATAGAGCTTTGGTCTGTAAAAATTCAACGTCCAAAAGCAGAATATATTGCAAAAGCCATAGAAGTTATTCAAAGTACACAGTCTGACTTGACATAAAACATTACCAAATTTAAAAAAAAAACGCACCTGAAAACAAACAATGTTTTGAATAAAAAAAAAAAAAAGAAGCTTTTGAGACTAAACAGAAATTAAAGTAAGAAGCGATGACCAGGTATCAATTATGGCGAAATGAATGAGTTCAGTTTACGAGTTGTCAGATACAGTTAACAAAAAAAAAGGTTTTCAATGGAAAAGAAAACTAAATAGAAGCTGAAGCTTAAGAAGATTAATTATAGGGGTATAAATGAACATATAACACCTAAATTGATTAAAGTTTTATAAATGCAAAAAATGTAATACACCGTTCGTTTCCGTTCTGATTTAAATAACTTCTTGATTAGCAGTTCTGATTAGTTCTGATAGTTCTGATTTATAATGCGTTTCGACTCACAGTTGACTCTGAGGTCGACGGTGTTACTGGTGCCATCTCCCTCCTGGTTGCTCGCTATACAGGTGTAGTTGCCGGACCGTGCTCTTGTCACGTCCTGCAGCACCAGGCTCTGGTTGCTCACCATGATCCCCTCCGCTGGACGGTTTTTCATCAGCTCCCCCTGTAAACACGATGCATTGGTCGTGGTTGTATAAAGCTTGGTTGCTTATTTATGGATACTTTTAGATTAATTTAACAAATACAAGTAATAGATTCATCATTGTCCATTCGTATTCCTTTTCAGCTTTATTCAAAACTATGGACTAAATTTGATTTATTCGTACATATTAAAATTTAATACAAATAACATAGTCAATGAAAATAGGCAATTGAAATGTTTCTAAGAACCGTAGAAGCGCAAACGTTTTTAAGAGTTTTAGATACATTTGTTGAGACACATACGCACTTTGTGGTACATATTTTAGGGTGAACGTGGCTGAAGGATAAGTGTGAAGGAGCAGATGAGGTGTAGCTTTGATACTGACACATAGTAGCTGATTCTTTAATGCAAAATAGACAGGGATTTCGTACAACTTACGTTTGTGAGGTAGATTTCACTGTTTAAGCAAAAAATGAGCCACTAGTTGTGATGGAATATGAATTTACTATAATACTTTATATAAAACCATCGCGAATAATCCGTTTGTGGCAGAGGCCTCACCACATATTGTGTGTGCATAGGCTCAGTAACATAAAATGGACTTTCTCATCTGTGGGAATGGTTCAATGCTGATAGAAGGTTTACCTTCTACTGTAATATTTTCACAGTTCATTACTTGTAAGTAATCGCATTTTTTTACTGTGTAAGCCAATGTTCGGGGTAGCCGCTTACGTTGTGTTGCCAGCTGACCCGGTAGATCCAAGGGTTGGACTTGACGTTGCACTCGAAGAAGACGTCCATCCCCTCGGTGACAGAGCTCATGTTGACGTTACTACTAAGCTCCAACGTCACCACTGGCACATCTGCGAAACAAACAAACGATGACGTCAAATATCTTGAATTAACACTCAAAGAACAAGTCCATGCTTTTCGATGACCATTTTTCATTACGATTTATGAAAACTGTAACATTCATATGCATAATGGTTTGATTTCATTTTGAGTTATATGTATAACTCTTGTCAGAGATCAGCACTTGTCACTACTGCGTGCTTAAATAGAGACATAAGAATAAAAATTATATTCATTTTATGGCCCTACTGTTATTACTTTAAAAAAAAGATATCAAGAACCGTTCCGTAGTCTCAGGCACAGCATTTAAACTTTCTTATAGTTATTTATGAACATAAAAAATTATTATTCACTAAAACTGGTATAGTTCTGGAACATCATTTCAGGTTTTTATTTAGAACCACTTACTCAGTTATGGGACAAGATTGGAAGAGGTGCTAAGTAACGTGTATTTGCTTATATTGGTACTGTAAAATGACCTCTTAGTGAGGCCAATTCCTGTAATCATTCAAAGTTCATTGAAATAAGCTGGTAAAGGGCTACTGTGCTGTTCAGGAAACGTCTCGCAACTGAAAGAGGTGATCCTGATTGACGATTTTCATGTTGACATAAAAAACCTAACCTAAAGATGTCATGACTGGGACGGTGGAGACGTCCTGTAATCCAGCTACTTGGAGGTCACCAGTTGTGGATAGTTATAAGTGATGGCTTGTGGATGCGATACTCCCTGGTGGGGATTAACGTCCGCACTAGTGAATACTCGTTCATTCATAAATAACTTCCTCATAATTAGACAAATTCGTATTTGTTAGGTCGATATTGTGGTTCGGATCCCACGTTAAACTGTAGGTCCCTAGATACCATTGACTGTTGGGCTATTAATTAACAGTCCTGCCTAAGGAGAATGTCGGCCTTAGTCAGTACCAAGACTACAAGGTCGCGCCACAATCATCCTACACTCATCTCTCATTCATATTCAGGTTAAAATACCCACTATGTGAGGTCCCTGTCTCAAAAAAGTGATATAGTGATAACATCTGCAGGTGGTTGTACTCACGGTAGACGATGAGTTTCCAGCCGTCCTCGAGGGCGCTCTCGGGTATGAGTGGGGTCTCGGCGCGACAGCTGAGGAACTTGCCGGAGTCCTCCATGGTGGGCGAGAACCGGAGCGTGCTCACAGTCATGTTCCCGTCGGCCGACGTCTGCAACAACCCACGACAACGTCCAGTAGAGGAAAGAGGGTCAACAGTCAAATGTCCTGGTCTCACATGATTGTGACACCCGGAAGTGACGTCATACATAAAATAAAATAGTTATACATAAAATTACGTCACTTCTGGCTGTCAAAATTTGATTAGCCCAGTAGCTCTTATATTACACTACTTCTGTTCATACAATAAGTACAGACGGAAAAGATAATTTATTCTAAAGTAAAATGTCTTGGGAGACTAACTCGTGATTTATCCTAAGAAGATTTACTACTTTTTTACATATATTTACCGGAATCATGCAAATTCGTTAAGTTTTAGTTCTTTCAAAAGGTGAAAAACATTAAGTTTCTCCAACTCTATGATGATAGAGTATGATTATGTATTGCCTGGGTAATATTAAGTTTTAGGTGGTTATATTTATGACTCAAGTTGATAAGAAACACAAAAAATATATTTTCTATGACTACCAAAACATAAAAACTGTTGTCGAAAAATATTTGTTTTCTATCTTTATTTTTTGAAGAGGAGGTAGATCAGAGGTAGAATAAAGCCTATATTCAAACTGACTTCCAGTCCTTTGTACAATCGACAAAACAAATTGTTGGACCACTTTAAGTTGACGTTTTCATAATCCCACACAAGAATTCCATAAGCATATTGAAGACCAATTATTAAACGTTAATATACAAACGGGCTGTCCTGTGTTGGAAAATGTAAGGTACTGAAAGTAAGTATCGCTTTTAATTAATCATGTATAAAATCTAACAAAGAGACACAAGATTATTTTTGTCTTCTTTCAACTTCAAAACATAAAAAAACTGTATCAAATGTAATGGAATGTCTCCGACAGACACGTTGTCATAGGCAATTTCTGAATATTATTTGCTCTTGAAACAAGTAAAGTGTTTGAAAAACTAAAAAAGGGATAAAACCACTGTTGTTTACAAGCTTCAAAGCCAGCGGTTATTGTTTCAGCGATGCTTTCACAGTCAAGTGTTGTAAAATTGTAGTTTAAAAGCAATAAAAAAAACGGCATTGAATTTTCACATTGTAATTCCAAGAACGTTTATTTTTGTCTGCTTATTTTGGGTTGTCAAACAAATCAAATACACTTAAATTTAACCACATGTTATTGACTAAATCAACTTTGCCTGACACATAACTGAACAATGGTGCTTTTAAGCAAAGTAAAAAGACAATTGGTATTATCGAGCGTGTGGATGGCACAGTAATGGTGGGAAGTGCATGATAGCACAATGTATGTATGAACGAAGGCTCACAATGGCGTGAACATACATCAGTTGCAATGCATAGCGAGTCTGAGTGTCGGAGTACCCTTAATCACAACCAGGTCTGGCCACTCGTCGCGTTAAAATTACACAATACCCGACTACTTGGGACTGAGTAATACCTTTGGGAATAATTTAATTCGGGAAAAGGTTATAAATCAGTGTGAATGAATTATGCATCGGTGGTCCTTTGTTAACGCCCGGTGTAGTTCCATATACAATTTGTATAGCATGTTATATCATTTTGGATTGTACTTGTAACAATTAAAACACTAAATAGAATTCGTTTATATATTCTAACTGTTTAGCTATATAATTTTGTTTGGGTTTCCTTGTGTATGATTAAATGTAACCATTATGATACAGTTAGTATGAAAATATTTTACTATATTACTATCTATGTTTGAAATGGGATATTGTAACGGTTTAATTTTTAATATCTACAATTAACTAATCTTTAAACTGAACTGTATGCCAAATATCGAGTAATATTTAACATAAAAACATAAATGAAAATTTGGAAAAATGTTATTTGAAATGTAATTTATTACAAATATAAACGGATACAACGCCCCATTGAAAGTTCGACATGGTTCATTCAATAGTTTTCTAATGATTTTAATAATCCCTGACGATGACGACATTTCATATTTCATCAGCATCGAACTTCTTCCAACTTTTAATATAACCACAACCACTTTTTAATTTTTATTGCAAACTTTATACAATCTATAATTAAAATCGTCGTTTCCAGATGAGTAATGCACTTTACAGAGTCAACGTCAACCCTGCTGTCTCTCGTTTCAACCAACCACGCTTCGTTGCTTCTGCCACGTTGTCGTCATAACCAATTAATCAGAGATGACTTGTTGACTGGCCAGGGACGTGATTGAGGGAAGGTCACCCCTACCACAGTCCTTGCCATCTCTATTATTATTAAGTTAAAATCGTTTCTTTGACTTCTGTAGTGTGTAAATGGCGGAGCTGGGACGTGACGTCACCGATGACTTCATCAAGGCCGTGACGTCATAATGACGACATATGACGTCACACCTATGACGTCATGGTGACATCATTATCGCTGACGTAGTCACTGACGTTAATTAGGTCAAGGTCACGCAAAAGAGCAAAAAAAAAAAAAAAAAAAAAAACACTTTTCACTTTTGCGAATCCTCGAATAACCAGTGACGGTGGTGGAGGGTGGCTGTACCTTCTCCCGTGTGTTGCGCAGCGCCACGCTGCCCTTCCACCAGGTGATGACCGGCGGCGGCCGCGACCCCACCGCTCGACATGAGATCTCGTAGCTCTGGTTAGCCGACATCGCCACGTTCTCGCCCTCCAACCGCACGCTGATCGGCCGCACTACAACAGACATGGGCTTAGTAAATATTGATTTTATTTTCCTCAGGATTATTTCTTATTCGTAGACTTCCAAATATTGTTGAAAAAATTTTTAAAACGGCCTTTTATGGCATAACTTAGCCACAGTTATCTTATAATTATCTTATCAATTATCTTATACCTCTATGAGGGGCTAATACTGATTGCAAATTTTCAAGGGTATTTATTCTACAACAGAAATCTGTACGAATCCTAGCAAAGATAGGCAGAAGAGAATCGTGCCGATCAGCCTTTTGTAGTACGGAAATTTTCACGTTAGAGGGTTTATATATTTATCAGACAATTAAGTTTTTTCCAACAAAATGTGACTTAAAATTCGGCACACATTTTCATTGTTGTAATACAAGAAATGAAAAGAAAGAAAAATTTATTCAGAACTGATTTCCAAAGACTTGAAAATTATTATAAGTTGCCATGTTACGCTGGAGCTAAACTGTTTAACCATTTCCCTGAAAGCATAAGAAATAATAATGATATCAATTTATTTAACAAAAAACTAAGAGAAAATTTAGTAATTAATTAGCTTTATAGTGTAGTAGAGTTTATAAACCATACTCATGGAAACACTTGGAACACTTAGAATTAAATTAATAGTTTTAAGTCTAAATAAAGTGAACTTTGCCCAATTATTTATTGGGTTTTGAATAAACTAGTGGTTCTATCTGTTTAGGACTGCAAAATTCAACACAATATATAACTATTGTATATGAGTGATTTAATAAATGAATAAATTTTCCAAGTATTCAACTGTGCAGCATGTTGGGGTTAAGTCTTCTTCTAACTGTAGTTAGATAACACTAACATTGTCATTAGACTGTTCATGAAAATGTCGTACTAGTGCTGTGAAAATATGAAAATAACACTAAACCAATTTTAAGGAAATAATGTGTTATCTAGCTACCATGATTTGGACGTGACTAAATAAAATTATTCAACCATGTTCCATTATTTATATCCTTCTACTACTAGTCTGTTCATATACTGCATACAACTGTATCCATTCACATTAAGTTTTTTAACAACTTTTCCTGTACGTTTTATACTCTTTTCACTTTTTTGTGCCATCAAGAAGGGATTTGGGTTACACAGTTTCTTTTAAGAACACAAACATGATTTTATTTCACTGGTTTATTGAAACCGCGGTCTTTTTCTTATAATTGTATACATTCTTTACAGAATGCAGCATTCACTTTTTAGTATTTACTTTTATAAATCCTAGTAACGGTTATATACCGTATTTAATAATTATAATAGTTAGGAGCAAAATAGTTCTTGACTAAAAGAAATTAAATATTTTTTCTAAATAAAACGGAGGTTCTTTGTGTGTTGGTAAACACACATATGTAGCAAATAAATTTAAAAAAAGAATTCATAGAAGTTGCTGGCCTTCTAATCTCATGTCAGTAAAGTATCAAAATTAAAATATAAGTTCTTTGCAGTACCACAATAATTTATCTTATATCTTTATAAAAACTGTTTAATCGTTTATGCTTATTTATACAGTTTTAATATTTACGATTCATAAACGAGAAACTGCAATAAAACCTCTCTTATTTAGAAAATCGAGAATACTGGTAGAGTATTTAATTACAGTGTAAGATCCATCTAAAATTCTAATTTGCTCGTGCAACTAAATTCCATCGCTGATGGCAAATTTAGTTTCTACTTGTAAAGCTGGAAGTTGAAATTAAATGTAGCAAATTATTGTAATTATTGGTAAAAATAAAAGTCGTTATGTATAACATAGAAGAGAATGTTTTAGTAATTTATTGCCGAAATCAAATCAAATTTTCTCCAGGACGTCCTTTAGGGATGTTCTCAAGATCGGGGTTATTTAATACAAACTATAATACGATTTTTTTTACTTACCATGGTAGTATTTGTCGTATTGTTTTCTGGTACTAATTAATCTGGTTTTTGGATTGAGTTGTTAAGCATTGTTAAGAGCAATAAATTATTGGAAAATGGCTCAATTGAATTAATAATGTAAGAGCTCTTATTTAAGCTAACCCACTCAATAAATTGTGTATGATTGAATGTGTTAAATGTGTACAATATGATTATCCGCGGATCTCCATTTTTTTTAACGCAACTCCTCCCTTATTTACGGAATAATGTTTAACGTTAGAAGGGTCAAAGAATTTGTCTCATTTATTAGATTTTAGAAAATTTAACAAAGGGTACTGGGAGCCCTTAAATTCATTTTTGCCCATAAGATTAACATAGGGAATAATTTTGATTGAGTTAAAAATTTTAAAAGATGTTGATTGTAAAACACATTAAAAAGTAAAATTAAAAAGTGGTAGTTTAAATATACCAGGAGAACACATATTGAAAGTAGAATAAAGAAATCGAACCACTAAACTGTATTGTCTGATTAATAGGTCGCATCTTGTTGCATAGGCACCAATATTTGAATAAAGTGAATGCCAAGTAACTAAATGTTAAAATAAATATTGTATAAAAACATTTGAAATCAGTAAATAAGTAGACGATCCAGTTGAAAATAATAAAATCTAAATTGACGTGAAATCTATCTGGATTATTCTGAACGAAGATTAGATTGATTTCAGAGTGACAGCAAGGTAAACCGTAGGGATTACCAGTTCCAATATGAAGAGTGGCGTTTCAAACGAGCGGTTGGTTTGATTGTAATTTAAACACAATTTCTGAACAAATAAATCATTTTATGGATTTCCCATTTATAAAATATATTATTCTTAAGTCAGTGGCTAAACTATAAATAAATTTACCGAATGTGTACATCGTTAAACCGAAGACACGTAATAGTGGGTTCCAAGTTCCAAAGGGATGAATGATGAATTGTGAGATGCTCCACGCGCCTTGATTTAATAGTCGGAGTAAGGTCAGAGGTTGGCCCAGACGTGAGCTGCTTCGCTTATTTTGGGCGGGAAAAACAACTGCTGTAATTCACGTTTTAATCAAATACCAGAGTTTGCAAAACATGTTATCTGCAAACAAATCCTTTTTATTCGAGGGGATGTATTTAAATTGTATTTATTGCTGCAGAGTTTATTTTGGTGATTTAATTTCTAAAAATCAGTGTTTATCTTTTAACAAACAATTCTGAAAAGAAATCGTGCGAAACATTTCAGCGTTAGAATTTTGATTAGTATTTAAAAAAGTGAATCTTTAAGTTACTAAAAACTTTTCAGCAAATTGGTTTTCAGCGCTTTCAACGCACAAGATAACAAACACTGCCGTGAGAAGCCACGTATTGTACGCTCAGCTGCCGATGACGGCGGGGATGGAGTGAGATGCAGACAATATTGAATTGTCCTCGCTGTTAGCTGCTCGCTCTCGCTGATGCGTTAGCGCTGGTGATAGTGTACTTAACGCTCCAGGTCGAGCAAATATACTCGCTCATTACACATCAGACCTGCTACTCGCTCTCTGAATATTGGCTGTATACATTACGGGAAACAGAGATGTTAGTTTAAACGGTTTCAATTACATCACTTAAGAAGGAGTGCTTTGGTATATTTCAAGCAATATTGTGAGCAAAATTTTTCAATTAAAAATGTTGATGTGTGGTTATAAACTTTATATTGCACAGTTTTCAAAAAACTTTTAATTTACTAAGATGTCGTATTGTACCAGTACATATATCCTAATATTAGGTGTGATTTAGGTGCTAATATAAAGGCGTTTCGTTAATTTAAACGGCTTAGCTGATCTATCTAACGTAGCTTTCTCCATTTCTGCTCACAAGCTAATCTTAGTAGGATTATAGGCTTTGCTTACATGCGATACGTTAGGAATTATTAATGCCATTTGCTGAAACTTCGCAAGAGTACTGTATTACTTGAAATCGTGACAGGTTAATGTGTTTACTTAGACGTTTCTAGTTTTAACGTTTCCACATAGCAACTTATTTCTTCAATAAGGAACATAATGGTAAAAAAATAAGTATTTGCAAGTCATGATAATAGTAGACGTCTTTGGGCAAGAAATGTAATCGCATAATCTTTTGGATAATTATTATCAATTAAACTTGAATAACAAAAAACAGAATTGTAGGTAAAAAACATTAAAATGGAAGTTTAAAGTTAATTTGGTCGTCTACCCCCTGCTTGTCATAAGAGAAGAATTAAAAGAAGGATTTGATAGACATGAACATCACAACACATTCTATGTGAAAAATGAATATTTCCGCTGTCTCATTTGTAAATCACTTTATGTATTATTTTATTGATACAGATTTATTAACTTTTAACTTTTTCTAAGAGCCGCCTCGTGTAATACCGCTGTTAGGTTTCATTAACTGTTATGAATACAAAACATTTAGAAAACTTATAACTTTAACCTATTACTTTATAACTTCCATTAACCATTAAAAAACGATAAGAAGATAAAAAACGTTGGGAAGCATGCACCAATAGTAATTCATTTGACGGCTTGCTTAGGAAGGGGATTAGTGATGTATACCGTAACGTTGCAGTTCGAATGCGTGACGTCAACATGTATGACGTAATAATTTGTCACCTCATCATCTATATCACTATATCACTATATTGAGACAGGGACCTCACATAGTGGGTATTTTAACCTGAATATGAATGAGAGATGAGTGTAGGATGATTGTGGCGCGATCTTGTAGTCTTGTTACTGACTAAGGCCGACATTCTCCTTAGACAGGACTGTTAATTAATAGCCCAACAGCCAATGATATCTAGGGACCTACAGTTTAACGTGGGATCCGAACCACAATTTCAACCTCCAATTTACGAATCGGTCTAATTATGAGGATGGTCCTTATGGATGAACTAATGTTCACTAGTGCGGACGTTAATCCCCACCAAGGAACATCGCATACACAAGGCATCACTTATAACTATCCACAATTCGTGACCTCCAAGTAGCTGGATTACAGGACGTCGCCACCGTCCCAGTCTGTGACTACGTAAGTCTCCCTAGTGTGATGTCACACTATAAATGATTTACTACGTCATCATCAAATGAATTGCCATGGGGGCTTACGTCTCCCTAATTATCCTTTCCAAAAGTAAACAGAAGGTTTCATGATGAGTTGTTTATTTAAATTGAGTAGACAAAAATAAAAATTAAAAAAACTGCATTTTGCCGAGTGATTCTTTAGTAATGTAAAACAATTATTGAAGTTTACTGGGACAGTAACTTGAATAGGCGTAGGTAGATTGAGGACAATATTCAACCTATAACGCCGACCAACCTTGGGAAACTATATGCGCCAACAAATTGTAAACTTTTACAAATAGACCTACATGTAAAATTTTTTTTAATTTCTAGTATATGTTCGTTATTGAAGTGACCATTAAGAATGTACTAAATCGTAAGTTTACATGCAACTGAAGATTACGAAATTTCTGATCTTACTAACACAGTCTTTAAAATAAATAAACATAAAAGTCGGCAGACCTCTGATAACCTAAACCACCTTTTTACATTCAAGTACAGTATAATATTTACTACAATATGGCACGTATATATGGTAGCGTCGCTTTAACAATGTATCTGGGACTGGGACGGTGGCGACGTCCTGTAATCCAGCTACTTGGAGGTCACGAATTGTGGATAGTTATAAGCGATGGCTTGTGTATGCGATGTTCCCTGGTGGGGATTACCGTCCGCACTAGTGAACATTAGTTCACCCATAAAGCCCATCCTCATAATTAGAACAATTCTTATATGGGAGGTTGAAATTGTGGTTCGGATCCCACGTTAAACTGTAGGTCCCTAGATACCATCATTGGCTGTTGGGCTATGAATTAACAGTCCTGCCTAAGGAGAATGTCGGCCTTAGTCAGTAACAAGGCTACAAGATCGCGCCACAATCATCCTACACTCATCCCTTATTCATATTCAGGTTAAAATACACACTATGTGTGGTCCCTGTCTCAAATTAATGATTTAGTGATCTAATGTGGTGGCGGTACTCACGGTTGAGGTCGAGCGTGACGGCGGACGTGATGGGCGCCACGTAGTTGTTGTTGGACGCCTGGCACGTGTAGACGGTATGCAGGTGGCGTCGCTCGAGCCGCTCCAGGTGCAGCACGTTGCGTACTCGCCGCTCCGACACCGCCTCGAACGTATCGTCCAGGAGCGCGTTCTCCTGCCACCACGTGACCCGCGGCAACGGTCGACCTGCCGGGACAACGAGGAGGCAATGTGAGTTCACGTGGAGAACAATTCCACAGACAACTGGTTTAATCTAGAAGTGGGAGGGAAAAGAAAACATTCGAAGGTCGAAAAAATGTGAATCTAGAAGAAAATATCAAGACATTTAGACTATGTTTGACCGACGACCTCTTAAGCAATAAACTCTAACTGGACTTTCTCTAAACCATGATTATATTCAGTATTAAGACCGGACAGATTGGACAAAAGTTTAACTACATTGGTGACCCTTTAATCGAGTCTCAGAACATGAGCTGAAATATAGCCTGCGTTTGTTTTTCCTAAGACTACGTGTTCTTTATTATCGTTAATCTTGTTTGTACAGTTACAACTACAAATGCACATTTACTATATTTGTAATAATTTAAAAGGGAGCAATGAAATAGATCATAAAAAGACATAAACAGAAACGCCTGCAAAATGGAAGAATTTAATATTACAAAGCGGATCATAAAGGTGATATAAGCCACTCGCAACATTGTCAATACTAACAAACGGAGTAAAGTAATTCCTCGGAATAAAGTCTGCCAAATATTATGGAGGATGAGGGCAACTGGGATTGTTTATCACAGTTCGTCCGGGGCATCCTCCTGGAAAAGAAAACCGATCTGGACCGCGAAGTGGCCCAGATCCCTTGATCGAGTGGCTGGATAAGGAGCGACCTCCACGGGCGTAAGCCAAATTTAGGCCTAGCCTGACGTAATGTGATAAACAATACCAGATTAGAATCCTAAAGAGTAGATGAGGTTTTTTAGCGGGTAAACCCGTTTTTTAGGGGAGCCCCACACTACAGGCTGGCCACCTGTGTGCGTAATGCATTTTTCCCCCCTCTCCCTCAAAAAAAGAAAAAAAATTCCTCGGAATAAAACAATTCCGTTTTATATTCATTTTTTACCAACATACAAAAAATGTAGCGATTTTCTCCCCTAGGATGAGCCCTGCATCAAACACAGGGTTGCTTGTCAAACTTGAAAATTTAGTTTCCATAGCGGACTGTGACGTTTATCATGAACTAGCACCTACCTCCACTAGAGTAGCAGGTGATGTCGACGGACGCGCCCTCGTTGTAAGGTCCCAAGATGTAATGTTGGACCATCTCCCCTCGGTGGTCCAGGACTGTCAGTCTCTGCGGTGGAACTGAACAGAGATCCATCCAACCGTTAAATCAACATTTTGTGATGAGTCTTTTGTTAACTAACCTATATAAACTACACAGCATATGTTTTAGACGGATGGGGAAAAGGTTAAAGCCCAGTGTTGGAGGTCTGGCATCGCAAACCATCGGTCCACCGTCGAACATGGAAGCCGACGTTACACGCTTAGCATCAGTTGTCTACTTATTTAAATAATTTGACTAAATGCCATTACTATACCTCGCTGTATTTATATCACCACCCAGACTCATTTGCTCATGGCTACGGGCAGAACTAGTTTATTTACTATTAAATTTCTTTTTTTACCAAAAAGACAATAGAGATGATTTAGTTGATTTAATAAAAAGAAGGCAGGATTTTGTATTTTTTTTAATAAAGGATTAATTTCCCTATGGCCTGATATTTTTGGACAAAACATTTATTTAAAAAATCAAATTGGTTTCTCCCATTTTAAAATACAAAAATATACGAGTTTCTGAGGTTTTGTATCAACCTCGTGCACAATAAAGCTTGACAATTGTTTAGAATAATGGTAAATGACTTATTGGCTCATTGATTTGAAAGAAACGTGTTTCCATAAATCAAAATATTATGTAACAAAAAAACTGTACTTTTAGGAACCTTTGTAATTTTAAATTTGGAATTTCAATTCGAATAGCATTTTCATTGTTAGATGTAAACTTACAGCAGCCTTCAAAATAGCCTAAGGAATTTTCAACTTTCGAATAAAACTTTTACTATAGAGTATGTGGGAAAGTCTAGGATGGTTTAATTCTTTTTAGGGTCTCTCTTACATTAGTTAATAACGTTTTTCAATTCATTTTTTACTAAAGGTATTTTGAATTCAAAAATCTGATGCGAATCTAAAAGGCAATTCTGTTGGATATGGGTGGAGCGTTTATGTATCGACTCTAGGTCAATACCATCAAGTCCGGGCCTTGAATACATATCCCTGATCCACATATGATGATGTTGGTCCAGACCAAAGTTACCACTGTCCTAAAACTATAATTGAAATTAAATGTAATTTCATAAAACCAGATTTTTTATTGTGACACATAATCGTTAACGGTTTCTTCGTCCCTAGAATAGTTATATCGACATTCTTAATTAGTATAGAACTATAAAAAGAAATTGACTGTAGTAAAAAGCACGAGAATATTCAGATGAAAATTTTCACTGCTGTTTCCCCCCTCACCCACTTTTGCCATGCAATGTTGTTATTTTATTTTGTCTCCTATGAATGACAAAATGTACAAATATGTTTCTGGATACATTTGGCAACAATGCATTAACTCCCATCAAGCTATTTTTGTGCAACTTACTAAAAAATGGTTTTTTAGGATATTAGATTTTATTTCTAAGATATGATAGAATTATAAAAATTTGTAAATTTAATAATTATTCTATGCGATTAGTTTCTAATTTACTTAAACAGCTGCGTCTTGCCTAATTAATAGCCTAACATCTACTTTAGATAGTTTGGCTCAAAATAGTTCAAATTTAACTGTAAGGGGTTGAAATATAAATATTTAAAATTAATATGATTTCATGCATATATATAAAAAATTGTTTAGGTAATCTCGTAAACAAATTATACATTTCTACAGTTCATAATATAGAGTATTTATAGTGAATAAGTCGGATTATACTACTATATGTATATTGTCTAGTTATTTATCGAAATTTGGAAGAAAATTATAATTTTTTAAGGCCTTTTTTTAATACTTACATAGTACTTCTAATTACAAAGTTTATAAATTGCATTTAAAACTTTTTGTATTTCTTCTTCAAGCCCTTAGTAACTTTTAGTACCATGATCTCTCGAATTTTACAAAATTTAAGTGATATTTTTTAAATTTGAATTGTTAGTAACTAAGATATATCCACCTTAGTTACTAAGCTTAAATTTGAACGTCACGTCTAAACTTTTTAATCATTCTGCAAAATTTTCAATCATTTTCAAAAAAATTTCAAGGTTAAAATCGAATTACCTTAAATTATAATTTCTATATTTAAAGAACGTCTTTACTACATAATCAATCCACGGGTATAAATTTAATTATTCTAATTTTATCAGATAAGAGTGGGTAAATCCAATATGTGTAGGAAAAAGAAAGGCAATGCTAACTAGGGTGAAGTAGTTGGGCTCGTCACTAGCGGCAAAGCTGGACCACGGAATGAGAAAATTGCCATATTTAGAGATGGCTCGGTGTATCTGTGCTCACGGCTTTGAATTTGTATTTAATAAAATGTATTTTTCTCGAGTTTTGTCTCAGATCAAATACAAAATTTTTGGTTCTTTAAGACGATATAATCACAAAAGATCGATGTTTTTAGTAAAGTACCCTCGCCCCATTCCTCCTCCATCCTCTTTCCTCAAAAGCCATGAGCACAGATACAACACTGAGCCATCTGTACTGTTTACAGTTGCTACACTCATGTATTTTCGTCCTATGATCATGCCTAGGTGGATAAATTTACCACAAGAGACGAAGTTCACTCTTATAGCCCAAGGAGAAAGCTGTACATAGACGTACCTGTAACTACATCTCAAAATTCAATTAATTCTTAACATAACTTAAATATAAAATCTCGGACTCTCAGCCTGTGCAACATTTATTGCTGATCATCATTGTTAAAGTTGTTCGTTCTTATATTTGTATGGGCTGATTGTTAGCTGATACAATTAGAGGTAGTTTATCGGTTTGCAGATGCCTGTCTCACACCAATTTTGCATTTATAAATGAATAATTGGTACCAGTGTTCATGTGGCATTTTAAATTGTCGCTTAACCCTTCTATTATTACATTAAAATTTAATGTAGGGCAAGCTGGGTCTCCTTTTAGCGAATTCCCCACAGGGAATAAGCTATTACCGTAGGTCTCATGGCAAGACCTAAGCACGGGACCATGTTACTTTTTCATTTTTAGGTGCTCAGAGAACAAAAATAATAGTCACTAAAATTGATATATATATATATGTATATATATATGTATATATGTGTGTGTGTATATATATATATATATGTATGTGTCCCTAGACACGATAACTCTCGTAAAAACGGTCCGATCGTCACCAAATTTGGCAGAGATGTGTAATCCTACGTTTATTCGGATGAGTTCGTAAACCAGACATATCGACCTACCGGAAGGGGTAGTTTTGGGGGGTTTTGTACCCCAAAAATGGGGTTTTTGCATTTTTCATATGTAATTTTTAAAAATTTAAAATTTTTATTGTTACCATTGGATTTAGCTCAAAAAAACACACAATTTAGTATTTTGAAGCTTTGCTCTATCTTCATTGGTTACCGAGATATTACAAAGTCTAAAGACAGTACATTGTCTTTTGGGGCTCCAATGTTAATCTTATGGAGAATAAGGATGTGTTAATATTTCACTTATTAACCAATATTTTTGGATGAAACTTGGTATTTAGCTTCATTTGGTTAAGATTCATCCATTTAAGGTAAAAAATCTTGGTTTTTGTATTTATCATGGCAGCAAACCTGCATACTCTTTTCCCATGTTAATCATATGGAGAATAGGCAAACTCTTTTATTTATGAACAGATATTGATGAAATTTACTATAAGGCTTTATATGGTCGAAATAATTTTTTTCTATGCTAAAAACCTACTTTTAGTGTCCCCCATTGCAGCATACCTGCATACCCTTTCCCTATATTTATCTTAAGGAGAATAGACACTTATTTCCCTATTTATGAGCTCGTGATGAAATTTTGTTAACAAGTTTAGATGTTCAAAATTAATATTACTAATTTGGAAATTCGCTGAGTACGCAGGTCTGCTGCGACGGGGGGTATTATACCAAACAGTATATCATAAACATTATTAAGAGTAGATTTAGACACTTTTATTTGTTTTGATTAAATGTCTTAAGTTTAATTAATTAGTTTTTGTATTTTCATAATTTAAATCAATGAGTTCGGATAACGCATTAGCTTCTCCTAAAGATAAAAGGTTGTGAACAGTTTCAAAATGTCTCGGTAAGTTTACCATAACAATACAAACAACCATTGTTCCAAGCCTTTTGTTCTCATGACTCTTCCTTTTGTTCTCATGACTCTTCCTGCACTGTCTTTTTTTACTTTCTCTACTACAATCCCCTTATTATCTTCAATTTCATCTTCTTCCTCTGTCTCGCTTTCATTCATATATTTGTCCTTCCTTGATAAATTAGTAGGCCTATTGGTAATGTCTGGTGAACAATCAGGCTCTGGCGGTTGACAATCAGATTTTCTCTTTTGTGGAGATTCATCGGGAGGTTTTGTTTTGGGGCTTGGTTTGTCTTGAATGGGTATGTCTTTATTGTCGGCTAACGGCGTGGGTGACGGACGCTGTAGAACACTCTCATCCTCTTCAGAATTCTTATTCTTGTCACTATTCTCATCCATTTCTATGAACTCAAAAATTGCTTCAGAATTGTCAATAAGTATTTCAGCATTGATTATATCTTCATCTGTAATTATTAAATTTTGACTTGAAGCAGTTTTAGTATCTCTTGATTTAATAGCCAAATCCAAGGAGGCATCGTTAATAGAGGTTTGTTCAGCTTCTAGATTAATTACCGAATGTCTAACCGGTGCAATACATTCAGATGTGCTTTTTTCTACTGCCCGGTTTTTTCCTCTTGACATTTTGCACTTTATTTCCATCAATACAACCTGAATCTTGAATGTTTTTTAATCTTGAATCTCGAATTGAATCTTTTGATTCAATAGGCCTACTTGTTTTTTGATCTGTATGTATTTGGAGGCTGGGAATTTCATCCCTCTCATTTTCTTCTCTCTTCAGAATCATTGTATGAGGAATCTTCAGATTCATCAGTTACGTTCAAATCATCTAAATTTATGTCGTCTAGTTTCTTTCCTTTGAACAAGTGGGCTTTCCCTTTTTTCACAGCAAGTAAAACTTTACTTATTTTGGCAGTTTCCACCACGGACTCATGGGTTCTATAAAACTCCCTATGAACACGAATATCATGACAAAGAGGCCTGGCAAGACAGTCTGTTTCATTCTCGGTCATATTCAATATTTGAACAATTGTAGCGATGTACTTTCTCAGATTGGTCGATTTAATAAGGTGAGGCTATTGAAGATTAGCTTCTTTGCTGAATTTACTTAAACAGTCGTGCCCTCTGATATGTTTCAATGAATCAACGAGTCTTGCGTATATATATTCATTATCTGGATTCACTCCAGACGCTGGCCTACTACTAATGAGTAATTCTATGTTTTCTTTAATGTAGGGCGTTAAAATTATAGGTACCTTCTTTCCCCTCTTGCCAATGGTTTCTACTAGCACCATACTACGTACAAGTTTTTTTTTCTACCTCAGATGGACTCATCTGAATGTCTTCGGAAGGTTCAACTGACGAAGAATATTTATACGTTTTAAGCGTAAGTCTTGACGCCTTTCCTGATCGAAGTTTGTTGAAGAGAATAAGTCTACACAGAGTTAGTTAAGCAAGACGTTCAAATTTCAAAATTCAGCAAAATACTTTCATTTGTTAATGATTTTGCTTCTTTTATAAGGTACTTATTAAGTTTAACTAAGTCAGAGGTTAATGGTAGTATATTTGCTTTGTTTAATTTTCTGTTGTACAATGTAGCCAGAGCAATTGAAGATATTTTCATCGACCACTCCAATTCCATTAGGTTTAGCTGATCTTTTAGGGATTCGTTTCTAGCTTTGTCACAAGCCCTTAATGAAACACCTCGCTCAATGCTAATGCATTTTCTTAAACTGTGTCTAATTTTAGGGCTAAAGATGGAATTTTGAACTCTGATCTTAGCGTTAGACTGTTTGGATCGTTTTTAAAACATACTGTCTTAACTACTGTAATAATCTCATCAAATTTTGAAGGCTCTAGCCAATCTTTTAAACATTTCCGATTTGGAATTTCAGATAGTTCTTGAAGCGATAGTAAAAGTCTACCTAGTTGCCTCATTTGTTGTCTTATTAGTTCACTTTGGGTATTTCTATATTTTTCAAATTGCAAAACACCAAGTTTTAAATTAGGGGGTCATTTTTGCAGACTTCAGTAACTTTGTCATTCCTCATACTGTTACATAACCCTTGAGGTAATACTCGATAGTAGTATAGAACCCCCACTCCCAAAACATGAGGAAGGACGAGAAGGACGAATTTCCTAACAGTCCTATAGACATATTTTTAACCGATTTTCGGCGATTTTTCGCGTACTTTTCGGCAATTTCAAAGCATTTGTAAGGATTTTCGAGGCATAAAAAATTGATGGGGCCATGAGGGACTACGAAAGGGACGAATTTCCTAACAGTCCTACAGACCTATTTTTAACCGGTTTTCAGTAATTTTTGCCTACTTTTGGCAATTTTACAGCACTTTTCAGGAATTCCGATAAAAACCTCATAGAGGAGGGTGACTGCGCCATGAGATGGTACGAATTTCCTAACAGTTCTACGTAAGGACTAGTCTCGTATAAGGACTATTGTATTTAGATAGTCCCCGCGCGAGGACTAGTCCCGCTTACTATTGTATTCAAATGGTCCTACACAAGGACTAGTCCGTTTGCTATCGTATTTAGATGGCCCTGCGTGGGGACTAGTCCAGCGTGCTATTGTATTTAGATGGTGCTGCATGAGGACTAGTCTTGTGCAAGGACTGTTGAATGTAAATAGTCCGGCGTGGGGACTATTATTTAAGTAGTCCGGCATGGGGACTATTGTATTTTAATGGTCCGGGGACTATTGTATTCAAATGGTCCTGCAAATCCCTAAAACCTAGCAGCTAAGGCTATGACCCGTGAATAGGAACAATTAGCCACCAGCTTAGACCTAATGAGTTGTACCTAAGATCTAAACCTAAGGTCTTACACCTGAGTCCAAAGCTCTAAAACCAAGCAGCTAAGGCTTTGACCTATGAATAGGACCAATTAGCCACCAGCTTATGTGTTGGACCTAAGATCTAAACCTAAGACCTTACACATGATTCCAAAGCCCACAAACCTAGCAGCTAACGCTTTGGCCTATAAAAGAGACCTATTAGCTATTATCTTATGCCGAATGTGTTGGACCTAAGATCTTAACCCAAGACCTTACACCTGGGTCCAAAGACCAAACCTAGCTGCTTAGGCTTTGAGGACCTATTAGGCATTGGCATAGACCTAATGAGTTGGACCTAAGAACCTAATGCCTTAAACCTTAGTGCAAAAAACCTTAGACTAGACTAATTCCTTAGACGTAAGATATAATTATTCCTTAGACCCGAGGCCCTGACCAAGCCCTTAAACCTAGCAGCTAGGGTTTTGACCTGTGAAAAGGACCTATTAGCCACCAGGTTAGACCTAATGTGTTGCACCTAAGATCTCAACCTAAGGCCTTACACCTGAGTTCAAAGCCCTAAAACATAGCACCTAAGGCTTTGACCTGTGAATAGTGCCTATTAGCCAACAGCCTAAACCTAATGTGTTGGCACTAAAATGTAAACCTAAGGCCTTGCACCTGAGTCCAAAGCCCTAAAACCTAGCAGCTAAGGCTTTGACCTGTGAATATCGCCTATTAGCCACCAGCTTAGACGTAATGTGTAGGACCTAAGTTCTAAACCTAAGGCCTTACACATGGTTCCTAAGACCAAATGCATTGGATCAAATTAAATCCTTAGACCAACGATCTAATTTCATAGACCCAAGGCCTTAGACTTAGGTCCTAAAACCTGGCAGCTAAGGATTTGACCTGTGAATAGTGCCTATTAGCCAACAGCCTAAACCTAATGTGTTGGGACTAAGATGTAAACCTAAGGCCTTGCACCTGAGTCCAAAGCCCTACATCCTATCAGCTAAGGCTTTGACCTGTGAATAGGGCCTATTAGCCACCAGCTTAGACCTAATGTGTTGGACCTAAGACCTAAACCTAAGGCATTACACCTTAGAGAAATCCCTAAAACCTAGCAGCTAAGGCTTTGACCTTTGAATAGGACCAATTAGCCACCAGCTTAGACCTAATGTGTTGCACCTAAGATCTAAACCTAAGGCCTTGCATCGGAGTCCAAAGCCCTAAAACCTTGCAGCTAAGGATTTGACCTATGAATAGGGCCAATAAGCCACCAACTTAGACATAATGTGTTGCACCTCAGATCTAATTCCTTAGACCCAAGGCTTTAGACTTAAGCCCTAAAACCTAGCAAGATTTTGACCTATGAGGACTATTGTATTTCGATGGTCCAACGTGGGGACTATTGAATTTAGATGGTCCCGCGTAAGGACTATTATATAGATGGTCCTGCGTGAGGACTATTGAATTTAGATAGTCCGGCGTGAAGACTATTACATTTTAGATAGTCCGGCGTGAGGACTATTGCATTTTAGATAGTCCGGTGTGGGGACTATTGAATTTGAGATAGTCCTGCATGAGGACTATTGAGTTTTAGATAGTCCTGCATGAGGACTATTGAGTTTTAGATAGTCCGGTGTGAGGACTATTGAATTTTAGATAGTCCGACATGGGGACTATTGTATGTAGATAGTCCGGCGTGGGGACTATTGCATTTTAGATAGTCCGGCGTGAAGACTATTACATTTTAGATAGTCCGGCGTGAGGACTATTGCATTTTAGATAGTCCGGTGTGGGGACTATTGAATTTGAGATAGTCCTGCATGAGGACTATTGAGTTTTAGATAGTCCGGTGTGAGGACTATTGAACTTTAGATAGTCCGACATGGGGACTATTGTATGTAGATAGTCCGGCATGGGGACTATCGCATTTTAGATAGTCCGGCGTGAGGACTATTACATTTTAGATAGTCCGGCGTGAGGACTATTGCATTTTAGATAGTCCGGTGTGGGGACTATTGAATTTGAGATAGTCCTGCATGAGGACTATTGAGTTTTAGATAGTCCGGCGTGAGGACTATTGAATTTTAGATAGTCCGACATGGGGACTATTGTATGTAGATAGTCCGGCATGGGGACTATCGCATTTTAGATAGTCCGGCGTGAGGACTATTACATTTTAGATAATCCGGCGTGAGGACTATTGCATTTTAGATGGTCCGGTGTGGGGACTATTGAATTTGAGATAGTCCTGCATGAGGACTATTGAGTTTTAGATAGTCCGGCGTGAGGACTATTGAATTTTAGATAGTCCGACATGGGGACTATTGTATTTAGATAGTCCGTTGTGGGAATATTATATTTGGATAGTCCGGCGTGGGGACTATTGTATTTAAATGGTTCTGCATGCCATTAAATTTAGATAGTCTGGAGTGCTTATTATATTTAAATGGTCCAGCACAAGGACTATTGAATTTAGATAGTTCCGCGTAAGGACTAGTTCCGTGTAAGAAATATTGTATTTAGGGGTAGTCCTGCGTAACGACTAGTCCCGTGCAAGGACTATTGTATTTAAATGGTCCTGCAGAGCCCTAAAACCTAGCAGCGAAGGCTTTAACCTGTGAATAGGGTCTATTGGCCACCAGCTTAAACCTAATGTTTTGCACCTAAGATCTAAACCTAAGGCCTTACACCTGAGTCCAAAACCTTTAATCCTAGCAGCTAAGGCACTGACCTGTGAATAGGGCCTATTAGCCACCAGCTTAGACATAATGTGTTGCAACTAAGATCTTAATCTAAGACCTTACACCTGAGTCCAAAGCCCTAAAACCTCGCAGTTAAGGATTTGGCCTGTGAATAGGGCCTATCAGCCAACAGCCTAAACCTAATGTGTTGGACCTATGATCTAAACATAAGGCCTTACACCCGAGTCCAAAGCTCTAAAACCTAGCAGCTAAGCCTTTGACCTGTGAATAGGGCCTATTAACCACCAGCTTAGATCTAATGTGTTGAACCTAAGTTCTAAGCCTACAAGGTCTTATACCTGAGTCCAAAACCCTAAAACTTTGCAGCTAAGGCTTTGACCTGTGAATAGGGGCCTATTATCCATCAGCTTAGGCCTAATGTGTTGGACCTAAGATCTAAACCTAAGGCCTTACACATGGTTCCTAAGACCAAATGCTTTGGACCAAATTAAACCCTTAGACCAACGATCTAATTCCATAGACCCAAGGCCTTAGACTTAGGTTCTTAAACCTAGCAGCTAAGGATTTGACCTGTGAATAGGGCCTATAAGCCAACAGCCTAGACCTAATGTGTTGGATGATCTAAACCTAAGGCCTTACACCCGAGTCCAAACCCTACAACCTATCAGCTATGGATTTGACCTGTGAATAAGGCCTATTAGACAACAGCCTAGACCTAATTTGTTGGGACTAAGATGTAAGCCTAAGGCCTTGCACCTGAGTCCAAAGCCTTAAAATTTAGCAGGTAAGGTTTTAACCTGTGAATAGGACCAGGAGGCCTTAGGCTTAAGACCTAAGACCTAGCAGCTGAGGATGCGACCTATGAGCCATTAGCCTAGAACTAATGAATTAGACCTAAGATCCAAACCTAAGGCCTTACATTGCACCTGAGTCCAAAGTCCAAACACCTTGGACTAGAATAATTCCTTGAACCTAAGATCTAATTCCTAAGACCCAAGGCTTTAGACTTAAGACCTAAAATCCTACAAGGGGGCCGCGATTCAAAGCCCTCCATGAATTGAGCAAACATTAGTCAACGAGGTCTTTTTTCTTTGATTATGAAATCATGATCAGAAATGGTTATCACATTCAGATTGGCGTATTTGAAGACCAACCTCCATCCATCTTACCCAAGACCTAGAGCCCTACCGCATGGACTTGACCCAAGACCTATAGCCTTACACCATGGTCTAGGCTTTTAAGCTATTAGACCCAAGACTTAGGGCTCTACACCATGGTCTAGACGCAAGATCTAAGGCCTGCGGTCTAGGCTTTTAGGTTCTTAGCCCCAAGATCTAAGGCCTGAGGTCTAGGAATTTAGGTTCTTAGCCCCAAGATCTAAGGCCCGTGGTCTAGGCCTTTAGGTACTTAGACCCAAGGAATAAGATCCGTGGTCTAGGCTTTTAGGTTCTTAGACCCAAAATACGGCCCGTGGACTAGGCCTTTAGGTTCTTTGACCCAAGACCTAAGACCATGCACCGTGTTCTAATACTCGTTTTAAAGGCGGCCAGGCCTCAGGCCCTACCGCATGGGATATACCCAACATCTAAGGATATACACCATGGTCTAGGCTTTTAAGTTCTTAGACCCAAGACCTGAGGCCGTAGAGTTAAGACCTGGAAACTTACAAGGGGGCCGCGATTCACGACCCACCCCCCTGAACAGACACTGTGGTGAAAACCTAAGACCTAAGGCCATACACCGTGGTCTAAGCTTTTAAGTTCTTACACCCAAGACCTAAGACCCTACACCAGAGTCAAGGACTAAGGTCTATGGACTTTTAGGTTCTTATACCCAAGGACTAAGGGCCAACACCAGGGTCTAGAACCAAGACCAAAGGACCGTGGTCTAGGATTTTAGGTTCTTATTCCCAAGGACTAAGGGCCAACACCAGGGTCTAGAACCAACACCAAAGATCCGTGGTCTAGGCTTTTAGGTTCTTATACCCAAGTCCTAAGGCCCTACACCATGGTCTAAAACCAAGACCCAAGGTCCGTTGTGTAGGCTTTTATGTTCTTATACCCAAGACCTAAGGCCCTACACCAGGGTCTAGAACCAAGATCTAAGGTCCGTGGTCTAGGCTTTTAGGTTTCTTATACCCAAGGACTAAGGCCCTACACCAGGGTCTAGAACCAAGGCTAAAGGTCCGTGGTCTAGACTTTTAGGTTCTTATACCCAAGGACTAAGGCCCTACACCAGGGTCTAGATCTAAGACTTAAGGCATGTGGGCTAGGCCATTAGGTTCTTAGATCCAAGACATAAGGACCCACACCCATGGTCTAGGCCCAAGCCCTAAGGCCATACACCATGATCTAGACCCTAAGACTAAAGCCCTTACACCATGGTCTAGTACTCGGCTTTAACCGTGTGCAGTTTCATCCATACCTAGAGGAAAGTCAGCCAACAAGTTCTTCGGCCCAAGACCTAAGACCCACCAGCATGGTCTAGATCCTCAAGCCCTGAGACCGTGGTTTAAGTCCCTAGACCCAATTTCTCACCGTGGTCCCTAGACCCACCGTGGTTTAGATCCCCAAAACCTAAAGCTATACACCGTGGTCCTCAGGCTATACACCGAAGTCTTAAGGCTATACACATTATTCTTAGACCCAAATTCTAATTCCACCGTGGTCTAGATCCCCAACACCTAAGGTTATACACGGTGTTCTATGTTCTTAGACCCATATTCTAATTCCATTATGGTCTAGATCCCCAAGACCTAAGGCCATACACCGTGTTCTAAGTTCTTAGACCCAAATTCTAATTCCGCCATGGTCTGTATACCCAAGACCTAAGGCCCTACACCATGGTCTAGTATTCGTCTTAAACCGTGCACAATTAATTGTGGTTGTTTCGACTAAAGCTAGAGGAAACTCGGCCTTTAAGTCCTTAGACCTAAGACCTAAGGCCATACACCGTGATCTGGACCTAAAACCTCATACCATACACCATGGTCTAGATCCAAGACCTAAGTCCCTACACCGTGGCCTAGTACTCTTCTTAAGCCGTTTGCAGTTATTAATGTTTCGTCTATACCTTGAGGAAAATTGGTCTTTTATGTTCTTAGACCTGAGACCTAAGCTTTTACACCATGGTCTAATACTTGTTTTAAGCCGTGTCAAGTTGTGATTTTTCATCTATAGCTAGAGGAAAGTCGGTCTTTAAGTTCTTAGACCCTAGACCTAAGGCCATACACCGTGGTCCAGTACTTGTCTTAATCCGTGTGCAGTTATTACTGTTTCGTCTATACCTAGAGGTAAATCGGCCTTTTATAATCTTAGACCTGAGAACTAAGTTTTTACACTATGGTTTAATACTTGTCTTAAGCCGTACGCAGTTGTGGTTGTTTCATGCATGGATAGAAGAAAGTCGGCCTTTAAGTTCTTAGACCCAAGACCTAAGGCCCTATACCACATTCCAGACCCAAGACCTAAGGGCATACACCGTGGTTCAGTACTTGTCTTAATCTGTGTGCAGTTATTACTGTCTCGTCTATACCTAGAGGAAAATCGGCCATTTATGTTAGACCTGAGAGCTAAGGTTCACATTCATCACCCGATTTAAAAAAGGTTCGCAGACGTTAATTAAAAAAAACATCGTCTACACATCGATTTTCAAAAACGATGTGTACACGTTAATTTTTAAAAATATCGTCTACAGATCGATTTTCAAAAACGATGTGTACACGTTAATTTTGAAAAACATCGTTTACACATCGATTTTACCAACAAGTTAAACCTAATACCTAAATCCCAAGCATTTAAGGCATTAGACCATGGATCTGTATGTATATGACCATAAACATTTGACCTAAGATCTAAGACTTTAACGTAAGACCTAAGCCCTAAGACCCTACCCCATGGGCTAGTACTCGTCCTACACCGCGTGGGACCGTGTAAAATGACGTGCATAAAGCCAATCATATGTATTATTTGAAAGCACAGCGCACGTGAACGCCTGTGTTGCTGTTGGGCGTTTTAATGATTTGCGCTTTCGGGCGTTTTGCAAACTCGACGCGGAAATTATGACCGCAGACGTAAATTATTAAAAAACATCGTCTACACATCGATTTGGAAAACGATCATAGACGTCGATTATTTTAAACAGCGTCTGGGCATCGATTTTGAAAAACGTTTGCAGACGTTATTTATTAAAAGTATCGTCTGCACATCGATTTCGAAAAACGTTCGCAGACGTTATTTATTAAAGGGCATCGTCTACACATCGATTTTGAAAAACGTTCGCAGACGTTAATTATTAGAGGGCATCGTCTACACATCGATTTGCAATATGCAGGTCGAGTTTGCAAAACGCCCAACAGCAAACACAGGCGTTCACGTGCGCTGTGCTTTCAAATAATACATATGATTGGCTTTATGCACGTCATTTTACACGGTCCCACGCGGTGTAGGACGAGTACTAGCCCATGGGGTAGGGTCTTAGGGCTTAGGTCTTACGTTAAAGTCTTAGATCTTAGGTCAAATGTTTATGGTCATATACATACAGATCCATGGTCTAATGCCTTAAATGCTTGGGATTTAGGTATTAGGTATAACTTGTTGGTAAAATCGATGTGTAAACGATGTTTTTCAAAATTAACGTGTACACATCGTTTTTGAAAATCGATCTGTAGACGATATTTTTAAAAATTAACGTGTACACATCGTTTTTGAAAATCGATGTGTAGACGATGTTTTTTTTAATTAACGTCTGCGAACCTTTTTTAAATCGGGTGATGAATGTGAACCTTAGCTCTCAGGTCTAACATAAATGGCCGATTTTCCTCTAGGTATAGACGAGACAGTAATAACTGCACACAGATTAAGACAAGTACTGAACCACGGTGTATGCCCTTAGGTCTTGGGTCTGGAATGTGGTATAGGGCCTTAGGTCTTGGGTCTAAGAACTTAAAGGCCGACTTTCTTCTATCCATGCATGAAACAACCACAACTGCGTACGGCTTAAGACAAGTATTAAACCATAGTGTAAAAACTTAGTTCTCAGGTCTAAGATTATAAAAGGCCGATTTACCTCTAGGTATAGACGAAACAGTAATAACTGCACACGGATTAAGACAAGTACTGGACCACGGTGTATGGCCTTAGGTCTAGGGTCTAAGAACTTAAAGACCGACTTTCCTCTAGCTATAGATGGAAAATCACAACTTGACACGGCTTAAAACAAGTATTAGACCATGGTGTAAAAGCTTAGGTCTCAGGTCTAAGAACATAAAAGACCAATTTTCCTCAAGGTATAGACGAAACATTAATAACTGCAAACGGCTTAAGAAGAGTACTAGGCCACGGTGTAGGGACTTAGGTCTTGGATCTAGACCATGGTGTATGGTATGAGGTTTTAGGTCCAGATCACGGTGTATGGCCTTAGGTCTTAGGTCTAAGGACTTAAAGGCCGAGTTTCCTCTAGCTTTAGTCGAAACAACCACAATTAATTGTGCACGGTTTAAGACGAATACTAGACCATGGTGTAGGGCCTTAGGTCTTGGGTATACAGACCATGGCGGAATTAGAATTTGGGTCTAAGAACTTAGAACACGGTGTATGGCCTTAGGTCTTGGGGATCTAGACCATAATGGAATTAGAATATGGGTCTAAGAACATAGAACACCGTGTATAACCTTAGGTGTTGGGGATCTAGACCACGGTGGAATTAGAATTTGGGTCTAAGAATACTGTGTATAGCCTTAAGACTTCGGTGTATAGCCTGAGGACCACGGTGTATAGCTTTAGGTTTTGGGGATCTAAACCACGGTGGATTAGAAATTGGGTCTAGGGACTTAAACCACGGTCTCAGGGCTTGAGGATCTAGACCATGCTGGTGGGTCTTAGGTCTTGGGCCGAAGAACTTGTTGGCTGACTTTCCTCTAGGTATGGATGAAACTGCACACGGTTAAAGCCGAGTACTAGACCATGGTGTAAGGGCTTTAGTCTTAGGGTCTAGATCATGGTGTATGGCCTTAGGGCTTGGGCCTAGACCATGGGTGTGGGTCCTTATGTCTTGGATCTAAGAACCTAATGGCCTAGCCCACATGCCTTAAGTCTTAGATCTAGACCCTGGTGTAGGGCCTTAGTCCTTGGGTATAAGAACCTAAAAGTCTAGACCACGGACCTTTAGCCTTGGTTCTAGACCCTGGTGTAGGGCCTTAGTCCTTGGGTATAAGAAACCTAAAAGCCTAGACCACGGACCTTAGATCTTGGTTCTAGACCCTGGTGTAGGGCCTTAGGTCTTGGGTATAAGAACATAAAAGCCTACACAACGGACCTTGGGTCTTGGTTTTAGACCATGGTGTAGGGCCTTAGGACTTGGGTATAAGAACCTAAAAGCCTAGACCACGGATCTTTAGTGTTGGTTCTAGACCCTGGTGTTGGCCCTTAGTCCTTGGGAATAAGAACCTAAAATCCTAGACCACGGTCCTTTGGTCTTGGTTCTAGACCCTGGTGTTGGCCCTTAGTCCTTGGGTATAAGAACCTAAAAGTCCATAGACCTTAGTCCTTGACTCTGGTGTAGGGTCTTAGGTCTTGGGTGTAAGAACTTAAAAGCTTAGACCACGGTGTATGGCCTTAGGTCTTAGGTTTTCACCACAGTGTCTGTTCAGGGGGGTGGGTCGTGAATCGCGGCCCCCTTGTAAGTTTCCAGGTCTTAACTCTACGGCCTCAGGTCTTGGGTCTAAGAACTTAAAAGCCTAGACCATGGTGTATATCCTTAGATGTTGGGTATATCCCATGCGGTAGGGCCTGAGGCCTGGCCGCCTTTAAAACGAGTATTAGAACACGGTGCATGGTCTTAGGTCTTGGGTCAAAGAACCTAAAGGCCTAGTCCACGGGCCGTATTTTGGGTCTAAGAACCTAAAAGCCTAGACCACGGATCTTATTCCTTGGGTCTAAGTACCTAAAGGCCTAGACCACGGGCCTTAGATCTTGGGGCTAAGAACCTAAATTCCTAGACCTCAGGCCTTAGATCTTGGGGCTAAGAACCTAAAAGCCTAGACCGCAGGCCTTAGATCTTGCGTCTAGACCATGGTGTAGAGCCCTAAGTCTTGGGTCTAATAGCTTAAAAGCCTAGACCATGGTGTAAGGCTATAGGTCTTGGGTCAAGTCCATGCGGTAGGGCTCTAGGTCTTGGGTAAGATGGATGGAGGTTGGTCTTCAAATACGCCAATCTGAATGTGATAACCATTTCTGATCATGATTTCATAATCAAAGAAAAAAGACCTCGTTGACTAATGTTTGCTCAATTCTTGGAGGGCTTTGAATCGCGGCCCCCTTGTAGGATTTTAGGTCTTAAGTCTAAAGCCTTGGGTCTTAGGAATTAGATCTTAGGTTCAAGGAATTATTCTAGTCCAAGGTGTTTGGACTTTGGACTCAGGTGCAATGTAAGGCCTTAGGTTTGGATCTTAGGTCTAATTCATTAGTTCTAGGCTAATGGCTCATAGGTCGCATCCTCAGCTGCTAGGTCTTAGGTCTTAAGCCTAAGGCCTCCTGGTCCTATTCACAGGTTAAAACCTTACCTGCTAAATTTTAAGGCTTTGGACTCAGGTGCAAGGCCTTAGGCTTACATCTTAGTCCCAACAAATTAGGTCTAGGCTGTTGTCTAATAGGCCTTATTCACAGGTCAAATCCATAGCTAATAGGTTGTAGGGTTTGGACTCGGGTGTAAGGCCTTAGGTTTAGATCATCCAACACATTAGGTCTAGGCTGTTGGCTTATAGGCCCTATTCACAGGTCAAATCCTTAGCTGCTAGGTTTAAGAACCTAAGTCTAAGGCCTTGGGTCTATGGAATTAGATCGTTGGTCTAAGGGTTTAATTTGGTCCAAAGCATTTGGTCTTAGGAACCATGTGTAAGGCCTTAGGTTTAGATCTTAGGTCCAACACATTAGGCCTAAGCTGATGGATAATAGGCCCCTATTCACAGGTCAAAGCCTTAGCTGCAAAGTTTTAGGGTTTTGGACTCAGGTATAAGACCTTGTAGGCTTAGAACTTAGGTTCAACACATTAGATCTAAGCTGGTGGTTAATAGGCCCTATTCACAGGTCAAAGGCTTAGCTGCTAGGTTTTAGAGCTTTGGACTCGGGTGTAAGGCCTTATGTTTAGATCATAGGTCCAACACATTAGGTTTAGGCTGTTGGCTGATAGGCCCTATTCACAGGCCAAATCCTTAACTGCGAGGTTTTAGGGCTTTGGACTCAGCTTTGGTGTAAGGTCTTAGATTAAGATCTTAGGTGCAACACATTATGTCTAAGCTGGTGGCTAATAGGCCCTATTCACAGGTCAGTGCCTTAGCTGCTAGGATTAAAGGTTTTGGACTCAGGTGTAAGGCCTTAGGTTTAGATCTTAGGTGCAAAACATTAGGTTTAAGCTGGTGGCCAATAGACCCTATTCACAGGTTAAAGCCTTCGCTGCTAGGTTTTAGGGCTCTGCAGGACCATTTAAATACAATAGTCCTTGCACGGGACTAGTCGTTACGCAGGACTACCCCTAAATACAATATTTCTTACACGGAACTAGTCCTTACGCGGAACTATCTAAATTCAATAGTCCTTGTGCTGGACCATTTAAATATAATAAGCACTCCAGACTATCTAAATTTAATGGCATGCAGAACCATTTAAATACAATAGTCCCCACGCCGGACTATCCAAATATAATATTCCCACAACGGACTATCTAAATACAATAGTCCCCATGTCGGACTATCTAAAATTCAATAGTCCTCACGCCGGACTATCTAAAACTCAATAGTCCTCATGCAGGACTATCTCAAATTCAATAGTCCCCACACCGGACCATCTAAAATGCAATAGTCCTCACGCCGGATTATCTAAAATGTAATAGTCCTCACGCCGGACTATCTAAAATGCGATAGTCCCCATGCCGGACTATCTACATACAATAGTCCCCATGTCGGACTATCTAAAATTCAATAGTCCTCACGCCGGACTATCTAAAACTCAATAGTCCTCATGCAGGACTATCTCAAATTCAATAGTCCCCACACCGGACTATCTAAAATGCAATAGTCCTCACGCCGGACTATCTAAAATGTAATAGTCCTCACGCCGGACTATCTAAAATGCGATAGTCCCCATGCCGGACTATCTACATACAATAGTCCCCATGTCGGACTATCTAAAGTTCAATAGTCCTCACACCGGACTATCTAAAACTCAATAGTCCTCATGCAGGACTATCTCAAATTCAATAGTCCCCACACCGGACTATCTAAAATGCAATAGTCCTCACGCCGGACTATCTAAAATGTAATAGTCTTCACGCCGGACTATCTAAAATGCAATAGTCCCCACGCCGGACTATCTACATACAATAGTCCCCATGTCGGACTATCTAAAATTCAATAGTCCTCACACCGGACTATCTAAAACTCAATAGTCCTCATGCAGGACTATCTCAAATTCAATAGTCCCCACACCGGACTATCTAAAATGCAATAGTCCTCACGCCGGACTATCTAAAATGTAATAGTCTTCACGCCGGACTATCTAAAATGCAATAGTCCCCACGCCGGACTATTTAAATACAATAGCCCCCACACCGGACTATCTAAACTCAATAGTCCTCACGCAGGACCATCTATATAATAGTCCTTACGCGGGACCATCTAAATTCAATAGTCCCCACGTTGGACCATCTAAATACAATAGTCCTCATAGGTCAAAATCTTGCTAGGTTTTAGGGCTTAAGTCTAAAGCCTTGGGTCTAAGGAATTAGATCTGAGGTGCAACACATTATGTCTAAGTTGGTGGCTTATTGGCCCTATTCATAGGTCAAATCCTTAGCTGCAAGGTTTTAGGGCTTTGGACTCCGATGCAAGGCCTTAGGTTTAGATCTTAGGTGCAACACATTAGGTCTAAGCTGGTGGCTAATTGGTCCTATTCAAAGGTCAAAGCCTTAGCTGCTAGGTTTTAGGGATTTCTCTAAGGTGTAATGCCTTAGGTTTAGGTCTTAGGTCCAACACATTAGGTCTAAGCTGGTGGCTAATAGGCCCTATTCACAGGTCAAAGCCTTAGCTGATAGGATGTAGGGCTTTGGACTCAGGTGCAAGGCCTTAGGTTTACATCTTAGTCCCAACACATTAGGTTTAGGCTGTTGGCTAATAGGCACTATTCACAGGTCAAATCCTTAGCTGCCAGGTTTTAGGACCTAAGTCTAAGGCCTTGGGTCTATGAAATTAGATCGTTGGTCTAAGGATTTAATTTGATCCATTGCATTTGGTCTTAGGAACCATGTGTAAGGCCTTAGGTTTAGAACTTAGGTCCAACACATTACGTCTAAGCTGGTGGCTAATAGGCGATATTCACAGGTCAAAGCCTTAGCTGCTAGGTTTTAGGGCTTTGGACTCAGGTGCAAGGCCTTAGGTTTACATTTTAGTGCCAACACATTAGGTTTAGGCTGTTGGCTAATAGGCACTATTCACAGGTCAAAGCCTTAGGTGCTATGTTTTAGGGCTTTGAACTCAGGTGTAAGGCCTTAGGTTGAGATCTTAGGTGCAACACATTAGGTCTAACCTGGTGGCTAATAGGTCCTTTTCACAGGTCAAAACCCTAGCTGCTAGGTTTAAGGGCTTGGTCAGGGCCTCGGGTCTAAGGAATAATTATATCTTACGTCTAAGGAATTAGTCTAGTCTAAGGTTTTTTGCACTAAGGTTTAAGGCATTAGGTTCTTAGGTCCAACTCATTAGGTCTATGCCAATGCCTAATAGGTCCTCAAAGCCTAAGCAGCTAGGTTTGGTCTTTGGACCCAGGTGTAAGGTCTTGGGTTAAGATCTTAGGTCCAACACATTCGGCATAAGATAATAGCTAATAGGTCTCTTTTATAGGCCAAAGCGTTAGCTGCTAGGTTTGTGGGCTTTGGAATCATGTGTAAGGTCTTAGGTTTAGATCTTAGGTCCAACACATAAGCTGGTGGCTAATTGGTCCTATTCATAGGTCAAAGCCTTAGCTGCTTGGTTTTAGAGCTTTGGACTCAGGTGTAAGACCTTAGGTTTAGATCTTAGGTACAACTCATTAGGTCTAAGCTGGTGGCTAATTGTTCCTATTCACGGGTCATAGCCTTAGCTGCTAGGTTTTAGGGATTTGCAGGACCATTTGAATACAATAGTCCCCGGACCATTAAAATACAATAGTCCCCATGCCGGACTACTTAAATAATAGTCCCCACGCCGGACTATTTACATTCAACAGTCCTTGCACAAGACTAGTCCTCATGCAGCACCATCTAAATACAATAGCACGCTGGACTAGTCCCCACGCAGGGCCATCTAAATACGATAGCAAACGGACTAGTCCTTGTGTAGGACCATTTGAATACAATAGTAAGCGGGACTAGTCCTCGCGCGGGGACTATCTAAATACAATAGTCCTTATACGAGACTAGTCCTTACGTAGAACTGTTAGGAAATTCGTACCATCTCATGGCGCAGTCACCCTCCTCTATGAGGTTTTTATCGGAATTCCTGAAAAGTGCTGTAAAATTGCCAAAAGTAGGCAAAAATTACTGAAAACCGGTTAAAAATAGGTCTGTAGGACTGTTAGGAAATTCGTCCCTTTCGTAGTCCCTCATGGCCCCATCAATTTTTTATGCCTCGAAAATCCTTACAAATGCTTTGAAATTGCCGAAAAGTACGCGAAAAATCGCCGAAAATCGGTTAAAAATATGTCTATAGGACTGTTAGGAAATTCGTCCTTCTCGTCCTTCCTCATGTTTTGGGAGTGGGGGTTCTATACTACTCTCGATACTGATATTTTCCTGTTTCTGAAGCTACAGTTAAAATATGTCTGTCTCTGGGGTCTACTTCAATTTGGAAAAAGGAATTCTTCACATCATTCTTGCTGAAGTACTGTATGCCTGATAAAGAAACTACTGATAAAGAAGAAACAATTTTACTTGAGTTAGACAAGTTTAAAATAAAACATAAAGTTTTATGTTAAACTTGTCTAACTCAAGTAAAATTGTTTCTTCTTTACAATTTTACACAAGCAAATCACAATTTATGTACGAAAACATTGAATTATTTGGGCATAAAATAACAAAGGATGGAATAAAACCTCTTCTAAGGAACATAGAAGCAATCTCTCTAATTGAAAGGCCTAAAACTATCAAACAAGTTCGTTCAGCGTTAGGTGCATTTAATTTCTTTAGAGCACATACCCAAAATTTTGCAGAGATAGCAGTACCACTAACAAATCTGATTAAGGAATACAAAAAAGTAAGGTATTCAAATGGACTCAAGAATGTGAAGACGTCCTCCTATCCACAATTTTGATCGGCCAATCAGATGATGTTATTGGAATTTACATTCTTCTGATTGGCCTAGACCATCCACGTGGACTTGAGAGTCCGAGATTTTATATTTAAGTTATGTTAAGAATTAATTTAATTTTGAGATGTAGTTACATACCCTGCCGTCGTCCGAGCAATACTAAGGATGCTTTTCCTCATTTTCCTCTCTGATGCTACACAACCAACTCTCTGACAGAGTCAAACCCCTAAAGGTAACAAAATAGTTGTTGCATAGAAAAAGAGGCTAAGGCCAGAACATTTTACGCTTTCAGGGTGTTCCTAAAGGTAACTGTGGGAGCCTATAATCGTTATCTGCCGCCATTTGATCATATCGACCACTCCACCATCGAAGGAAGTCTGTGTAATTTATTGTTTCTTGTGAAGTTTATGTGAGTTTTTTATGTTAAACAAAAACAAAAGACTTTGACGCAGCTATTTTAGAATTTTTCTGGTGACAAGGGAAGGAGGATGTAATTCAGACAATTTTTTTAGTGTTCTATCTATCTTCAAAAGCGCTAGTGGCGAGCCCTAATACGTCATACTGGCTGGCATTTCACATAATATCTCTTTCTTTATCATTTTAACGCTGATTATCACCAAGGTTTCTGATACTGACTGATGACGGTGAGGTTGACTTGGTAGTGGCGGGTGGGGGAGCGCTTGAAGTCGACCCGGCAGCGGTAGGATCCGCCGTCCGCGTCCTTGACGCCCTCTATCGTCAGCTTGGCGGGGGTGTCCGCGAACCGGAAGGAGGTGCGGCCGCGGAGGGTGGCGTTGGCCCAGTGGAGCGGAGCCTCGGCGTTGCGACCCCGGGCGTCGTAGCTGGCAACACGTACAACAACACTTAGTACAACACTAACAACAGAACCACGTTCCTTGCCTCGCATTGTTGTTCAGGTAAATTTACTTGACTGAAAATGTGTTCTTTTTTCGAGTTTAGTTGTGAAAAATTAATATCTATGTCAAAGTCGTGTTAGTTACACCACCTACACCTCAAGAACGGCTGAACTGATTTTACTGAAGTTACTTTTTATCCAGATTCCTTCATAGGGCTCCGTCCCACACGTCTTCAAAGCTACCCTGTTATTCTTAGGCCGGCCGCACACTGAAACGGACGCGACGCGACAAGACAAAGCATATTACGACTTTGCGATCAAAGGTAAAAACATATTATTGAATTGAATACCCATACACTATAAAACATATATTATTGTCTTCGCCCGCGAAGTTGTAATATGCTTTGTCTTGTTGTGTCGCGTCGCGTCCGATCCGTTGTCGTGTCCGTTGGTGAGCGGCCGGCCTTATAGAAGCAACATTTTTGTATTTGAACATATGATTACATTAAGGAGTATTAATTCTAAAAACAGCTGTTATCTTTTAAAATATTGAGGGAAGATTGGTATACTAGGCGCCACGAAATTGCGAGCTCGGAAATTTTAACAGCTGGATGCTGATTTACATTAGTCTAGCGATGTGTTCAGTTTGTTTTTATTTCCATGTTTTCCCAAATTTGCAGTTGTTAATAACAGGTACCAACAGCTGGATGGGTCGGCGCAAATCGGCAACACTGTTTTAAATTCAGGCTCGCATTTTCGTGACACCTACTATAGTAAAATACTAGAGGATACTAGAGGACTTGTGGCGGGTGAGCGTAGGGAATGAGCTAATCATGATGGGGATTAAGCATAGCGAACAAACTTAACTGAAGGGCAAAATTTTCTCAAGTTGGCATTGCAAAGCATGCTGGGTAATCGGGTAATCTTGGGCACCAATAATTTCACGTTGTTATTATAGTACACACGATGCCAAAATGTAATCCTTGAATTCGTCTACTAAAAAATCTATTTTCATCACACTACATCGATATCACCTGTTTTCGACCCTCGTTTCTACCGTCGAATCAGCTGTTTTGCCGGCCTAGGACGGCAAAATTTTCCGGCCTAGGCCTGCAGAATCAGCTGGCCTAGACCTTACATAAAAACATTCACAACACGTTGTATCACAAAAACATGTGACTGCAACAATGAAATGAATTGGTTGCCTAGCAACCGGAAACACATTGCATCCCTCTAGATTAGCTTAGTAGTGCTTGGCTTAGTTGTTTAGCTCAGAATAAAATATTTTTTCATTAGTATAATATTTATTGCATTGTGTAGTGTGTTGAAAAATATCGTTCGTAACTCGGGCCGAAAGCGTTTTGCCAACCCTCGATCGTTTCAAGTTCTCGACTTCGTCTCGAACTTGAAACACGATCTCGGAGCCGGCAAAACGCCACTTTCGGCCCTTGTGACGAAATATACTATTTGAATTTTAAATAAATCTATGGTGAAATAATTATTGTATTTGTGGAGACAGTTGTAATAATTTATCATTTGAAGATTAATGAACGAATCCAACAGTTGGAACAGACAAATAAAACTCAAATTGACTAAGTAAACAAAGTTATGTCAATATGTGTAACTCAGGACAAATGACAACATTTTTTACACTATATAATTCACTAATTGACGCAATAAATTAAGCTCATAGACCAAGCAATACCAGAAGGAATGACGTTATCATTATTTACACAATATTAGGATCTAAGCCTTAAAACGTTGTAAATAATATCTTTATTTGTTGTCATATTTTAATTTTAAATCAAAAGGCCACTATGTTTTGAAAGTAATTATTATAATTTTTGTCAGTAAAGTGAATACTAAGTGGAAAAAGGAAATTTTCGTGCTAAACTAAAACAGATAAAAAGACTAAGTGAATGAAATATGTTAGTATGTGCTCAAGGTTCTATAAAAAATGGCAACATCATCAACTCACGACAAATATTTTACATCCCATCCATCAAAATGTATGTAAACATCCAAGCAACAAAACTTGTTTTTCGAGCGAAGAGTAAATATACCTCAAAAGAGAAATGTACTCTCACTTGGTTCCCTTTGATCGTACATTTTTCATCAGAATTAGATTCTGAGAAAATGCTACAGTGATAGTTAGAATTGAGGTAATGATAATGAAATCTGTGGAAGTTGTGTATATGATTTGAGAAAATTACGACATTTAACTGAAGCAGGGCTGACCTGTAGATGGGTGAGTCGGACAGTTCTTTATACCAGATGACCAGGTGAGCCCTGTCGCCGGCCAGGGTGGTGTGTACATCGCACGGCAGCTTGGCCACCCCTCCCTTGACCGCCTCCGTGGACGACACACTCTCTACAACAACACACAACACTCTCAACAACAACAACAACACACAACACTTAAAACACACATGCACAATATAGTTAATCAAGTGATGCTCACGTAAGAACTGTGACTACACGATAATTTGGCCTGTACATTTATGGTTAAGGTACTAATTTTTTCTCACAAGTGTTCTTAGACAAAGTTAATAACACCTATAAAAATTTGGTAAATTATGTATTTTCTCTCCTATTTTAATGTAATCTAGCTTTGAAATGACCTTTAATTTGCTGTAGCTACCTAACCGTTACGTTTAGAGAAAAATGTCAAATAATAGAAGAGTCTCAAAAACACGTGTTCAATCCAAAAATAACATTAAAATTGGGGGTTCAAATTTAAAAAAATTTAGTTGTCCCCCAAAATTTTGGTGGTGGGGAGTTGAATTCTTTGAAATTCTAAAAGACTCGTTCTTTGTTAATTGAAACCTTCCCAGGAGTTAATTAAATTATTTACACCCGTTAAAAATTTAATTCGGGGGGGGGGGGTGGGACTTTTGGGACACACGGTATATTTCGGTTGGGTTTATTTATATATTCCAATTTATTATTAAAGATTTGGTTTACAAGATTTACCCAGCAAAATTGGGTGATTACCTTTTTTCTTTCAGCATTATGTCAATAGCTCAGTAGTTTATAAACTAATTGAAACTGCACAAGTACTGATTTTTTTATTATACTTTCAATTTATTATACTTGTAAACTTAAGAAGCGGATATATTGATGCCTGTAAATCAGATTATTGTTAGATTGGTTTGAAGACAAGAAAGCTTACTAACTATAAAATAAATGACTTCCCAATGCAGTTTAAAAAAGGATTATTAGCTTATCGATTGAGCAACCATGATATTTATTTGTTTTATAATTTGTTTATTGAAATTATATTAAATTTGAAACACCAATGTTGACTGATTTTTTTACGATAGTATTGTGTGGACATGTCAACAAGTTCTGTGTAAAAATGTTATAGATTTCAATAAATTTCCTAAAACATTTGTACCAATGGAAAAGCGTTCATACAAATTAAAAGCGTAGATTCCAAGAAAAATATTATTCAAAACCCACTACAAAACGTAACAAAAGATTCCAGACAAAGTTTGATAAAGTGTCCGACCATAAAAAGAATTCATTTCCAAGAAATATTTCATTTGAATTAAAAGGTTGAGCTACTGCGTCAGTTTAAAAGTTTGCGACAAACGATTGTTTCTAAAAGTTTTAAGATTGAGTTTGTTAACAAAACAGAACTGTTATAAGATTAGCTTCAACTATTCTAATTGCATAAAGGGAACCGTTTATTTGTAAATGAAAATAACCATATAGGCCTACGTAGTAAATTAAAACTTAATTAATGTTTAATTATAATTAGTATTATTCTATCATGCCGAATGATTAAATCTGCTCATGTGACTCATTTGATATGTATAGAAAATTAATGTATGTATAATGTATAAATGCCATTTATTTTACATATCTCTTGAAAAATACAATCATACCTTGTCACGGATGACACATGAAGTGAGTGACCCATATTTTCTATCTTAAACCTAATTTGCAACCTAATATTTATTTAATGAAGATTCTTACTTATGCTAAAACACGCACAAATTTATTTGAGAGTGTTTCATTATTTTACAAACTGCAAAAATATTACCAATGTATATGTGTCAATAACTAATCACATCGCACATTCCTCACAGTACCGGTGGGACGGAGCTTGTGCTCTGTAAAATTAATAATCATCGCTTCTCAGACAAAATTTGTTCGCTCCGCTCACTCGCCCTCTTCCTTTTTGAGACAAGATCGTTTGGTTCGCTGACTTGCCAGGCCAAAGGTGCTGCACTTTGGTATAACTTTTCTTGGAGCACAGTTTAAAAATGATTCACATTAGTTTATTTATACAGTTGTCAGCTAATTGTTGTTCAATTCAGTAGCTACAAAAAATCTCTATAAGTATAGTGTGGAAACTTTGAAGGGCTCTCGGACGAAAATCATGTTTTTCTCATACTGGGACCAGCTCCAGTCGATTTCTCGTGGCTAAAACATTCATATTCAACTAAAATATCAAAAATCCTTAGACGGAAAAATCTTTTCCCGTACAAACAGTGTTTGTTTTAGAGTGTAAGATCAGTGGCAATAGCTTGCAAATAATCTCTAGGCCTATTACAAAAAAGCCACACAAAAATTCGATCCTAAAATTCCAGTAAAAAGATAACAAAAATTCCATTTTGACGTAAAAATGAAAACAATAAAAATAATTTAGTTTCCTAATTTTAAATGAGCAAAGAAGTGTCTTTTTCATATCAGATAGTTTCTGCAGTTCGAAAGAAACTTTAACATTCTCAAAATTAGCAAAATCTCAATACATTTTTATGCAGGGTAAATAAAAAAGAAGTATATCTGTACACTTTCTAATGAGTATAGTAAAACTGTGTTGAACACGAGAAGTAAATAAATGAAGCTATTTGAAAAAATACATTTTAAAATTTATTTCAACATGTTACAAATGTTCCGTATGTGCCTCACCAGTAAAACGAGAGACATCAATTCTATTGGCAAGTTCTGACCTGGCGTGTCCAAGGATATTGACTTTTAAAACTCTCTATAGCTTTTCTTGTACGTAATTCCTCGCAGTTCAGTCTTGCCCAAAAAAAAATTCAAATTACTGGGTTATGTTAAAAATAGTTTTATCTTCCCCATTGACATTGAGACTCTTGGAATCATAAAGCACATCACAAAGTTTTGAAATCAATCAACCCTGGTCAGAACTTGACTATAACGTTCATACCTACCGTTTGACGCCTGAGACCAAATACAAAATAAAAAAAAAAAATTGTTTTAAATTATTTAATTTTTTAATGGTACTATCTCCTTTATAAAACTCGTTTACAAGGTTCATTAGAAAGTGTTTACTTCTTTCTGAATCACCCTTTATATTTCTTGTATCTCTTTATTATTTACCTAATTAACAGTCATGATAGAGGAGATCTAATTTTGTCATACAATTGTACGTTGAAAAGTCTATGAGTCGTTGCTGGTCGATACTCGACGTATACAGCTCCTTTTTTTAAGCATATGGTGTAAACAATTTTAAATTCATACTAGTGGCTTGTAGGGGCAAAGGCCCCTAAAAATCAAATGGTAATGTTGTTTCCAAAAATAAGTTTCAATTTATCGCCTCCTTTCAGTATTACTGTATTTTTCTCAAGCTGCAGTGTGAATTTACACGTTTTGGGTTTTCTATAATAAAATATTTCCTAGTCTTGACGAAACTTTTTGGCGATATCAAATCTGTTAATTTACCAATAAATGTCCCCTGTATTAAAATACAGTAGTCTATTTTGTGGGAAAAAAAGAAAAATTATTGCACTATTATACTACTGAAGGCGGTAAAAATAGTTTTAACCTTAAACCTGATCATGATGAGTTTGTAACTCAAGTAAAATAAAATAGTTGAATACAACATAAGCCCATTAATACTGTAAACTCCTTCATACTGGACCCCTGTGCCCGCATTCTCCCGTCCTCACATGCCCGAAGTTCTTCTCTGTGGCTCCCGTGCCCTCTATGTTCCTCATTCCCCCTAATGCCCCCATTGTTCCAACCACCTTCTTGTTCCCCATTCCATTCCATCATATCCCGTCCCCCGTACCCGATGCCACCATTCCTCGCCATGCCCTCTATATCCCCATGTCCCCCCCCCAATAACCCCAGGTGCCCCCCACAATCCTCGTATCCCATGCCCCCGCACCCACGGTACTCCCGTGCCCACATGCTACACCTTATTCCCCATATTCCCCATGCTCTCTATCTTCTCCAAGCCTTCCCCGTGCTCCAATTCCCATCTGCCCCCCGTTCCCCGTGCCACCGACGCCCCTAATGCCCATTGTGCCTTCCTACCCCCGCGCCGCCACGTGCCCCTGGACCCCTACCCCTTTTGCCATCGATGCCTCTAGTGCTCCTTGTACCCCGCCACCCCCCGCCACCACGTGTCCCAGTGCATCCCCATGCCTCCCCAGAGTGTCCCGTATGCCCCCGCATCCCCGTACCCTCCATGCTGCCGTGCCTTCATGCTCGATGTTCCTCCCTGTGCTCCTATGTTCCCCATGCCTCCAAAGTGCCCCTCATGCCCCCCTGTCTCCAGTGCCACCGACCCCTTCGAGCCCCCATACCCCCGAACCCCCTGTGCCCCATGGTCCCCGTGCTGCCATTCTTGCCGTCCCTCTAATTACCTCCGTGCCCTCCTGTGCCATGCCCCCTATTTCCCCCACGTCTCCCGGGTGCCCCGATGCCCCCTTGCCTCCATGCCACAATCATCCTACACTCATTTTCCATTCATACTCAGGGTTAAAATACCCACTTTGTGAGGTCTCTGTATCAAAATAGTGATTTAGTCCTCGTACTTTGATTTTTAGTCTATTTTGTCTTTTCGTCAATGAAGAATACAGATTGATATTTTTAATTTTCGCACACTAACATTTACATGGAAAGCTCCCCGCCTTAATGGATTAAAAGGCATACATTGTTTCCCTACGACATACGTAAAGGAAGGGGCCAAATGGATAAAACAAAAAAATATTCCTCATACGGAGGTTTTCCAATATTAGTAGTTTACATAAAATGATTGAGTCGAAAATAAACAAATACTCAACAAAACGATTCAACTCTTCAACCCAAACTACTAAAAAGCCAATATATAAAGCAGTAACGTAATAACTAAATGACATTATTCACTGAGTAAAGACAACCATTATATCAACCATGCCTAAGCCAACTTTGGTATATTCAGCAAAAAAAATCATTCCACTCCTGTTTGTTTAATGACATAGATGGGGTCATGAAAATGAAGTCTCATGTGGATCCATAATCCGTTTATGACTATCAGTGTTATTTTTTATAGTGCATTGCCAATTGCAAAAAAGCTATAACCATAAGGTTATCTTAACTCAAAATATCTGCTCAATAACCAGCTTGAGTTTATGATAAAAGACTGGAACATCTGCTTAATCACACATGTAGATCTAAAAATCGTCTCCATTAGATTAACATTGGAACTTCAAGGTCCAATGGGGCGAAGCCTAGGTAACTTTTGATATTTCTGGTATTTTTCCTTGCGTCCTTGGCCCTCAAGCTTTAAAATGAGCCATCATACGTTACCCTATCTTTCTTCTAACTCGAGATATTTCGTGGGGACCGATTCGCTTACGGAATCTATATATATATAAGCGAAATCCCACTCACTGACTCATCACGAAATCTCAGGAACTACCAAACCGATTTACTTGAAACTTTGAACATAGGTTCGTCTTGCCTCCTAGGTGCTCACTAAGAAACGATTTTGCAAAATTCCTTCAGGGCTCCGCCCCATACGTCTTCAAAGTTATCATGTTATTCTTATGGAAGCAACATTTTTGTATTGAAACATATGATTACATTAAGGAATATTAATTTTGTAAACAGCTGTTCTCATTCAAATTATTGAGGGGAAGATTGGTAATAAAAAACACTAGAGGATAGTTGCGGCGAGTGAACTTAGCTCCAAGCTAAACCATTGCTTGGAAATCACCTGCCGGGGAGTGATTACTGACTGACTCATCATGAAATTTCAGGAACTACCAAACGTATTTACTTGAAACATTAAACACAGGTCCGTCTTGCCTCTTGGGTGCTCACTAAGAAATTATTTAACAAAATTCCTTCAGGGCTCCACCCCACAGGCCTTCGAAATTTCAATATAACATCATCCGCATGGCCAATTTTAAATACAAATTAGGAAGCCTGCGGGGTTTAAATTTGGAGCGATCCCTTTTCTCTTAGGTGCTCAATAAAAAAAATTGCATTAAACATCCCCTTAAGGGCTCTGCCCCACAGAAGCTCACAATTATTGTATAGCCTACGTGTTGAAATTTGACATGGACGATTCTCTTTGCTTATAGATACTTATTAAGAAACTGTTTTGCAAATATAGTTTTTGAAGTACTTTAGGGCTCCGCCCCACTGGACTTCAGAATTACTTTAGGGCGTCTGGGGTTGAAAATTGACATGGGCGTTTCTTTTTGCTCATGGAAGCTCCCTAAGAAACGGTTTTGCAAATATAGTTTTCGAAGTTCTTTAAGTCTCCGCCCCACAGGACTTCAAAATTACTTTAGGGCCTCCGGATCGATATTTGACATGGACGTTTATCTTTGCTCATGGATGCTCCTAAGAAACAGTTTTGCAAATATAGTTTTGAAGTTCTTTAGGGCTCCGCCCCACAGGACTTCAAAACTACTTTTGGGCCTCGGAGGTTTAAATTTGAATCGGACATTGTTCTTTGCTCATAGTTACTTACTAAGAAATAATTTGCAAATTTCCTTTAGGGCTCCACACCATAGAACCTCAAGATTACCATAGATTCTAGGGGTATAAATTTAACGTGGATGTTCCGTTTTGCTAACAGGTGCTCACTACGAAATGGTTTTGTAAATATAGTTTTTGAAGTTCTTTAGTGCTCCACCCCACCTGACTTCAAAATTAATCAATGGCCAACGTTTTTTAAATTTGACATGGATGTTCCTCTTTATGCTCATAGGTGATCAATAAGAAACAATTTTGCAAATTTCCTTTAGGGCTCCTCCCCACAAATTCTCAAAACTAGGCCTACTCTAGATCCCACGGGTCGAAATTTCGAATAAACGTTCCGTTTTGCTAAGGTGTTCACTAAGAAACAGTTTTGCAAATGTAGTGGTTTGTGTTCTTTAGAGCTCCGCCCCACATGACTCCAATATGACTGTAGAGCCTACGGGGTTGAAATTTCACATGGTCGTTCCTATTTTCTCATAGGTTGTCAGGGCCATTTCTATTTAAGAAACCTTTTCTCACTAAAGTTCCTTCAGAGCTCCACTCACAATACTTCATTTATTCAATGAATAACTTAATATAACTTAAATATATTTAAGTAATGAATACTTCATTTAAGGAAGTAGATTTCGTTGCTCTTTAAAAAGATTTTATTACCTATAAAATAAATTCAATCACGGGCGAAGCCGTGGCGGGCAACAGCTAGTTATATATATAGATATCCTTTCAATTAATCAGCTGCCATGTATAGGCCTAGTACTAAACAATTTAACAATAAACATTTATTTAACTTTTGATCCACCAACTATAAAACTGTATTATAGTAAAAAAAACTGTAGTATTTTTCTAAATAATAATACATTATAATATTTTACGTTTTTGGGTACAGGCCATAGTGAGCTAAATCTTTCTTAAGCGTTTGCTCTTATACCCCTTGAGTTTACAATTAGCTGATTGAAAGCTTGTAAAATACATTTTTGTAAAGGTTTGAATATGTGAATTTTTTTTAAGAAAGTAAGATAAATTAGAGTTAAAAAATTGTTAATATGTAAAAGTTGAGCTTTTATTTGGAGCAAACTGCGTGTAAATCAGTCCAGTGGAAGTCTCCGACAAACTGGCCAAAGGTGTTTTTACCCATTGTTTGCGCAGTCGCCATTTTTAACCATACAGCTTTTATGCAAAACATGGTATTTTATTCCCCTGTTTCGGGTGCCGTTTTTTCACCGATTTTCTTTAAACTTGGTAAGTGTCTAGTTGAATATTAGGTCCCTCATACCTCAAAATTTAGAAAATTTAACAAATATTACTCTCTGTGACGTCGCAATGTAACTCAATTTTCCTTAATTTTAAAATTTTATGTACTTATACCATTAGTATTTACTCATATATCAGGTATGAGGGACCTAGATCCAACAATAATCTACATTAAACATAAATTTTACCAAAAATATCCAAAAACATCGTCCGAAACAGAGGAATACGTGTTTCAGTGTTTTTACAAGGGTGAAGATGATTTTTAACTGTGACTTTAATTTCATATGAATTTAATCAATGAACATAACCTGTTTATCGAATAGTTCAAGACTGGGTGTAATTGTGGGTTTCTTCTCTGAGATGAGGATCGATATAAAACCGTCCTCCATTACCGACGGCATCGGCTACAGGCGCAGGCGGTGACCAAGAAAAGCAATTAACAGACAAAAGAGCCGGCCCCGCCCTGCATACAAACGACGGGTTATAAGAACTTCTCTGCGAAATGTAATGGATTATCCTGGTCACCCCTAAAATAACACCCTTTTAAGCTTTATAGGACAAAGAGAAGCTGACATTGCTATAATCTTGAATAAACGACGGTTGAATAATTGTAATTATTATCATTTACTAATTGAATAAGGTATTTATACAGATTTCTGATTTAATCATGTGTCGCTATTGTTTAAAAACACAGATAAACTTTATATTTGAAACGGGAATATGTCGATTACCTACGGATGATGGGGGCTGGTTAAGGATAATGGTATTCGGATATGCTGACAGTGGACCTATGGTGGTATTGAACATAGTGAGTAGCTATTGGCAAACTGAATTGATGGACTACTGGGCTCGAGCAACAACATGAATGGGCTGACTGCTCATTTCTAGGTTGTAGGTGATTAACCAAAGGTGACTATGGAAATGGTTGAGGATTGAGGTTTATGCCGTGAAATGAGATTCCTGGAACTACATGACTTATTGACTGAACCTAGGAAACGTATCTGAAGGACATGGGCCTACTGTGGGTACTACCCAGAGACGGATCGCAGCCAAGCACAGGACAGAAGCCTATCAGCCGTTTTGATGAGCGTTTTTAATTATAATCTATCTATACTAAATTAATTGCAAGGTGAATATCTAATAATGAACTGTATCTAGAAATCTAAAACCATCCTATGGCTAATGGCCATGTCCTGAAAGGACATGAAGATTATGGTTCCAGACTACCCTCTACAGAATAAGTTATAGTTTTAATTGGTTGGTTAAATACTAAATTTACTTGAGATCAATTAATAATTATCATCCCCACAACCTACATCCACAGGGACCTAGCGGTCCCCCTAATTCTCAAATATTACTTATCTGGCCATTTTTCCTCCGATGTTGACTAGAAGACGGTCGCAGCGGGAGAGAGTGAGAGAGGACCTCCGTATTTTTCGGCTTCGCGAACCGCTTCGCGAAGCTTCTAGAAAGAGGCTGTCGGATACCGGCGATGTGGCCAGTGGCTCGAAAATCGGTACTATATGGAGTGCTGGCGGCACGAGCCGTCACATATTAACACAAAATGTTAAGTGTTTTGTGTTTTTGTATTTTATTAAATTAAACATGTCCAGAAGGTAGCTTCTAGAGTTCTCACTAAAAGTAATAATTTTAAACCATAGAAAATTAAAAAAAAACTTCTATTGCACCTATTTTTATTAGATTTACCTTTCGAACATTGCAAATATGTAAGAGTTGTTTTGAACACGTTTATCAGTTGATTTTCCACCAAGATTAAATATAATTGTTCACATCTACAAGTTAAAAGAAAAAAATATGCTTGGTAAAGTAATTGAATTATTAGTTTGTAATCTAATGATTTTTGCGTCAAAAGGCCAAACATTATACTCGTATATCTGAACAATTGATAAGGTGTGCATTTTACCGAAAGTCCCGAAAAATCCCTCTTGAGCTTTCTGCTTACACACCTATTTAAAGTTGAAGTTGTAGTATGTAAGAAAATCAAATAGTCTAAAACGAGAAAAGCAATCTATCTAGATCTACTTTAATTTTGTTCCAGATAAAAGTTGCTAAAAAAATTTCATTACGATTTATAACAAAAACCTATGTTTTGTGGCAAAATCGACACAAACATAAAATATCTATACATATTTAATACGCAACATGATATTTTGTACAAGGAACTCCTCCCACAGTTTTCAACAGTTTTAATGATTTTATTGTCATTAGATAGAAGTTGGCGTTATTTGTTTCTATAGTAAATTGGTACATATACATTTAAAAGGAAGGGCCCTACAAGCCCTTAAAGTTCGTAATTTCCCATTTGATTAACATTGGTGGTATTACACTATCATAGTTCTATGACATATATATCTATTATCATTTATTTGATAATATGTCATTAACATTTGACTATAGGTAAACTATTATAATATTTGACCCATTACACTGTAATATTTTTGATCAAATTTATATGATGATAGATGTATGTCATAGGAATATGATAGTGTAATAGGAGCCTAAGGAAATTGATTGATTTTTCAGTTAACAGCTGGAAAGTGTAAACACCGGACATCAGCGAAAGCATTTTCTGTACGATCTACTTGGTCACAAGAAAAGGTTATGTTAGGCCACGAAGCATACCTGGTTAAAGAACTGCTTTAAGGATACATGCTGCAAAAATTTATAGCATAATTATGAGCGTTTCAAACTTTTTAGAAATAATTGAGTAGTCTCAAATTAAAGGTTTTGGACAAAAGGAACTAGGAAATAATAACAAAAAAAGCTATGAGGAAATGATAAATAACGTAAAACGTCCTTCAGAAGAAAAGCATGGAGGTAAAAACATCACATTAACATCACAACGTCTGTTTTGGTTTGATTTTAGACTGATAACCAGATGACGCCAATGAATGAAGACAATCTTTTAATTAATTATAGCCTATTATATAAAATTTTTGTGGTCACTGTTGACAAGAAAGCCTGCTAGAAGCGTCACTATTTGTTCAACTTATACCTATGATTGGCTGTTTGTATAATCCTTAGTGTAAACGGTGCTGAACAGTATTGAAAGAAATTTAATTGTTGCATGGGTTCTGATTGCTAGATACGTTATCCATCTCATTGCCATTATAATGGTTATATAAAAAAAATATTCTCATTCAAATATTGGTTGGATGATTTTAAGTTTTCATTTCGAGATTTCGAGGTAAGTCGTTAAGGCTGCGGTCTACCCCAACCAAAACAACAACAATGCCGAATGCCGCCTCGCGGCCGTAGCGCTAATCGCTGCAGAGGTTTACGGGGATCGTGTTTCAGAATTAACCGATTAAGATAGAGATTAGCAGTTAACTTTTTCTTAAAGCAGAAAAAAGAATCTAGTCGGCTATCTTTTTAGAATTTTAAAATAAAATTTCTATTTTCAGTAATAACTGTCTAAAATCATCTGTTTTTTAGTTTTGTAAATGCAGAGGTTTACGGGGATCGTGTTTTAAAAATAACCTCTTAAGGTAGAGATTGGCTGTTAACTTTTTTAACGTAGAAAAAAGGATCTAGTCGGCTATCTTTTTAAAATTTTAAAATAAAATTTCTTATTTCAGCTATAATTGTCTAAAATCATCTGTTTTTTATCAATTTTTAACTGAAGTTTTTTATTATTTTTAATGAACTAATTACAAAAGTGTAACAGAGGAAAATTAGTACCGTCATTCTTCTTTAATATGACACTTTATTTATAGCTCTAGGCTTCATTTGGCAGAAGATAACACGATTCTAAAAAACCCTTGCATTTGGGTGCGCGCCAGGGGTATACCGAAGCCTGGGACCACCCCGGTCCATCCCAGTGTTATCTTCTGCCAAATGAAGCCTAGAGCTATAAATAAAGTGTCATATTAAAGAAGAATGACGGTACTAATTTTCCTCTGTTACACTTTTGTAATTAGTTCATTAAAAATAATAAAAAACTTCAGTTAAAAATCGATAAAAAACAGATGATTTTAGACAGTTATAGCTGAAATAAGAAATTTTATTTTAAAATTTTAAAAAGATAGCCGACTAGATCCTTTTTTCTACGTTAAAAAAAGTTAACAGCCAATCTCTACCTTAAGAGGTTATTTTTAAAACACGATCCCCGTAAACCTCTGCATTTACAAAACTAAAAAACAGATGATTTTAGACAATTATTACTGAAATTAGAAATTTTATTTAAAAATTCTAAAAAGATACCCGACTAGATCCTTTTTTCTACTTTTAGAAAAAGTTAACAGCTGATCTCTATCTTAATCGGTTAATTCTGAAACACGATCCCCGTAAACCCCTGCAGCGCCTAGCGCTACGGCCGCGAGGCGGCATTCGGCATTGTTGTTGTTTTGGTTGGGGTAGACCGCAGCCTTAATACCAATGATTTTACAGCATTTTTAAATTAAAATTAAAATTGTTACATGGAATTATTGTGCGAACCATGGGCATTCTGGTAGGGTCTAATTCTTTATATTTGAATATTTTTTAAGGACAGCTGACTATGCCTTCGACCCCTAAGGGTATTAATAGGTATTAAACTACGCGTAAAACCAAGGTCATCTTGGTAAAGATGACAAAGTGTATGTAGGCCTACAAAAAGGTTTACCAAATATTGTTATAGAAAATGAAATTTTTATCGGTATTCTGTATAGAAACTAAATTGATTGATTTCGAGCAACATGTACACTAGTCTTTTTTTATTTCTTTACATAATTTAAAACTTTTTCATACAGCTTCTTTGATTGGCATTTATATGTAATCCTGTAAGTTTGAAGTTTGTATAGGATTAGTTTAAAGTTAGAGTGATATATAATATCACTATGTTTGTCTAGACGTTAACGGAGTAAAATTGTATTTTATATTTAGTGTAGTCAAATTAAGCCAAAATATGGCTGGAAATGAAAAAATTTTTGGACAGCCAATTTTTGCTGAAATGTGTTCTATGTCATCCCCTGACCTCCCTCAGAAAAGTCCCCTGTAATCCCCCATTGGGCAACACGCCTAAAAATGATGGGATGGCCCTCGTGGAGTCAGAAATAAGTCTTTCGTCGACCAATAGGTTTTATTTATATCAAATTAAAGTTCTTAAGTAGTAGAATTTAATGCCGAAAACCCCATCTCAAAAGGTTGCTTGAGTCAAAAATGGCAGCCTGTCAAACTTTGAATAAAAACCAAATTTAATCTACACGCTTAAAAATGCAATAATATTCGAAATACTTGACCTTTTGAGGTCCGGTTTGCGGCAAACGTTTGCTTATACAATTACCTTAGCAAATAGGGATAATTTGACATATGCCCGTCATATTACCATTGAACCACCCTCTACATGGACGTCCCAAAGAGGGAGTTTTGAAAAAAAATTCCTAGTCCATAGCCATGCTATACATTATTTTAAAGGTCTTAATAAGGAGAGTACATAACCGAAAACCAGACCTCAAAAGGTCAAATATGTCGGAAGTTATTGCATTTCAAAATTTTGATAATATTATTTTATTCTAAATTTCGAACGTCTGCCATTTTTCTCCCGACCGTTATGTTTAGGTCGGGTTTACGGCATTGTACTCTACATTTTAAGACCTTTAATTTGATATATATAAACCTTCTGGAATGTAATCAAATTTAGTATGCTTAAAATCAAAATTTATTTTAACTCCTTATAGGCCAACCCCTCATTTTTGGGCATGATCCCCACATGGGATATCAGGGGACTTTTCGGAGGAAGGTCAGGGGGTGCCATAGAACACATTTCAAAAGAAATTAGCTTTCCAAAAATTATTTCATTTTTCCCGACTAATTTTACTACACTAATTATGGTGACAGTGAAAACAGCTTCGTTCTTGGCCCCATTTAAGTTTATCATTATTTCATTAGGCACATCTATGTTTAACAGTTGATAATTTTGAAGTGGACATTGAAGTTACTGGATAATCATTCCTCCTTATTTCAGTATTAATTTGTCTGTTGGTAATAAACGATTCTATCAAATAGAGTTATTTGTCATTTATTACGCACATCATTCATTTGGTCAGGTGAAATTTGAGGTTTATGATGTCGAACGCTTTAGAAACATCTTTTTAACCCTGCAGAAGGTATATTTTGGTCAAGTTCTTTTGTTAGAAACTAATTTCGTTCATAAACTGCATCTTTGGTGTTTATTTCTTTCATAAATCCAAATTTTTTGTTTAAAATCACAGAAAATAGTCTAAATAATATATAATTTGTTTTACACAATTTTTAGTTTTATTTGAAGTTTTAGTTTATTTATTTAAGATATGGACCAAATATTAAAAACAGAATAAGTTTGGTTTTCTATAGATAGAGGCTATTCGTTACCAAGTGAAAGTTCGCAACTAATTTAATTAGGTAATTATATAAGCGAGATTACAAAAAAATAAACAAAAAAAAAACATATTTAAGATTTCCTTTGTAACCAGGCTAAGACGATGATTAAAATACTAAGTTATTTAAAAATTACAGCCACGTGGATTTGTTATGGTAGTCAATTTCATTAAATGTTCATGTTTTTTTTCTCTAAAGGAGCAAAACACAACTACAGATGCTCAGGTGTCTTGTGTTTATATCAAGGTAATGCAGCCGACGAAATTGGGTATATAGAGTAACAAGGGATGAATGGGAAGTTAAGGACTAGAAGGGAAGAGGGCTAAAAGGATTAAGTAGGCTATAAAGTGGGTGCGACAGCGCGAGGGGGGAGGACAGAGCCACTGGCGGGGGTTACGAGGAAACGGGAGTCTCGGACTCTGTTAGTGGCCTTTAGTCCTGTACCGCTGCCTCGGTGTCCTTTCTTTTTAAGATTATTTGTTTTTAGTTTATATTTACCAATAAACCACTTATGGTTGGTTATTTCAATGGTTTGAAAATGTCATTCGACTTTTACAGATCTATTTTGCCTTCGTTTATGACTATAGTTAATTAATCTTTAACTAAAGGATCCGTTCTTTTTTATTTTTTATTTCTGGTATATCTACGCCAGTGGCATTTTTCAACGTTTTGTCGGGGAATGGTCCAAACCCCAGTCTTGTTACTATATAACATCGACCAGTGGTTAAAAAGCATCATTAATTATTAACCCAATATTTCTTCGTCTTAAAAGTAAATTCTTCAAAAAAAAAAAAAAAAAACACAAAGAATAAAAAATTTATTATGAATAGCAATCATTGCCATTACCGGCAGTTATTATCATCGCTAAACCTAAAACTTTCTCAAAACATTTGTAGATGGGGAAAGTTAAAAATTTGAAGTAAATAACAACAAAAAACATTTTAATGGGTTCCATTAAGTAATTCCGAGCCAGAGGCCCGGACCAACGCACCGCCTGTTGCGTTAATTGGCCCCAATTGGTGACTCGCGCCTCGCTCTCCCTCTCTCTCTCTCTCTCTCTCTCTCTCTCTCTCTCTCTCTCTCTCTCTCTCTCTCTCTCTCTCTCTCTCTCTCTCTCTCTCTCTCTCTCTCTCTCTCTCTCTCTCTCTCTCTCTCTCTCTCTCTCTCTCTCTCTCTCTCTCGCTCTCTCTCTCTCTATCCCCTCGCTCACCGCCGGGCTTTGATTTGTCTTCAACTTTCCCATCTAAATGAAAATATCTCATTTTTCAGGAGTGTGTGTTCCCTTGATTTATGATATTTTTTATGAATTGGTTTAATCAACTAAATCCTGTTTTAATTGCACTCGCGTTAGCGTAAATTCAACATTTAACTTATTAACCAAATACCTTACATTAACGAATTAACTGAAATGAAAGGCTTTGCTTCGTAAATATTTCAATTATTATTTATGTTTATGAATAAAGGAAAAAAAGGGAAACTGTTATGCTATTAAACTCAAATAATCAAAAATTTGCTGTACACTAATTGCCTACAACTAACTAGCACCGAGGGCAAGATCTTAACGATACAAAACAAAAATAAAGAAAACGGAACTAATAAAACGGAACTAATCACGGTTCATATTAATTGTTCCTAAGATCCCTTCATTTAATAAATAATACCTATTTACAAAAATAAAGCTTTGTTTGAATTAAATTCAGTAAATTATATTTCATATAAGTGGGGGGGGGGGTTGATGTTGTTCGCGTCTGCACCATTCCATTAAAGTTGCACGAATTACCCGGGTGGTACTAAACGTACAACAACATTGGCAGCTGAACTATCACGCACGGTGATCTCTCAGCTATGCCAGCTGTCAGAAAAAATGCAAACGGCCCTTTCCAGGGCCAACTTAGAAATTTAGACGGTGTTTAAATATTTATCATTCTAATGTAGAGGATCTGAGCAAATCTAAAAGTGACTGCCTCAGCAAGGTGCTGCTGGAAAATGAGGTCGATGTCCTCGCACTGCAAGAAACACATGCAGAAGACTTAGAGAACAGTGCGATGGGCAACATCCCAGGATATAAGCTTGTGGAAGAAATGAGTCACAGAGTCTATGGATTGGCGGCGTACGTTAGACAGGACATGGACGATGTATCATTCTCCCACAAAAGTTGTGATAACAACATATTTGTTTTTGCTGTTAAAGTTCTACGACTACTATTGTAAATGTCTACAAACCACCGAACACCCAGTGGTCAGACACAGTTCGCCCAACTTTTGAACCTCCTGTGGTATGTGTAGGTGACTTCAACAGTCATCATACCCAGTGGAGATACTCGTCTGGTGATGACGATGGCACTAGTCTTTCGAGATCGGCTGGAAATAACAACCTTTTCTTGGTATTTAATCCCAAGGACCTACACTCCATCCGTTCAGCCCGATGGCGGCGTGGGTACTCTCCATACTTGTGCTTTTGCTCCGTGAACCATCAGCAACTCCCGTACTTACTTCCAGGATGGTCCTAGGTGCATTCCCCCACTCTCAGCAAAGACGTGTTATAATGTCAGTATAAATACAAATTCCACTAGTGAGATATTTTCCTAGGCCTAGATAGAACTTTAATAAAGCTGCGTGGAGCCCTTCTCATCAAGGCTTGATAGCGGCATCAGGTTCATCCCCCCTAAAATAAAAAAAAACTATGATCGGTTCATTCGCCTTGTCCTATCTTCCGCTAATAGTCCAGAAGAATTAGTACCTTAGAAGGAAAAAATTGCTACAAAAGATTTTTTTGCTTTACGGCTTTATTTAGGTCCCAATATGATTATCCTAGGTTTTCCCCCTCGTCGGAGTTGTGCTAAAGTGGTGGGAGGTAAAAATGTACATGAAAAGGGACATTTTCAATTTTTGGTTAAATCTCGTAACGCTCAAATAGCGAAAATATGTCCAATATAAAAGTTAAAGAGCATACAATTCCGCATTGAATGAGACCAACCGCATATATTTTGGAATACCTGTTGTCATGTTACAATACATCAAAATGCACGATTTTTAACAATTTTGATAAAATTGTCTCCCAAAGGTGTATTTTGTAATTTTACGGTTATACTTTGTAAATTAATAAAAATATTAAAATGTTATTGCTTATAAAGTCAAAGGGCTATTAAATTCTGCAATGAGACCGACCTGACATTTTAGAACAACTCAAATTTATACAGACTCACCTTAAAAATTGGATGATATTTTATTAAGTCATAATATTATTATTATTATTATTATTATTTTTACTTACTTTTTTCTACTTTTTCTTTTGTTATAATTTTTTATAAAACTAATAAGTTTATTTTCCACACACTATTTCTACAGTGTGAGTAGTGAAAAAGGGGCTGCTGGCTCACTTCAAGGTCACCTGAGGGATGACGTCATCGAGGTCAATGACCTCACCGATGACGTCATCGATGACGTCATCGATGACGCAATCGATGACGTCATCACCAAATGACGTCACATCCATGACGTCACACCCATGACGTCACAGAAATGACGTGCTGATGACGTCATCACCCCTTACGTCACCAAAATGACGTCATCGATGTCACAAAGGTCAAGGTCACGCTGAAACCTAAATTTTTTGGCACTTTTGCTGTTTCTCGCACTACGCTCCGAGTTTCAGTCCGGTTCCATGACCTTGACGACTTGGAGCGAAATTAGACGAGAAACAGCAAAAGTGCTGAGGAAACTGCAAGTTTGCAACGTGACTCTGCCTAAACCGTCATGTGACACCGCTCGGGTGACCTTGAAGTGAGCCAGCAGCCCCCTTTAGACCAGTACTACAACCGCGATGTGCACCCTACGACAGACACCGAGCGACTGACTGTCCGGCCCCGCGCACTCTAGGTATATGGGAAGTGGTGGGGGAACTGCGATGACCTCGGGAAACTTGAAATGTCAAGCCAGGTAGCACCGTTTTGGTGCTACCTTAAATTTACATGTTAAAGTGTGATGACCTTGAGGTTGACTGTGAACCTGGGCTTAGGATTGTGTTTAACAGCTTGACGTTTTCGCCAGAGTTCAAGTGTGGTGACATTGAACTGGTTAAAATCAAAACTGCACAGCAGACTGCACAACACGGATGTGCATCCTACGACAGCCGCCCGAGCGACTGACCTCCGGGCCCTGCGTACTCTAGATATATAGGGAAGTGGTGGGGGAAATATAAGGTCATTTAAACGGAGTTTAAAAAAGTCAAAGAGTAGAAAGACTACTCTTGTGAGTCTATAGCGATTTCATTGATAGTGAGTGCTTCGGTATGCCAAGTTGATCTGTATTGACACGCTCCTAAATAATGTTGCAAAAACCTGCAAAATGATTGTTGCACAATTTGCAGCCAGTTAGCTGTTTTAGTTTGAATTCAATGCAACGTTCAGGGCAGCAAGTGTACTTATGCCCTCTCATTTGGTACACATGGAATGTCTTCAACTTCGGTTTCGGCTTCTTCCAAGACTTGCACTTACACATGCACTGACCAAAAGCTTCACATGTTCTACAAGCCAGACCATCCACCACATCAATGTCATTTGGCCATGAAAAACATTTCTGTTCGCAACAGTAGTTGAGTTGACTGTCCATGTTGCTGCGGTGAAGGTGCGCGATGAAATGATGCTGTAGTCAGTGAGAGTGCACCTTAAATAAACTCAGTGGAGGGGAAAGGTCAAGGTCATTCAAACGGAGTTTTTAAAAAAGATGACTAGTTGTCCTCCTCGTCCGTCGTACTTGGAGAGCTGTCAGACGAAGAGCCCGCGCAGGTGCTCTCCAGATGAAATGTATATCTATTTGAAAGCGCAGGCCTGGATCTTGTACCATCAACTCCTTTAATCTATTACATACCAATTCCACTTTGTACACATTGTTAATAATCAACACCCAAGGCTTCGGCTGAACATAACGTGTAGTGAGTCAGCCTCGCAGACAGTTACACCTTCCGGTGATATTGGAGTGTATAAATGTGTAAAATCTCGTTGCTGAGGCTGGCTTGAAGTTGAAGGTTCTGTGCCGACCCTGGTTGCATCAAATTCAAATCCATTCTACATTCAAGAGGTCCAGGGTTCCCGTTTAATACATTGAGTAATTTTTGATACAAGACTTCCACTTCTGTCGCATCCTGTAAATGAACAGTCCACCGCAAGGGAAATGCTTCGTCCGTAGTGGAGTCAACTTGAGAAAGAGTTCTTTCCGCCATGGCAGCTAAGCAAGGAATGAGGTGAGCTGCAGTCAGTTGTAACATTATCGAAAAGTAGAGGGGGAAATTTCAAGATCATTTAAATTGGTTTAAAAAGAAAGGAGTGGAGGGGAAAGTTCAAGGTCGTTCCAACATCAGTAGTGGAGTCAGCTTGGCTGATGGTGTTGTCCGCCATGGTTGCTTGTCGAACAAGGAATGACGGGTGATGTGATACTCATAGCAGGAACATGGTGAAGTGGTGGGGGAAGTTTCAAGTCATCCAAACGGAGTTTTAAAAAAAAAGGAAAACCTACAAAGTAACATTGAAACTTTCCAACTGATGGTGGCGGGCGTTTTCTTCTGCAACCTTGCCGACACATGTGACTATACCATATAGTATGAAAAGTATAACCATAATAAGGCCGAACAATAAAGATAGCCGTTGACTATCATGATATTTTCTGAGTGGATCTGCTTTCTTCTTATCTCCCTCTCTTGCATCCTTTTCTCTAACTCGTGGATGAAGTCGCAGCATGCGTGAGGACATCTTTCATCTGTTGTAGGTTTGCCATTGTTGATGTTGTCGGTTTGGCTGTTGAAGATGGAATGAGGTTTCTAATCGTGATGTGCCATGTACACCAATAGTGAAGTGGTGGGGGTAGCAAAGCAGTGGAGGGGGAAGTTTCAAGGTCATTCAAATTGTGTTTTAAAAAAACCTATCTTGTTACTGAGCTAATATGTCAGTAACAAGATAGGTGTTTTTGCTCTTTTACTTCTTTAATATAATGAAAAAATAAACATATTCTACAATGGTTAGAACAAGAAATACAACTGCTAGTCAGCTGAAGTAATCCAAGTTGTCCGGCTCGGTCTTCATGACGTCGGTGAGGAAGCTGTCGATGAGTGTCCAGGCTCTTCCTTTGGCTGCCGGGTGTTCCGTATATTGCAAGCGTAGACTTGCACATTTATACGGTAGCCTCTTGCCACCATTAGCTGCAACTCCTTGTACAAATCGTTCAGCTCCTGTTGTGTTTTGATAGTCACCTCCTCATAGCTGGCACAGCTTACGTGAGAGACATCCTGATGTTGCTAGGTTGGCTGCTGGAGTAGAAATGAAGCCAAGGCACAGCGCTTGGAGGTACATGAAAAAGTGGTGGGGGTGTTTGCATTCAAACAGGTTTGACTTGTAGCGTGGTGGGGGTAACTGTGAAATGCAAAGGTCAAAGGTCAAGGTCACCCGCGAAGTTAAAAAAAAAAATGCAACATATCAATATGTGACAAACTTCACATATTGATATGTTGCATTTTTTGTCTTTTGTTTTTTATGGTTTATTTATTTATAAACGTTACAATAACATATTTACAACAGTAAAACTTAAATCTAACACTGCTGCTTGTCGGCGATGTGGATGGTCAACTCGTGGAATTGCTACCCGTGCAACCGTGGGAAACCAGGTAGAGACAGCCGGGTTGGATGGAGCGCAGATCCTCGTTCTGGAGGAGATGGACGAACCGTTTCGGCAGGTAGACTTGAACTTGGGCTCATCCCCCGGAGTGAATGGTGCCTCGCTAGACTGCAGCAGATGGCCTCTCCAACTGTAGTCTCCATCTTCTTCATGGCGTGGATAATGTAGTGCTTCTCGTCTTTAAGTTCGGAACACTTCTTGACGGGTAGTATGGTAGATTTGGAGTGAGCATTGAACTGCTCAACCAAAGTTTGCAGGAACTGGTGAGATGCCATGGTCAAGTTATAGATCGTCTTCTTCGTCTTCTTGCTGGGAGATGTTGTCGTCTCGGAATCTCGAGTAATACTCATGCCAGGTCCCGGTCTGCTCCTCACTTATATAACCCCCGTTACCCCCACCACTCCCCATTTCCCCACTTTGAAGGTAAGATGCGAGTTTATAGGCGTTTTTTAAGCGCAATGTCTATCTTTTTCATGTCTGGACTTTTAGTACAAATACAAACATTTTCCATCGTATACTTGTAGTTTTTATCCAAATCCACATCATTAACCGGAACATGAGTAAATCCTTCGATCCATCTTTCTTTTCCAGCCCCTTTGTGTAAATATTGGTAAACTTGTCTGAAAAGTGATGCATAATGTGATACAAGTCCGTGTAACTTGTAAAACCATCATACCAATCGATATGATGGAAGTGTTTTGAAATCCATCTGTTGGTAGTAGCGGCTTTACTGGTTAAGATGAATAAGAACATGGTGGTTTAAATAAAACGAATAAGGAACACTTGTATTGATGTCGAAAAACACAATTTCTTTTATGATAAATCTATCATCATTACCCCGAAACGCTTGGAACTCAATTATACCAGGTTTGGACTTTACTTGTTCTTCTTCCTTGTCCATTGCGAAGATCACTCGTCTGCTCATGACGAAGTCCAAAGGTCAACAAAGGTCAACTGATTTCCACACCACGGTAGGTACGACTTTTATACCCGGCCGTACAGTTGTTGGCGCGTTGGTGTATATTTAACGTGGGCACCGTCCCCGGTAGGCCTAACCCCACAAAGTGTTTGATATTGTTTTAAAAATTAACCATTGCTGTGTAGTTAATTGTCATTTAGGTTTCCATCTTTACATTTTCCTTGTTTTCATTTTCATCACTAACACTTGATTCTTCTCCTCCTTCTTCTTCCTCTTTTTCATGTTTTACTGATTTCTTATGTAGTTGAGCGTACTTTTCCAATTGTCTCCACATTTGTACTTCATGAGGAACCCTATTGAATATAGAAGTATCTACAGGTCCGTACAATATAGGTGCGTCCGGTTGTTTGTCCAAAGTGTCTTCCAGATAATCTTTAATAATTGAACTTGAAAACACCAGTTGTCTCAAGTATCTCGTTATTGGTTCAGTTGCACAAGTTAGAATAAAAAACTCTTCTCGATTAAGTTGAATCTTGTTATCATGTCTTGTTGTGTCTCTAAACCGCAACTGATGATCACCACGATGTTTAACAATATCGATTTCCACATTTGAATCCAAAAGGCCTACTCTTGTCTTTCTTCCAAACATGTTACTACTTAAATAGCATTCTAGCAGATGCAAGTGTTTCATAAACGATTCCCAAGCAGTGTCCGTAAACAAAATCATTTTGGGTCCATGAGTTAAAATTACAGTAGGGGAATAATCTGTAGATTTCATAACACCTATTAAAACACTTTTGTCCAAACTGGAAGAGATTGGGTAAAATATTCGCAAGAATACCTCACTTAATATGTTAGGAGAAATATTATCTTCAATATCCCTTTTCCTCTTGTGTGCATTCTTTCTTCTTTTACCTTTTTCCTCAACATTATTACTGGCGTGGAGTTGTCCGCAAGCGTTGTGTTCATCTCCCTCCGGTTGACCTTGAAGATCTAAAAAGTCGGATATCTCCTTCTCAATATCTACTACATTTTCTTGTGTACCACTAGGAGAAGCCATATTGAATAAGATGCTACCCATACAACAACAGGCAACAAACTGATAAGGAGCGAGCTGAACGCTCTGCTTTTATACTCGCGGAATGCATTGGAATGTAGGAAAACCGGTCTTTTACAATACATTTTTAACAATTCCTGTTAAAGGTGTGTATGTTACGATTTTATCATGTAGAATTAAACAGTATGCAGTTGTATTAGCCGATATAGGCGCGTTGAATTCCATTTCTATTTTTATATCTACACTTGATGATTTTACCGATTCATTTTGTTTAGAACAATCGATTACAACTATAGGGTAACCATCTAAGTATTTTTCTGGTGATAGTAAAGGTGCATTCGTTTTACCATAATATGAACTTTGGAATCTTGCATACATATCGTACAATATGCTGTACTTTTTATTAGCGAATGACACATTTAAATTATCGTATGGAAAAAATTGTGAATTTAAATAAACTTTAATATTTTTCAAGTTGCAATGATCAAATTGGCCTGCATGTTTGGTGATGGTGTCTCTTCTGCCTGTTTGTAAACCAAATATAATATACCTGGCTCGTTCCACATAATTAGATGTTTTAACTGTCCAAGTGTGTCGATCCGTAGTTGGCAAGCTGGGATGTTCATGAAATTCCCAACTTCTAAAAGGAATTACAATATCACGATCAGCCTTTAACTTTCTTAATAGTAGCATTCTATGCTCGTCAGCTAATTTTACATGTGGAACTCTCCATACAATTTTGTCTAATGTTAATTTCCATTCTAAAGTTGCATCTGTTGTACCGTCTGGAGCTTTAATAATATCTTTATCGTTTGAAGATCTCAACAAAACTAATTCTTGTTTAACGTTTAATATTATTTTCCTATAATCTTCAGCAAAACCAAGCAACAAACGTAACGGAATATGAAAATCAAAATTTCCATTTGTATCTGGAGTGATTGTGTCTTTTGCAGGTAAAACCCATCCTGCAGGTTGTATTAAATTGGTTTCATTAGGTGATATAGATGTTAATCCCTTTAAAGTTGTTGCAATACCTACTTTTTTAGTAGAATCAACTGTTACACCTGATATTTCATATCTAATTTCATCAAACAGGAAAGCCATGGGATTATTTATAAATGGAACTGTTGTACCAGTAGTAGTACCGTCCTTTTTAGTAACTTTTCCTTCAATATACAAGTAACTTTCACATGGTAGCGTGTAAATGTCTTGATTTTGTATGGGAATACGAATTTCATCGTTATTGTTTAATTTTGATGAAGTGTAAGGGTTGTGGGTGTGATATTCTTTTTCCCATAGGGTTTCGTCGAATGTTGGACCCTGAGCTATATCCAGTATATCCATTATCGGTTACTTTTAATCCAATTCTCTCTAAGAAACGAATGTTCTCGCGTGTTAACTCCTCCACAGCTGAAGAGCTACTAATGCGGATTCCCGTAGGTTGTTCGCTTTTAAATGTTAAACCCATGATTTTGTATTAAAGTGTTGATTTTAAATGTAATCTAACCGTAATAGGCTCTTCTCGGAAATCTATCAAGTTACCGTCTTGATCCAATACGTTCAACACGATGTCTGAAATGAAAGTGGTGTTCAAAGGTAGATATACCAGGTTTTGCGGCTTTTCAACAATTTTAAATCCAGGTGGTACACTGGGGTAAAAAGTATGTATTATATGAGTATTTGCTCCATCTCTGTAAGCTCCTTGTATAATGTTACAAGTTATGTCTATACTATTGACTTTTAATATTGTTACAGTTTGTTTACCGGAATGTGTTTTATTTGGTTCTAAAATTGCTCCATCTTTGGGAAATCCTAATAAATCACCAATTGAGTTTGGCTTAGTGAAATCTATATAATATTTTGAAGTAAGCTCAGCTTTCATTGTATTATTATTACCTTTTAGCGATATATTGTCTTTTCCCATTTTATTTTGCAAAAATTCATTAATATGATCAATTTCATAAGAACCTGTGGGTAAACTGCACTCTTCTAAGTCTGTTAACTTACCACTGGCATCTTTTCCTTTATAATAATGCAATAAGTTATTTTTACCTTCCGTAACATTGGGAATAGAGTTGTAAGTTGTAAAATCCAACAGTGCTGCCTCCCAAAATCTTCCTTTTTGCAAGCGTAACGCTGGAAAAAGGATACTTCGTAAAGTGGACGATTTTCCTGTTAATGATACCGTATAGGAAGACATCTCAATAGTGACTGATACTTTTAGCTAGGAATTCCAAACATAAATGGCCGCATATTGAAGTATTATCAGGTTGTTCTCTTTTATAGTTGTAATATATGTTTTTAGCAGATTTAAAGTAATGTTCAAGTTCTTTAGGTGGTGGCAAATTTCCAAAACTATCAAAATAATATACATTACTATTTAGTTTCTTATAACACACCCAATGGGTGCCGGACCCTTCAGTATTATCCAAATTTACGATTCCAGTCTCATTTTTCCATATTTTCTTTGGTAAACTGTCTTTCATAAATACTCCGCGGAAAAATGGTATTTTTAAACAGGAAATATATTTAAATAATTCAACATTAGTCAACGCTTTATGTGGTATAACCAATTGATTTCTTTTATTTAATATGCACGATACGGTCTTAGGTATAGACCAGCCCCGTTTTTTACCATTGACCATATTGTCGGTTTTTTATTATTTTTCCTCGGAGAACGTCTTTTTAGTCTAATATTACCACCATGTTTTCTCTTGGTTGATCCTTTTTTATTCTTACCCCTCCTTTTTCCACCTCCTACCGCTGTTTTAGCCTTCATACCTGCTGTTACCGCTAAAGCTGCTGCTTTTTCCGCAATACTAGCGTCACTAGACTTTACTCGTTGCCAAGCTATATTCGCTAGCTTTTTATCAGCGATTGACCTATTTTTTGAATCGGTAAACGTGGAATATGCGATATCGTGTTCTTTACAAGCCTGATCTAACTTATTTATGCCTGGATCACCTCTTTCCAGTCGTTTTTTTAATTTAGTTCCTGGTCCGCAATACTGATAACCTCCCGGTATGTGAAATTCGTATGGTAAAGCGTCTATTGCTCTGTTTACGATAGATCCTACTGGAATACGATTTAAAGCTTTACTTAACAGAGAAACCGCTGTGGACGTGATACCGCCTCCTTTCCGTATAGTGTCTCGATATGGACTGGTGTAATGAAACGCCATGATTGTCTTTTATATTTGAAAAGCGTAACCCATGTGTTACCTCTATGACAGGTTGCACATAAATGATGTAATATATGGTGTTATTTAGTTAAATATCAAAAGTACCCCAATCTGATGATCTAAACTTTTGTGTGTTATGATTAAAAAAATATTTATAAAGAATTTCTTGTTTAATCCATGTATTTCTCATTTTTTCGTCAATAGGTTTATGTTGTCCTGCTACAATATAATTATGCATATCAAATAATAAATTACCTATTACTTTAACAAGAAAATTAACAGTTACAGCGTTATCGGCATAATCAGGGTCTGCAACATTTGTTAATCGTTTGTTATCACAATTCCACCATTTTTTTCCAGTTGGCTCTAATTGTATTATCTGTTCATAAGTAACAGCATCACCAGGCTTTTCACCAATACCTAAATTTGTCAATAACTTTCCTTTACCATCCCAAACATAATTGTTTTCTTCAAGTAAAGTAAACTTTTTATTTCCTTGTACAAATACATCTCCTTGACGTGTTACTACTTGGTTTTGTTTCACAAAACCGGAGGTTTCTTGTTTTAAAGTTTCCTTCATTTGACCCACCGTTGCACCATCTGATGGTGCAAAACCATCTTTTACATTCGCTAAACAATTACCAAGACAGTCAATAACTCCTACATCACGTGTAATACAATGATCTTTGATGTATTTTAAATTTACAGCATCATTTTCATTTTTTGGATAACCTATATCGTTAATAACAAATTTATAAAAAGAAAACCCATCTTTTGTCTTTTCAGGTATTATAGAATGTAAATAGCGTCTATTTATGCTGTCTTTTTCATCTACAGGGTCTGCTACGTTGGATATACGCCGATTTTCAGCATTATACGTTTTTCCATTAAATTTTAACGTATTCTTTAATTCCGATGATAAATAACCTCTGTTTATTGCATCAGCGTTTTGATTTGGCTTACCAACGTTGGAAATTCTATGATTACCCGCGTTATATGTGTTTTTATCTAATTTCAGTGTTGGTACTATCTCTTTTTTTAATACTTTTAAATTTATTGCATCATTTTCATCTGTGGGATCATTAATGTTTTTTAACCGTTTATTACTAATATCATAATCTCCATCAGGTGTTTGTGGTAATCCAACACCTCTTTTTAAAGTATTAAAGTAATATAATCCATCCGATGAATACCGTCCGAACTTGTCAACACTCATGGTGCAACTGAATAACATTCTAGAGTGTAACCCATTTTTATAATATTAGTCCCGATTTCTAACCCATATCAGTTTTTATACAAATTCTTAGTCTTCATCAGTTACATTTGCATCATTCCCGGGACATTTAAAATATTTTAAATCTGCACTAATTAATGATCTGTCTGCTTCATTTCTAAATACATGATTTTTATGAATAAATTCCTCACCAGACAATTTTCTAAATCCGCTAAATGAATTTGGATCTGCAATTAATATATTTTGATAATCATTTACATCCATTAATTTAAATCTTTTGGTATTATAAATAAACTCTTGATTTGCACTATCATATTGTAATGTTTGTCCTACAGTTGCAGCATCCTTTGGATCTGTTCCTTGTGCCAAATTACCTATTTTCTTATTTTTCGCATTGAAAGTACTACCTTTTGGTTTGTCTAATATTAAAGATTGTTTTACTACAACACAATCGTAATCATCGATACCTGGAAATATGTCAATTATTCTTCTATTTGTACCCAACCAACTTCTATGATAATTGTTTGGATTAGTATGTAAAACTTGTGATAAAATCGGAACATCATGAGCATCTGTAGCTAAATGCGCATTTGATAATTTCATGTCTTTGCAATCCCAAACATTATTTTTTTGTTCAAGTAAAATAAACTTTTCATTTCCTTGTACAAACACATCACCCGACCGTGATACTACTTGATCCTGTTTTACAAATCCAGATGTTTCTTGCTTTAAAGTTTCCTTCATTTGACCCACTGTTGCACCATCTGATGGTGCCGAACCATCTTTAACATTCGCTAAACAATTACCTAGACAATCAATAACTCCTACATCACGTGTAATACAATGATCTTTTATATATTTTAAATTTACAGCATCATTTTCATTTTTCGGATAACCTATATCGTTAATAACAAATTTATAAAAAGAAAAACCATCTTTTGTCTTTTCAGGTATTAATGAATGTAAATAGCGTCTATTTACGCTGTCTTTTGCATCTTTAGGGTCATCTACGTTGGATATACGTTTATTTTCAGCAGTATACGTTTTTCCATTGAATTTTAACGTATTTTTTAATTCTGATGATAAATAACCTTTGTTTATTGCATCAGCGTTTTGATTTGGCTTACCAACATTGACAATTCTATGATTACCTGCGTCATATGTGTTTTTCTGTAGTCTTAATGTTGGTGATATCTTTTCTTTCAATACTTTTAAATTTATTGCATCGTTTTCATCTGTGGGATCTTTTATGTTTTTTAACCTTTTATTAGTTATATCATAATCCCCATCAGGTGTTTGTGGTAAACCAGCTCCTCTTTTTAAATTATTTGCGTAATATAACCCATCCGAGGAGTAACGTCCGAACTTGTCGACACTCATGGTGCAACTGAATAGTAATCTAGTGAGTAACGCATTTTTTATGAGATTACCCCACGGTTTCGGAGTTCATCCACTAAAGCCACCCATTCGTTTTCCAATCCAGTATGACCCGCTTCTTTAGCTTCATGTATTAGTTTCATTCTATCCACCAATTTATTGATATTATTGTAATAAATCACATTTGTGTTATATAGTTTCTTCATTAAACCTGTACCTGTAACAGATTTGTTTCTTTTTCTTGGTTCTGGAGCACTTATATCCAAAGTGGATGACACAAACCTTCGTTTTACAGGTTTTCTTGGCATTATCGGCATTGGTTGTCTTCTCGTTGTTGGTATTAACTTGGATACAAATACTCTATATTTTAAAGACCTAGATCTAAAAACTGGTTGGTCAGCTAAATATTTTCTCCTGTATGCATTGGTGTGTTCCAAAATCTGTTTATATGCTTCCATGTCTTCTTCTTTAACTAACAATTCTAAAGGCTTTTTTTCAAATAATAATTCAAATAATCCTCTTGTGCCCTTATATCTTTGATTACCAACAATAATATTATCATTTTCATCAATGTTTACCGGGCTATTACCAACCATTAAACCTTCTTCTGTTAATCTTACTCCATAACTATGGTAGTTTTTATTAGGATTTATTCCAGCTAACATTTTTATCATGTATTTCCTTCCTAAAGGTCCTTTGTTATGAATGTTTTCACCCAACAAGCTTATGTTTGACGGACCTTCCCTTGCTTCTTCTTCTTTTTCCTCTTCACTAGCAGTTGATACATCTTCATGTCCTCTTTTAGCTTTTACTTCATATAATTCTCTTATACCACTATAGTCTGGTGATTCTAGCTCTCTTTCAGGTTCTCCGCCGGTAAAACCACTATATGTAGAGGATTCCAGGTCTTCATCACTAAAATCTTCTGATTTTACATTTTCTCTTTCAAACTTTGTAATAGGTGCAATTGCATCTCCTTCCAAAACGGGTTTAGCAAATTTTTTGTTTAATTGTTTCAAGGGTTCAGTAATAGGTTTAAAAGTAGATTCAAGAAATTTCTCCCTTTCGCTAATACCTAATTTTAATGCTCTGTTTTTATCTCGAATAGAATCACTAAGTGATTTTATTTCCTTTATTAACTTTTCTTGGTTAACCATGTTTGTAGCAAGACGTGTTGTACAACAATGAATGTTTTACATCATGATCAGTGTATTAGTATAAATTTATCAAATCCTATCCTGTATCGACCATTGTTTAGCGGTTGTTCCTTCATAATTGTTAAAAACCCATATTTTTCAGCCCAATCCTTTCCACACAACTCTTTAAATCGTTCAAATGGCATATCCGCACTTACATGGTCATAATATATGTGTTTTAGGTTGGTTTCATCCTGTTTAAATACAATTAACATGTTTGCATTGTCTCTAATGAGCTGTTTCGGTATTTTGCTGTAAGTTTGACCAATATAAATGCTATCTATGTTGTTATGTCGACCCATGGCGAAGTAATTTCTTATTGTATTTTGATTTTCACAAGATACGTCGTCAAATATGAATACTGAGAATGGTTTAGCCTCTTGCGGTTGCATGACACTCTCGCTCGCGTTGAATTTAAAATATTTAACTTCAGGCACATTATTGAGTATTTGTTCCAATAACTGATATTTTGGTTGTTGTAGTGACTTTGAAAATACATATAAATTATTAAAACGTAAGCCTTTAGGGTTTGTAATCAAATTGAATACTACATTTGTTTTTCCACAATTGGAAGGACCGGTAACCAGACAACGCACCGTGTTTGGTAACAAAACACCGTGTTTCCCAGTATTGAATTGAGAACCATCCACTGTGAGTTCATCTATATTATTAATAGTAAAATTGTCTTTTTGCGGTATTATCTCCATCCTTTGTAATGGTTCAACCCAAAATGATGCTCTATCATTATATTAGATCCTTTTTAGGTATCCAAGAATCTTCCGTTTTATTAAATCCTAACCATCGTACTTTAACCTTATCTTTTTTGCGTTGCAACACCTTTTCTACTAGATATACATCACCTACTGTTGATTTTAACATTTCATGTCCATAAAAACCTCCTTCAAGCAATTGTCCTTTATTATCTTTTAAAATGTAAGTTTCTGGTACTGTAGGTTGCACCTTAAATACGGTAAATACCTCATTTGTCCAGTTTGGAAGATATCTTTTACTGAATACACCTTTGTATTTGCTTATTCGCACTTTATCACCAACATTAAACCTTTTAGGCTTTAGTTTTTCAACTCTTGGTTTAGTATTCAGTTTTATACGTTTTAATACAAGTTTTTCATTTTTATTAGTCACCTGGCTTGGTTTCATACCGATAGTTCTATGAAACTTGTTATTGTAATCGCTTATAAGTTTTGGTAACATATCAATCCATACGTGCGATCCTCTGTTAGAAAACATCTTATACATCGCACCTTTTAAAGTTCTGTTGAATCTTTCAATTATTGATGCTTTTACCTCTGAATTGGTTGAGTAATGGTTAATGTTGTGTTTTTTCATTAAATTTGCAAATTCCTTATTAAAATATTCTTTTCCATCATCAGTTTGTAAATGTTTTATAGTATGTTTGTCTCTTTGTATAGCTGTTTCCATTGCTTTTGTAACACTTTTGCCACTTTTATCTTTTAGTGGTAAAGCATCTGCCATTTTTGAAAAACAATTAATAATAGTCAATATGTATTTAAATCCTCTATTTTGTTTACTATAAGGAATCATTTCGATTAAATCCGCTTGATATAAATCATTTATTCCTTTTATCACTGTATTTCTTCGTGGAAACTTTCTTCTTGCAGGTTTATGAAGTTCGTTGACAATTTCTTGCTTCAAGTTCTTCATATTGCAGGTTTGAATGTTTCATGTATCACATGTATAATCACAATGAATGTTGTCTTAAATATTCACATCATTTATATAGGTCAAGGTCATCCAAACTTGTGTAAAAAAATGGGGAACACGGCGTTTGACTTGCCGTGTTCCCCATTTTTTTACGGAAGGAGAAAGGAATAAGGTCGAAGTTGTAGAAGGACGAAGAATAGGTTACTAGTCGATAGGGTTTAGAGAGTAGTGGCCAAAAGGAAGAGTGTGAATTTTATCCGGCATAATATGCCTTTTATCATCTCGAGCTGATAGTGCTCTTTTAACTTCAGTGACACTGTAGACCTCATGTTTAAAGCTTCTGATAGTGTTGAACGTTGCAGACATTGTAGAATCTTCAAACAAGCAGGTCTTGTAATGGTCAAACGTCACATGTTTCTTCAAGTACGATGTTTTAACTCCTTTTGCTTTCTTGACTGTCGGTGTGTTGTTCTCGTTGTACATTTTAAATGAATACAATTTTGCCATCAGTGCCACTATTTCTTCTAAAGGCATTCCATTTGCTTCATCTTTAAATTTTCCGATTACTTTTTTATTCTTTTCATTGTAATTTGGATGGTTCTTCGGATAGTCAGAGAAGTCAAAATCGTCTTTGTATGGGAAACTCCTTAGGTCTTCATACATGTCCAAAGTCTTTATCCAGTAGATAAACGCGTCCGTATCCATGTATGCGACTCCAATGTTTTCCCTTCCGTAGTGTTTAACCATTTTGTTATAATGGAAATCATACATCAGGGTTTTACTTATGTCCAAAATCGACATACCTATGTATAACGGACGGTCCATGACTATTGTTGTTTTCTTCATACTGACAGCGACTAGATTTTCGTTTATAATCATGGATGTTCCGAAATTTGGTTTTTGCACTAATTTTTCCAATTTCCTAGGATCACTCACTAATTTTACATTTTTGTGTTTTCTTTTGTTCTCCAAGGTCTTCCCAAAGATGGCGTTGTTCATTAATTTATAGAAGTCCTTTTCAAATGCCGTTGTCGCTGCAGCTCTTCTTGTAGTGTTGGAATCAATATATGGTTTCAACCAACAAGACTGGGTGAATTCAATTGCTCTATGAATTCTCACTACACGTAGACCCAATTCAAGAGCTTGTTGAACTACCCAGTAGTGAGCCACATACCGATCTTTATTCTCCAACGTCATCATCAATTTTGGCCATCTTCCTGTCGGTGAAACTTCAGTCTTGGCTAGGAGAGGCAAGTCGTAGTGATGGTCATGAAGGTGCTCCGTATATTCGAAATCACAGTCCAAAATATAGCCTTTTGGACCATTCTTTGGAATCTGTGAGATGTCACCGATGGTGGCCGGGTCGATCCATTTGAAGTCAGCGTAGGGAAGCGGATTTGACATTGCCCAACCATAAAGGTTGTTTGCGTCAAAGTAGCCAAGGTAGACCGATGGTTGTCTCTCGTCGAAGCCTGGGATGTACTTGTTGTTAGCTTTGACATGACGTGTTACAGCTTGTGTCAAACCGCCCCGTACACCAGATTCTATCATGAGCACCATATCAATATCTGTTAGAAGTTCCAATCGACAATTGGTTGACTTTAGCATAGCTTGCCATGCTAATCCTGGAGATGTGTACGAGTGTAGAGGGTCCAGTCCATAGGCGGAGAAGCAGGTGTTTCGAAATTCTTCCATCACATCGCACAGCAGAGTTACGTCCAATTTTATGTAAAAGTCGGAATATTCCCCTAAGGTTTGAATGTTTAGTTGGTTCCAAACATTACAAGCATGATTGTAGTCTTCAACGGTGATTGCACTTTCATTTAACTTGCTATTGAAGGCTTCAATCGGTGGCAGACTGGTTTCTTCAAATTTTTCTGCAGAAGTTATGTAATCATAGGGGAACACTCCTTTACGCATTACTAAGTCCAATTTATCTTCATGTACAATTTTGCTGGTTTCTTTTAGATCTTCTCTTCTTAGGTTCTCAGACAATTTGGCTAAACTAGTTGACATAAATCTATAAGAGTCTACGAAGCGAAGTTTAATTTTACCTACTGTTTTTGAGAAACTGATGTACTTCTCCAATGTTTCAGCTAATACTTCGATTCTTCCATCATCCCGTCCTAACTCTGGGATAATGAAGTGGGAGTCATAGCCGCTAAGATTGTGTATCACGACAGGGATAAAGTTTGGCAGTTTGTAATTTATATTGCATGAATTACAAGCAGCTCCTCTGTATAACCCTGTCAGGTGATCGTGATCTCTTACTTTTTGATTTTCTTCACTGAAGCTCTTCTTGCATAAATAACATCTTGTTGCCAAATTGTATTCTTCTTGTTGATTTTGATTCAAAGGTTCCATAGGTAAAACATTACCGTATAAGCGTTGCACCTTTTCAGCAATGTCATACAACTGGTCTACGAAATGCTTAGCGGCTTCTTCCCCACGGTAGAGTATCGGAGTGGATGTTAAACCATAGTCTTGCAACTGTTCTTCAGGCAAAGTTGATTTCACCAATAAGCAAAAACTGTTAGGTTGATGCAATTGATATTTGGTTCTTCTAGTCACCTCACCATCCGGAAGCTCCTGTGGTACTAACGTGGATTCGAAATCTGCGTAGACAGCTACTGGAATCCGATATTGGTGAACTGTTTTGTTGAATTTGATGAACGCTCGAGATGGCGGCGGCAGACTAATCTTCACTTCATAGTTGTCATTACAAAGTCTTTGGTGTTCCTTCAACCAGTCCGATCCTCCATGTTTTAAATCTTTATTTGTAAAACAAAAGCATCTCTTACACACTGTCACTCTAATCTTCTTTTTGGTTAATTGTCGTGCAACCAAAGCTTCAAAATCTTTTATCCACACATAATGTGAAATTTCACCTTTAGTTATCAATAATAAATCAGTATGGTTTCTTTGCTTCACTTTTCCAACTCGTAGTGGATACACATTGTTCGAATCATCTAAGCCGAACACGTTAACAGAAACACCTGGATTTTGTTTCTCAAATTTTGCAATTTGATTAAGACTCACAGGATACGACATTCCTCGGAAGTTGTAGCGGTGTTCGTTTTCATAATATTCCCTACCAACTCTACAAGGATTATGTTTTACATACTTAGTTAGCATCGCATACTTAAAACATTCATTATCCCCGTTTGTAACATTTCTGCAAGAGTTGGTGTCTTTAATTTTCTTTGGTAGAGGGATAAAGCTGCTACCCCTCATACCATATCCATGCTTGTGAACCCTCACATCCATACCTTCGATCGATGATAGCGTCCAGCCAGATCCTCTTCTTTCATGTTCTTAGAGTTTCATTAGCAGTTCATTCAAACATTCTTCTAGAATTTCATTGATATCAGATGTGGTTGTAAGGGTTCGGTTTTTAGCAATGAATGCTCTTGGTGAGTTTTCACCATCGGTATTAGTAAACATAGCCTCCAACACCAATCCAAATTTAATAAAGTTCAATCTTGCCAATTCTTCCATCAATGTTTTTACAACTAAATTTTTAGCTTGGGTTATAAAGTTTTCCAATTCCAATTGCACATTATTAATTTTGAAATGAGTTACAACTGGTCCTGGCAAGGCTGTGGTGCGCAGTTGTCTTATATCTTCCACTTCTTCTGTATCCTCTTCTTCCATATCCTCTTCTTGGGTACGCAGTTGTTTTACATCTTCCACTTTTTTTTCTTCCATTTCCTTTTCAATAAATCCTCCAGCTGTAGATGGTCCAGCTCCGGCAAATTGAATAACACTTGGTCTTCTTCTTTGCATTAACTGTAAATAGCTAGCCCAGTCCTCCTGCTTCTGGGGTTTTTCCAAAAACCGATCAATCGCATCCAAGTCTTCTTCACTTACTACAATCTCTTCTTTTCTGTCCTCTTCACGATGCAATTCTCGGTGTAACTGTAGATAGCTATCGCAGTCGTCCATCTGCTTCTGGTAGTTTTCCAATAACCGATCAAACGCCTCCAAGTCTTCTTCACTTACAACAATCTCTTCTTTTCTGTCCTCTTCATGATACAATTCTCGGTGTAAAACAAAGATGTCTTCGTCTTGAAAAAACTCACCACAAATATCGCAAAGAGCCATTTTTACAGTTTGGCTATGAGTGTGCACTCGGTGAATGTCCACGCAATAATGAGCAGCGCGCTCAACTGGGTCCCTTTATACCCGAGGTTTAAGGGTGGGGGAAGGTGACGTCATATACATCCAGTTTATCAATCATGTAGTAGATTTGGCTTTTAAACACCCATTTTCAATTTATTCTTCAACAGGTTTGATAAACCAATGATCTTTGGTCTAAATCCACTACTTTGTACAAATTTTTTTTTTGTTTGGGCACTTCTCGTCCGGAGCAAAAAACTCTTTGGTCAAGGTCAAAATTTTTTCTCAAAAAAGTTCGGGGGGGGGGGGGGTCATTACTGTATTTAGGTCAAGGTCACGAAAAAACTTTAAAAAAATTAAGCCCCACCTGGGGCACTTGGGTTGTCATCGCTGTAGCCTCCGAAGAGACCCAACTATGACAACAAGGCAACATCCAATGTCGTGTACCCTTCGCCACGCAAGACTTGTAAACATTTACTGCATTGTCTTTCAGTAGCTAACAAAGATTCATTTACGTAATTTTGAGTTTCCAGAAGGAAACAAACTGAGGACACCCTAGTGGCTTACCTCCTCGTCCGAGTGCAGAGGCCGCCGCAACCTTTTGCATGCCAGCGTACAAACGGACATGCTCCCAGATGCCATCCGCAACCTTTTGCATGCCTGGCAGGAGCCTACCGATAATTAAAATAGGCTTTACACGGGGGCCTACTCCCGTAACCTATCTTTAATATTTTTTAATTTACAATGCATTGAATTTTTACAAGTCTTTGTAGGTCAAGGCCACACGGACATTAAAAAATTTCGGCCCCCGTACATCCATGGCGAACCACGAATGTTCGGGGGCCTTGGGGACTAAAAAACACAAATAGCTAACAAAGTTTCATTTACATAATTTTGAGTTTCCGGAAGGGAAACTAACTGAGGACACCCTAGTGGCTTACGTCCTCGGTCCGAGTGCAGAGGCCATCGGCTCATTACCCCCATATAGGCGTACAAACGGACCAACTCCTATTTCTCAGCCGCATTGAAGCATGCATGAGAGTTCTCAGCCGCATTGAAGCATGCATGAGAGGAGCCTAACAATTATACAAAAGTAACTTTACACGGGGGGCCTACTCCCGTTCCCTGTCTTTACGATTTACTTTGAGCATTGCAAAAGCTCAAGGGGGAAATGCTACAACAAGCGTATACACTTTAGAAAAATATAACACACTTACAACACACAATTGAGCTCAACGTAGTCAATGCTGGAACAAGCACATACACATTAAACACATATGACAAACAAGACACAAAGGATAAAAGACACACACACACACAGGAGACATAGGGTACAAGTAAAACACTCTAATATAGAACAATTCGCAATACCCAAACGCAAGCGCAATATCTTACAACTAATACAAGTCTTAAAGTTAGAGTAGACTTCGCTAAACACTGAAGGCGCCATTCAATGTTTAGTGATGCCTATGGCGGTCCGTCCCGGTCGTTCACGTTCAACGCGCGGGAGCGGACTGCGAGCCGGCTCTGGCTGGGCCCCCTTATATCCCCACCGGGGCAGCCACGCCCAGGATATCAGGGGTGGGGGAGGGGGTGGGGGTGGGGGTGGGGGTGGGGGTGGGGGTGGGGGTGGGGGTGGGGGTGGGGGTGGGGGTGGGGGTGGGGGTGGGGGTGGGGGTGGGGGTGGGGGGGGTGGGGGTGGGGGAGGGGGTGGGGGTGGGGGTGGGGGTGGGGGTGGGGGTGGGGGTGGGGGGGGGGCACTTCTCGTCCGGAGCAAAAAACTTTTTGGTCAAGGTCAAAAATTTTTTCGAAAAAAAAAGTTCTCGGGGGGGGGGGGTGGGGGTGGGGGTGGGGGTGGGGGTGGGGGGGGGTGGGGGTGGGGTGGGGGGGGTGGGGGGGGGTGGGGGTGGGGGGGGGGTTCGCACTTTTTGTCGGGGGGGGGGGGGGGGTTGACTAAGTTAAGTGGGTCAAGGTCACCCACAACACTTGTACTCTAAGTGTTGGCTATACCCCCACCACAACTGGGTCCCTAGGCTGCACAACACCGCTTCGCCAGTATGTCTCCGGCTTCCATGCGGTGCGTCTCGCTGTTCTCTAGCTCTCTATATGTAAGTAATTTTACAAGTTCTGAATGTAGGTCACTACACTTTGACTCTGGGACGATATCGACTTGTAGTGTTTCAGTGTTTTGACTCAAGGTCATCACACTTTAACTCTAGCACATCGGTTATCATACCAGAGGTGCTCAATAACCTAACTTGTAATGTTTAGGGTGGCGTTTGCACGCCACGTGGTATCGCCATGAGTGTCCAGTCCAAGTTTTAAGTTAAATTAATTTTACTGTAATCTTTTCCATTTCTGCTTCGTTTTGCCAAAGTATAAGGTGTCGCTTAATAAAGTGGTATTTCTCTAAAGTTATAGGAGATTGCAAGGATACAATTAGTTTATTTAGGAGACTCTTCATCTTGGAGTTTAACACAATTTCCACTTTGACTTTGCTTCCTCGGCTCTCACAGCCTAAGCTGTACAGAAATGTTTCTTCTAGTGCCAACTCGGGCCAAGAGAACAGTGTGTTGACTGTAGGACAGCTCATGGTGAAGTGATGCGAAACTCCAGCGTACCACCTCACCTTCCCCCGCCACTGTGACCTTCCCCACTCCTGCTGTTTCCCCCACCTCTTTTCCCTTGACTCATGCGCTACAAGCAGTCTCTCAGTATTGTGCGGACTTTTGTGAGGGGAAGCCATGTCGCGGGACGCTTTAGGTAAGAAACTTAGCCGTGTTAAGACTTTATTAGTTGCTCACTGTCCACCACTGAAAGTTAAGAGAGTTTCAACTTTAGCTAAGTGGCGCAAACTGTTGCGCGGACACCCTAAGTTTTATACAAAACAGACTAATGTCAGTTTTACTGATGAGGATTTGTTTAAAATATTGGATGAAATGACTTTTCCTTGCAAAATTCAGTTAGTTACTCCCATTCCTGACAGTTTAGAGTCTTAGTCTCTCAAGCCAATATACCTAGCATACACAGAGCCTGACAGTCAGTCACTCGGTGGCTGTCGTGGGGTGCGCATCGGTGTCGGCGCTCCGTTGTTAAGTTTTTGAGGTCACAGTAATATGAAATTGGGGGTGTTGTGCTAGTTCAAGGTCACCTGAGGGATTACCGATTGCCCATTTAGGCAGAGTCATGTCAGAAACTCGGGTTTAACTTGGCACTTTTGCCGTTTCTCGTCGAAAATTCGCTCCAAGTGGTCGAGGTCACGGGGACTCTGACTGAAACTCGGAGCGTAGTGCGAGAAACGGCAAAAGTGCCAAAAAAATTTTAAGTTTCTGCGTGACCTTGACCTTAGTGGCGTCGGTGACGTCGTTTTGATGACGTAAGGGGTGATGATGTCATCAGCACGTCATTTCTGTGACGTCATGGGTGTGACGTCATCGAAATGACGTCATTAGTGATGACGTCATCGATTGCGTCATCGATGACGTCATCGATGACGTCATCGGTGAGGTCATTGACCTCGATGACGTCATCCCTCAGGTGACCTTGAAGTGAGCCAGCAGCCCCCTTTTTCCACTACTAGTGTGGTCTAGGTAAATATTTTAAATATCAAGTTCAAAGCACCTAATTATGCTGTTCAAATACTGCTGATGTTAAAACGGACTTCACTAGTTAAAAGATTCTATGCAATTTGACAAAAAAGTAAATGAGGTGTCCATAGAATCGAGTGGTAATCAATAATTTCTTTAATTTTATCGTTAAATAGTCAAATTATAGTACAAAATAATTATGTAAGATGTAATAGTTATTATTTTCATTATAGAATATATGCCTACACAGTACATACTTGATATATTTTAAGTCATTATTTTATTCATCTCTGTTAAACTTAATGTGACTTAGTTAGGGTGCAAGTGGTCCTAAAAATTTTAGGTTGGTCTTATTGAATGCAGAATTTTATGCCCTTTGGCTTTAAAAACAATAATATGTTAATATTTTTATTAATTTACAAAATATAACTGTAAAATTACAAAATACGCCTCTTGGGAGACAATTTTGTAAAAATTGTTAAACATTATGCAGTTTGATGTGTTGTTACATGACAACGGGTGATCCAAAATACATGCGGTTGGTCTCATTAAATGTGGTATTTTATGCTCTTTAACTTTTATACAGGACATATTAGTAGATATGAAACAGGCGTTCTGGCACACCTCGCACTTCCGATTTCCGACCCTCCGTAAACTTCATTTTTGACTGGTTTTGGGCCAGTTTGTTATCTGATTGTAGGCTAATTACAACCATTTTACAACATTTTACAACATTTTAGAACATTTTCTCAGGTTTTGCCAAGGTGAATTTGGGAAGTGCGAGGGAAGTGCGAGGGAAGTGCGAGGGAAGTGCGAGGCACCCTCTTAACCTACCCTTGTAAACCTCATATTTGACTGGTTCTGGGCCAGTTTGCATCTGATTTGGGGTTAATTTCAGCCATTTTTCAGGTTTTTCAAATGGTGTATTTAATCCAGAAAAAAATTAATCCAAGGAAGGGCAAGACGCACTCTTCACCGAACCCTCGTAAACCTCATATTTGACTGGTTCTGGGCCAGTTTGTATCTGATTTCGGGTTAATTTTAGCCATTTTCAAGTTTTTCAAATGGTGTATTTAATCCAGAAATTTAATCCAGAACTTTAATCCAAGGAAGGGCGAGTCTTAACCTTTGTTGTTTTAACCTAACATAATCCTGATTTCAAAAGGATTTTCATCTAGTAGTAGCCAAATGCCGATTCTGCGCTGTTTTGGGAGCCGGGATTGGTAGGTTCTGCGTCATTTGAAGGAAGAGCACTTTGATTGGTCGAAACAGGTCACGTGATAATTAAGAGCGCTTTGATTGGTTGAAACACAGACGGAATGTTCCTGGTGTGGATAAGCAGCTGGAAATAGACACCATGTACTTTAAAACCGAGAATACAATCATATATAAAACGACCGACTTACATCAAGTGTTTAAAGATGCGAAAGCAAAGTTATTAACTCGAATGGAAGAGTTCGAGGCACGGGGGTCAGGTTGGACGTTACATGAAGTCTTGTTTTTAGAACTGGCAATAAACAAATATGTACCATTCAGAGGGTCAAGCTATATTAAACTGCCAGACATTATTAAAAATAAAAAAGCTGTCATAAATGTTAAAAACAATGATCAGAAATGTTTTTTATGGTCCATACTCGCCGCTTTACATCCCGTTGTTAAAAATCCTCAAAGAGTTAGCAAATACCATGAATACGAACACGACTTTGACAAAGCGTTGAAAGACATTAAATTTCCTGTGAGTTTGGATGATGTGAAAAAATTCGAAAGACGCAGTGGGATATCCATCAATGTTTATGGTTATACTTGTGCAGGAGAAAATAAACTCTACGTATATCCTTTGATTGTGACTGATGATGAAAAAGATCAACATGTTGACCTCTTGTATATGAAAACGGCAAATAAATGTCACTATTGTTATATAAAAAATTTGAGTAGGTTGGTGGGATATCAAATCAGTAGGTATCATTGTGAGGCATATATATGCAGGCGTTGTTTACAACATTTCGGAAGAAAAGATCTGCTTCAAAGTCACAAAGAACTCTGTAAGGAACACGAAGCGGTGAAAATTAGAATGCCTAAAAAGGGTGATGTCGTCAAGTTCACCCATCATAGATGTCAGATGAAGATTCCGTTTGTCATGTATGCAGATTTCGAGTGCATACTGGAACCGATCGACACTTGTCAACCACCGGAAAATGGCACATCGTACACCAATAAATATCAACACCACGCGGCTAGAAGCTTCGTATTATACACGGTGTACACTAACGGTGATTATAAAGAACCGATAACATATTTCGGTGTGGATGCTGCTCAACAATTTGCGAAAGTGTTGAAATCTGAATTGGAAGCTATTGAAGAATTTTGTCTTGTAAACAAAAAACCCATGAACCCGCTGACTGACGAACAGAGAGAGCAGGCAGAAAAAACAAAGATATGTCATATATGCGGTAAAGACTTGGTAACTGATTTTGTCTTGGATCACGATCATTTGACGGGTGAATTTCATGGATTAGCACACAACTCTTGTAACTTGAACTATCAGATTCCGAAATTCGTCCCCATATTCATACACAACCTGACCGGATACGACACTCATCTGTTTGTAAAAATGCTGCGTTTAGATGATAAAACCAAGATAGATGTCATCCCGAATAACGAGGAACGATACATTTCCTACACAGTTGATTTCAATATCAATATAAAAGCAAGATTCGTAGATTCATTCAAATTTACCATTGACTCACTCGATACGCTGGTAAAAAACTTGGACCGATTTGTACACATAAGAAAATATGGGGGTAGTAGTTCTCAGGTGTCTATGCTTATGCTAAAAGGTGTTTATCCATACGATTATATGGACAGCGATGATAGATATTTGGAAACCAGTTTACCAAGCAAAGAAAAATTTTACAATAAACTGAACAAATGCGGGATCAGCGATTCGGACTATTCACGTGCAAAACAGGTTTGGGAGGAATTCGGCATACAGAATATGAAAGAGTACACCTTACTTTATAATAAAGCTGACGTGTTATTGTTAGCCGATGTTATGGAAAGTTTCAGGAACATTTGCATAGAAACTTACTCACTCGACCCCGCATGGTATTTCACAACCCCGGGGCTTTCATGGAGTGCCATGTTGAAGCAGACGGGAATAGAACTTCAGCTGTTGACCGATTATGAAATGATTTTGATGATCACCAAAGGCATCCGTGGGGGCATATCACAATGCTGCAATCGCTATGCGAAGGCGAACAACCCGTACATGCCTCTTTATAACAAAGACGAACCGACTACTTATCTGATGTATTTAGATGCCGTGAACCTATACGGATGGGCGATGTCTCAACCAATGCCGTATGGAGATTTCGAATGGGTTGATACGGATATAGATGTTATGAAGATCGACGATGATTCTGACAAAGGATATATTCTGGAAGTCGACTTGGAGTATCCCCAAGAACTGCACGATTTGCATTCCGATTTTCCTCTCGCTCCGGAAAAACGTTGCCCACCCGGTTCCAAGGAGGTTAAACTCCTTACCACTCTGTATGACAAAGAGAAATATGTTATTCACTATCGAAATTTGAAATTGTATTTAACACTTGGAATGAAACTTACCAAGATACACAGAGTGTTGCGCTTCAGTCAAGTAAGTGGTTGAAACCATACATAGAGTTAAACATGGAAATGTTGAAACAACAAACGAATAAATCGGCTAAACAGTTTTTCAAACTGATGAACAACTCGATTTATGGGAAAACCGTTGAGAACATCAGGAATAGAGTGGATATACGTCTGGCGACTCAGGACAAGCAGATCGACAAATGGATCGCGAAGCCGCAGTTCAAACACAGAACGATATTTTCAGAAAACCTTTCAGCGGTGCACATGAGGAAAATGAGTTTACTATTCAACAAGGCAATTTACGTTGGGATGAGCATATTGGACATATCCAAGACACTCGTATACGATTTCCATTACAATTTTATAAAGGTGAAATATGGTGATAAAGCTAAATTGCAGTACACAGATACCGACAGCCTGGAGTATCTGATAGAGACGCCGAATTTTTATGAAAATATGAAACTGACACTCGACAGGTACGACACCTCCAACTACATGAAGTGGAACCAATTCAATATGCCACGGGTGAATAAGAAAAAATTGGGAACGATTAAAGACGAATTCGGTGGTGTAATCGGTTATGAATTCGTAGGACTGCGATCCAAGATGTATGCCAACCTTACTTTGGATGGTGACGAGCTAAAAAAATCTAAAGGAGTGAAAAAATCTGTTGTTAAAAAAGAAGTCACCTTCGAGGATTACAAGAAATGTTTGTTCGAGCAGAAAGAACTATACAAATCGATGAACATCATAAGAAGTCACGGGCATGAGTTGTACAGCGTCGAAATGTATAAAAAGTACTATCCACGACTGATGACAAGCGATACATCTTGGAAGACGGAATCACCAGTCTGCCGTGGGGACACTACAAGATACCCAAGGATGTCGAAGCCGAATTGCTTTTGAACAGCAACATTTCACTGGAATAGAGAGCAGGTTGTTTTTATTTGTGAATAAAAAATATTTCTTTTAATCAATATCTTTTGTTATTTCCAATTTCCAATTTACTGATATTCTTGCTTATTTTTGTTGGGACTTTTTATGATACTATCCACCTATTTTCCTACACTCGTCGGAATAAAAAATCTCACATTTAAATCATCATCTGTACATATTCCTTTTTAACGTCATAAGTGAACATGGTCTGTGATACCACGATGACGTAGGCCGTCGTGCCTTTATCAGCGACCGGACCGGAAACCGCGTTTGTAAAATCCAATTCGATTTGGATATCGTTTCTTTTTATCTCGGTCGAAAACAGATGGAGAAGTGTGTCAATCACCATCACCGGGTATTTGTTGATGAAATCGTTTATATTGAGATATACATCATCGTTTTTAACCATGACTTGTCTCATCGAACAGTAGCTGTCGTATAGCAGCCTGTACTTTTTATCCGTGATATTCAAATTTTGCTGCTCCTGCGGGTACCGTTGACCGTTTATTTTCACGTGGAAATTCTTTATGTTTACACTGTCGAACTGACCGGGGTCTTTGGTCTGATCGTTCTTACGACTCGTCTGTAAACCGATTATCACAAAGACCGGATTGAGTATGTTCCGGTAGAGATTCGTTATGTCAAACGTGTAATTGGAGCCTATCACACCGAACTTTTCAATACAATCCCAGCGGAAATATCCATATACCAATTCGCCTTTTTCGCTCAATTTCTTAAGCCCATCGATGAGCACGGCTTTCTTGGAGGGGTCGTAATCCACGAGGGGGACTTTCAACACGAAACTGGTAATTTTTATTTTTCCCTCCGCTGCGTCAACTGCATTGGTGCCGGAACCTTCAGTCCAGCGGTAGATGGCATCATCGTCTTCTGCGCGGGTGAACGTTATTTCAAATCCACCCTTGTACATGGGATACTTTAGACTGTCAAAGAATCCCAAACCCAGGTGGGCCAGCGTTCCCAGTGCTTCGAACTTGCCGCCGCCCTTGTCCTAAACCGATTTGAATCCGCTGCTGTAGTACGTGTTTTCCTCCGATCTGCTGTACGTGGTCAACCCTTTGATGGTGCTCGTGATACCAACTTTATCCACGGAATCGATGACTTGGTTGTGTTTTTTCAATTCGATACTCTTGAACAAATAAGCCGCAAAATTGTCCACGAGTTTAATGGGGTCCGTGCTGGCGTAACTAGCACCATTGGATTTCTTGACAACATCCCCTTGGATGTGAAACAATATCCTGTTGTTGTAAAACGAATCCCCGTGGTCCAGTTTGAATGTGGTGAAATTATTGGGTGAATTAAAGTGCAAGTCCGATACCGGTAGGACCGTGACGTATTCGCATCTCGCTATCCTATCCGATGCCTCTTCGTAATATTTCTCCATTCCTAATATAGGTTTTAGGTTTTCCGAATTCCAATGAAAAATAAGAAAACTGTTGTGGAAAGCAATAAAAAATAAAAAACACCGAATTCCTGATCACTTAATAAAATCGACTACTTGAACAGCTTTACGTTTTTATACATGTTCAAACGTCTCAACCCGAGATTTCGAAAAACCCTTTTATCTTCAACATTTTTTATTACATCCAAACAACGCTCTACGTAGTCGAGACCCCGCGGCTGAGAAACCAGTTTTTCCATCTTATCGTGTATGAACTTTACGATGGCGATTTTTTCATTGTGAAAAGCGTTATTGCCGGCCTCCTCTTCGGCGCGTATAAACTTTAATCTTTCAATCAGTTTATCATCATCATCGATGTATTTGTACTCAACGGGGGCGTGTGAATCTATCAACAATCCGCTTCCCGACGACTGTTTAAATTCTTTCCAGATCTCACCGATCAAATTCACCCATTTCCAAGACTGACTGGACCTGGGGCGTTTCAACTTTGGATCGGTGTTCTGAAAAATCGCATCGGATTTTATCAGTATATCCTTGTAATTATTAAAGTCCTGGGCTGTGAAAACACCCGCACTTATAAGTTTTTCTCTCGTCGTACCGTCGCCTGGAGACGAGCCACTGATTTCCGCTTTCGTCAACAGACTCCACAATCCCGGTGTGCCAGCATATCTATCACCGGTGCTGTCTAATGTGATATCATCATTTTCAATCGTAATAGTCTTCGATCCGATGGCCAGTTTGTTCAAGTTGAAATCGTAGCGAATACCGAAAGATCTATCGTTGCTGGTAGCGAGATGTTGTTTGGCGATATCACCAATATCTTGTCTTTCAGTGAATTCGCGGATCGAACGGTTTATCCTGCCTTCGTCTGGCGATTCTATTTCCGACGGTAAAGGATCGATGTGTGGTGATTCTCCGGGTGGAGGTGATTCTCCGGGTGGAGGTTCGAGCACATCTTCATCTTCACGAGGTAAAGGCACCTTACGCGCCACCATCAATTCTCGACCCGGTGTACTGAAAGCGCGGGGTCTAAAAATGTCTTTTTTTCGTTGTATAGTTTTAAACGTGGACAGTCGTTGCGGTGGGGTCTTTTTATCTGAACCTTGCTCCTTGATCGCTTTGACGACCGGTTCCTGTCGCTTTTCAATCTCACGTTTTTCTTCAACTTCACGAATCTTTACTGCTTGGGATTCACTGACCAATTGGTTTTGCAATTTATCCAATTTTTTAGCCTCCTGTACAGTTAAAGGCTTATGCGCAGATATCGGTATGAAAGGAATTTTGGGTGCATATTGCTCACGTATCGGGGGATGTTTGCGAAACAATTCCGCTCGCTCTTTCACTTGTTCTTTTCGGATTTCCTCATTTTCCGCGACCCATTTATCTTGTAGTTTTTCAATTTTTTTACCCTCCTCCGCAGTCATCTCGTCGGGCCACATTTTGTCGGCCAACTTGTGTTTTTTAACTAACGTCTTGACAATCTCTTTATCGCTTTTCCTCTTCATCGTACTAATATAGGTAGTTGGGTTTTTAGTAGCAAATTTTAAATTGGATAATTGAAATACAAAAGTGACGAATATTTTCACAAAAATTTTGAATCGAATAAAAAAACGTCCGACAACGTTTTGATTAAAAAAATAACGTTTACACGTCGATTTTGGAAAACGTTCGCGGACGTTAATTATTAAAAACAGCGTTTAGAAATCGATTTTAAAAAACGCTCGCGGACGTTATTTATTAAAAACAGCGTTTAGACATCGATTTTCGAAAAACGTTCGGGGACGTTATTTATTAAAAACAGCGTCTAGAAATCGATTTTCGAAAAACGTTCGCGGACGTTATTTATTAAAAACAGCGTCTAGAAATCGATTTTCAAAAAACGTTCGCGGACGTTATTTATTGAAAACATTTTTCATATTGCACATGTATTTTCCACACCGCGCTTTTTTCATCATATTTACCGAGAGAAACCCATAAGGTTCATTCCAACACTTGTTGCATATATTTTCAAATTCACCGAAAGTCATGTCCGATCCCACGAAATCGTCGTAAATCCGTTTGGTGTAATGTTTATTCTGTTTGAAGACACAAAGGAAATTTATATTATTCCGTATGACTTGCATGTCCACTTTGCCATAACTCTGGCTCAGGTAGACGCACGAAATCTTTTTATGCCTGCCTCTGATAAAATAGTCTTTAATACCTTTTTGCTCTTCCATCAGACAATCGTCGAATATCACAAGTGAGTTATTCTTGCACTCGTCTACCGCCAGCAGTTCATCACAATTGTTGAAGAAATACGCGATTCTCTTTTTATACTTTTTCTCTGCGTCCGCATAGGTTTTTCTCAGCTCAACATAAGCCGGCTGTTCCATGGATTTACTGAATACGTACAAGTTTTTATATATAATACCGTTTTTATTGTAAATGAAATTGAGCAGTAAATTGGTTTTGCCGCTACCTGAAGAACCCACTATGAGACATCGCAACGGGCTGGGCAACAGGTTGTCTTCGAATGCCTCGTTGTAATATGAAACTATATCCATCACTATGTGGGTGAAATGACCTCTCGACATTCAGTAAAAAATAAAAGCGGAGAAATGATTTCAAAATATAATTCTTTTTAAAATTGACGACATTGGAATTATTCAAAAAACACACATGTCTTTCATTGCATTTTTTACAGCTCTGATAAAATCGAAATCACCATAAACCGATATACAATTCGTTTTTCGGTCGTGATCATATCGGACGTCCACTTCATCCATCATTTTTAAAATCTTGTTAATCAAGTTACCGTCGGGGATATATTCGACTTCATAACAATAATCGAACTCGCCAGTCACAATTTGCTCCTTATCAAAATTTTTACTTTGTATATCAATGTACTTGTATTGCTTTACGTCGTCTTCGTTTTTACGTGCTTTGAGAATAGACAACACGTGATGGATTCTATTACTCTTTACCAGCGCTTTCAACCTCTTATTATCGTCTATCAGATTTTGTAATCCATAATGATCTTTTCGTAACGTTGGTAACAGTTCCTCTAACATCCATTCTTTAAATTCTTCATTTTTATTTTTACTCGCTCCCAATAGAGAACAAACACCCGAGTCGTCTATATATGCAGTATCAGGATGTTCATCGGCGAAACGGAGAAAGTTGTCGTGTTCTTTTAACTCTAAATATTTAATAATATGCTTTTTGCTAATATTGTCATAAATAGCTTTCCTAGGCCTCCTATATCCAAGTATTTTGGATACATCATTTCCTCTAAACCAGAATTTATTATCAGCATCGAATATAATGGTAATTTCATCTTTTCCAAAACTAAAACTATTATTCACAATGTCTATTTCATTATTCATTTTGTCTAATATAGAAATTGACATTTTTAGTGTTGTTTTTTATTGTTGAAAATATGGTGATAAAATGTATTTACCGTTATTATTTTGTATATTTAAATTTACCATTAATAGTCCCCACGCCGGACTATCTAAATAAAAAATGCAATTCAATAGTCCCCACTCCGGACTATCTAAATTCAATAGTCCTCATGCCGGACTATCTAAATACAATAGTCCCCACGGAGGACTATCTGAAATACAATAGTCCTTATGCAGGACTATCTGATATTCAATAGTCCCCACTCAGGACTATCTGAAATTCAATAGTCCCCACGCGGGACTATCTCATACAATAGTCCCCATGCAGGACTATCTGAAATACAATAGTCCCCATGCAGGACTATCTGAAATTCAATAGTCCCCACTCAGGACTATCTGAAATTCAATAGTCCCCACGCGGGACTATCTCATACAATAGTCCCCATGCAGGACTATCTGAAATACAATAGTCCCCATGCAGGACTATCTGAAATTCAATAGTCCCCACTCAGGACTATCTGAAATTCAATAGTCCCCACGCGGGACTATCTCATACAATAGTCCCCATGCAGGACTATCTGAAATACAATAGTCCCCATGCAGGACTATCTGAAATTCAATAGTCCCCTTGCCGGACTTTCTGAAATTCAATAGTCCCCATGCCGGACTATCTGAATAATACCTAAAACATTGTACGTTGTAATTCTTTCTCGTAGAACCCTCCAATTATATCTTCACCAGTTTCATCGGCAATCTTATAAGTCGTGGGTCTCGTGTTTAAAACTTGCTTGATTACAAAAATCTCGGACGTCCAGTTCTGTTTGTATTTATTCGTAAAAACATCTTTTTTCGCTGTAATGCGGACTCTGTCTCCCACATCGAATTTCGCCTTTTTACGGGGTATTCTATTTTCCAATTCGTTGTACATTTTCAATAATGCCTGCTCGTTGCCTTTATTCACATCCGCGGGCCTCATTTTTATAGTATGGTGGAAATCGTGTTTGTTGTATTCGTCGGTCAATTCTTGCAATATGTCGTGCCACTTGTGGGAATTTCTAACTTGGAATTTCACTTTCAACTTCTCATTTAACGTTCTGTGATATCTTTCGATTATGGCGGATTTCTCCTCGCTCTCGGTGTGGTACAATTTAATGTTGTGTTTTTTCAACAACTTGTTAAAATGCGTATTTTTAAACTCTGTCCCTTTATCGGTGTGTAAGAGTTTAGGCGGTGAATGACCGTCATTTTTGGCCCGGGCAATTATTTTTTCAAAAGCTGATGACACATCCGGACCATCTTTTTTCTTCAAGGGCTCTGACCAAACGAACTTACTGAACGTATCGATCACATTTAAAATATATTTATACCACTTGTTTTCCCTAGCATATTCTTTCAAAATCAACAGATCGGCCGCCCACAAGTCATCGATACCTTTCGTGACGATTCGGCGTTTTATAAACTTTTTCACGACTGGTCTGTGCAGCTCTTTAGCTTCCAAAACTTCCGGTGGGTCTTTGATAAATGAATTTCTCTTACTGCCGCATATCGCACAGTTGGATGTCGCAAGCCACCTTTTATTTCTCGTTTTGACAGTTTTGACATCCGTGGATGGTGTGTTTGTTTTACACTTTCTGCAATGGAATTCCATGTCTAATAATGCGCAGCTACTTTTGAAGTCAAATAAAATATTTGCAAATGCAAAGTCGTTTAAATAAATTGCACATTTGCGTAGATTGTGTGTTATATGTAAGGATAAGAAACGAGATGCAGCACAGACATAAAATCCAGTTGACCAAGGGTCAAAAGAATAAGTTGCGTATCGCTTATAAAAAGCAGAAAATCGCTATTTTAACTTTGAACAGAGATCAGTTGACGAACGGGAATGTCGAGGTGATGTTGACGGACGAACAACATAAACAAGTGTTGAGAGCCATAAAACACAATAAAGGCTTGAGATTGATATTGAGCCATTCGCAGTTGAAGAACAACATTGAAGGGGGTCTACTGAAAGAGATTCTGGAGTTGGCGGAAACGAGTATCCCCTATTTCAAGAAATTCGCTTTACCCCTGATTAAAGACAAAGTCGCACCAGCTATAAAAGATAAATTCGTTCCGTGGCTGAAAAAGATGATTGACGACGAGTTGGATACAATCATAGAAAAAGATCCGTCAGGTGCCGGATTAAGACAAATGATAAACAACCGACTCAATGCGGCTTTGAATGACGTACGGGTAAAAAAAAATTAATTCCGTTGACGTTGAGCGATCTGGTAGTGTGGGCCAATAAATTGAAATTGAAGAATTTTCGCGGTGTTTTCAGACGAGAGCTTTTACCTGATGTACCTTGGAAAAACGAGTGTGGTATAATCAATCTCGGTGATCTGGACACACCCGGAACACATTGGACGTGTTATTATAAAAATGGTAAAAATGTAATTTATTTCGATTCTTATGGAAATGCGCCACCACCTTTGGAGTTGGACAAGTACATGAGAAGTTTTGACATTCGCTATAATTCGGACCGATTTCAAGATTATGGCGATCCGCCAATCTGCGGGCATCTTTGTTTAGAAGTTTTATGGCAGTTTTCAAATGGAAAAACATATGATGAAGTCAAAGACATTTTAAATAAAAATAAATACGCTTGGCTCGGGTGGTTCGATTGAGTCACTTTTTTACGATGCCCCCGTCAATAAATTGTTTATACCATTTTTATTTTTTAAATAATTTATTACCACCCGAAAATCTTTTTTCCTAATATAGAAATGTCGGCGTTAAGATCATCAAGTCAAACTAACCAGTCAGACGCATGGAACCTGCTTTCCATGGAGCCCAGAGAACCCAAAGGGGTTTTGACTGACAAATTCATCATGAGGTTCGATCGGTATTTGAACTGGGATCTGCTCTCTTCCCATTATGATTTTCCAATCGAGATTTTGCGGATATACCCGTACAGAGTGAATTGGTCCAAGCTGTTGAGGCGTATTAAATTTTCGGAGGAATTCCTAAGAGAGATGGTCCCTCATTTCGATGAATGTTGGGGTATCCTGTGCAAATATCAAACGCTGTCTGAAAAGTTTATTCACGATTTCGCAGGTAAAATTGATTGGAATTACGTGTTGTTGCATCAAAATGTAACTAGCAGATTTTTGGACGAACACAAAATGTATTTTGATGAATCCTAGTTGAGTGGCTCAGAGATGTTCAAAAATAAAAACCCGAATTCGCGTGGATCGACCGGTTTGAATATTTTGTATTTAATATTTGCGGGATGAATAAAAACTAGTCGTTGTTTATTTTTTATATAAAACCATTATGATGTAAAACGTTTTTTCCTAACATAGAAATGACGACTTTTAGATTATCGGGTACGACTTCACAACTGACTTTGAACTTGGAACATCCCATTCACTTGGATGCTGAGCACAAGTTGGCACTCACCGGACTTTTCTGCGAATACAACTTTTATAATTTATTTGAGGGTTGTAGTGTTTTGTTTGACGGTGGAACGAAAATCGGTTTCGGTAAAGGTTTTTGGACATTTGATGCCATACAGAAACACATACAAAAAGGTGTGGATCCGCTATTACGCGGTAAAACAGATGATAAAAAGAATAAAGTCACGGTCGTTTCAATACTTAAAACTACGGGGTACCGTGTGAAAATCACTTCACCTATAAAATTTCACATGGAAAATCCGCTGCGGCGTTTGCTGGGTTTCGATGAAATTGATGCCCCCGAATACTTGGACACGTACAATGCGAAAAAACCGCACAGCATGGGACATGATTGAAGTCCACTGTGATATCGTGGAAAATTGTTTTGTCAATCATGACGAACATTGGCACAAACACAAAGAGTCTTCGGTGTTGTATAGTTTCTTTCCATATGGTGAATTTGGTAATAAAATTGCTGTGATGCCGCGGCCGCCGCTTTACGTGTCGTTGAAAAAAGGATTGAATAAAATCCAACAAATCAACATTTACATTACAGACCAAAATAACAATTTATTGCAGATGTTCGATTCGAATGTGCATATTTATTTGGAGTTGATTCGGGTGTAGTATTTTTTAATTTATTGAAAATCGGCTGTTTATATTTTTTTCTTGACGCCGCAAAACGTTATTCCTTGTATAGGTAAAAATGAACGGTCCTAACTTTAATGATTTACTGAAAGAAATCAATGGAAAGTCTTACATCAGGGTGGGTGACCTGGAAGTCGGTAAAAAATATTTTGTGGAAAATATGGATAAAATCTCTTCATCATACGGTATGAGAATATTAGTCACATGCGATGATGTGAAATTCTATCTTCCCGAAAGCTGGAATGACAGGTTGACGAATAACTATATCAAACAACTGTTGAATTTTAAGGGGAAACTCTGTGTGCTGTACAACGGTAAAATAACACTTTCAGATAATAAATTCAAGCACAGTATCGAGTTTAAGGTTGACGAATAAAAATAGTTTTTAAAAAACATAATTTAAATATATTTTTGAAAATGCCCCGTTTAATTTATTCGATGTGGAAACCTGTAATACATGCATTAGGAATCAATAATGGCTGAAAGCTACGGTTATTATTTATTGAGTGAAAACGGATTTGAACCGTACAGCGGGTCACCGGATGCAGCTGGTCTCGATTTGAGAAGTGCATATGATTATGTTGTACCAAAGCGGGGACAACAATTGGTAAAAACGGATATAACGTTTAAATTTCCCGAAGGCTGCTATGGAAGGATCGCGCCGAGATCTGGTCTAGCCCTAAAGCACTGTATAAGCGTCGGTGCTGGCGTGGTGGACAGAGACTATACCGGCAACGTCTGTATTCTGTTGATAAATAATTCCGATATCGATTTCCCCGTGCGTCGTGGAGATAGGGTGGCGCAGATCATATGTGAAATGTATAAAAAACCGCCCTGTATCAGATTGGAAAAAGTCGAACAGACTGAACGGAAAGACGGCGGATTTGGAAGCACCGGTGTAAACTGATTAAATTATAAAAAATGATGTTGGAAATCAAAAATGTCTCGAGATTTTTTTTCAACCTCAGATTTTAAGTAACGGTAATAACCAATCACAGCGCTCTTCCTTGTCACATGACCTATTAATGTGGTGAAAATCGCTGTGTAAAATACCTAATGTGGATGAAAATCCTTTTGAAATCAGGATTATGTTAGGTTAAAACAACAAAGGTTAAGACTAGCCCTTCCTTGGATTAAATTTCTGGATTAAATACACCATTTGAAAAACTTGAAAATGGCTAAAATTAACCCGAAATCAGATACAAACTGGCCCAGAACCAGTCAAATATGAGGTTTACGAGGGTTCGGTGAAGAGTGCGTCTTGCCCTTCCTTGGATTAATTTTTTTCTGGATTAAATACACCATTTGAAAAACCTGAAAAATGGCTGAAATTAACCCCAAATCAGATGCAAACTGGCCCAGAACCAGTCAAATGTGAGGTTTACAAGGGTAGGTTAAGAGGGTGCCTCGCACTTCCCTCGCACTTCCCTCGCACTTCCCTCGCACTTCCCAAATTCACCTTGGCAAAACCTGAGAAAATGTTCTAAAATGTTGTAAAATGTTGTAAAATGGTTGTAATTAGCCTACAATCAGATAACAAACTGGCCCAAAACCAGTCAAAAATGAAGTTTACGGAGGGTCGGAAATCGGAAGTGCGAGGTGTGCCAGAACGCCTGTTTCATATCTACTCATATTTTCAGTATCTGAGCCGTTGACGAGATTTAACCATAAAAATAAAAACGTCCATTTATGTGAACATTTTTACACCCCACCACTTTAGCACAGCTCCAACGAGGGGGAAAACCTAGGATAACCATATTGGGACATAAATAAAGCCGTTAAAGCAAAAAAATCTTTTGTAGCAATTTTTTCCGATTTACCTGCTTTTTTTGTTTAACGCTACTGGCCTATAAGGCGACAATCCCAAGAGGTTTTAGAAAAGAATACATACCAGGATGGAGCAGAGAGTGCGAAGATCTTTACAGTGATCTTTACAGACACTGCTGACAGAGATGTAGCTGGCAAACTCCTTAAAGCCCCGTTTACACGCTCCAATATATCGGTGCGATCTGATCGGTACCAACCATATCGTAGCGATAATCGGAGCGTGTAAACGGGAGATCGTACCGATATATCGAGTTTGGACGAAAAATGAAAATTTCATTTTTCTGGCTAGATTGACAACGATATCGCAAGGTTGGAGCGACAGGTTGGAACGTGTAAACAGCGCTCCAACTTAATCGATGCGATCAGTTCTGTAGTTGTAAACAGAACATCAATCTCCAATTTATCGCAACGATATTTTCGTGCAATCAGATCGCACCAATATATCGTAGCATGTAAACGGGGCTTTCAATCTCCAATTTATCGCTCCGATATATCGGTGCAATCAGATCGCACCGATATATCGGAACGTGTAAACGGGGCTAACTCTCTCGACAACTCCAGGAGAGAGAAGAGGGTGAAAACTGTCGAGAACCTGAAGTTCACCCAAAGTAGTTGGAAAGCTTGGTCTCTGATCAGGAAACTCTCCACTGGTAAATCAAGTGAAAAACACTATGCCTCACAGCATAGCCAAAGTGGTTTTCTCAGGCATCTCGGACCTCAGGAGGCTTACGGGAGGTATGAACGTACTCCTAGTTAATATTACATTAGCTCCTCCTAATTAGTGTACTCCTAGTTACATTAGCTTTTCTCAATTTAACTTGACATTCTTTATTCAAGACACCGACGAAACCTGATGGGTATTATATGGCAAATGCGAATGAAATGTGAGTGTGAGGAATCAAATGAGTTGTAGCTCTGTTACTGAAAAAGACCATCTGGTTCATTTGACATGATCATTAAATAATATCCCAAAGAAAGACTCAGCTAGGTCCATTTTAAAACCTCCAAAAGGCTATTGCTTTTTCTCAGGATCATAGGATAATATAATAGGGCTGACAGTGCAGTAGTATTAATCCTTTGACCCATATATTTCAACAAGGTTTGAAGCTTAAGTAACCCAGAGACATTGAAAAATATAAATGCAAGCAACTGAATGTTTTATAGTTAATTAAATAATTTTGTTTTATACTTACAACTCGAGTGCTAGGTTGTTTGATTTCACGGTAAAGTGTAATAGGATATTATTAAATCATTAAATAAATTTGAAGTTGTAATTAGTGATACGACAAACGAATATATTCTTTCGTTTACTCAACAAAGTAATTTGCTAAGTAAACCGGCAGCAGAAGTAGGTCATATTTGGTAATTATGAACAGTGAATCTCGTTTGCATTCATTACACAATTGTTTAAATTTACTCTCGTAATGAGTATTTTTATTTAACGAACCACAGTGTCCTGCTTTCGAGATGCTTTTTAAACAACGGTAAAATTGTTTCATTAATTTACACAGAACACAGAAAAAATACATTTCGGACGCATAGTAATTCTTTACAGATATGAAGAAACCCCTATAGACACGTTATAGGTATAAATTTTAATCGAAATGTTTTTACTCAGAGAAAACTACCGAGTGGATAGAAGAGTATCTAGGTTGTATTGATTTAGGTTTTCCATGAAAAAAACCAATCAATAAGTATGTTTAACGCCAATTCCCGCCCCTTAGGCAAACAGGAAAGGTCACTCCTTAGATATTATTATAAAGAGTAGAATGTGGGGAAGTTTTGGTGATGTTTGACAGTTTGTAGGTTGACGATACTAAAATAGAGACTTTTTAGACAATGTAAACAAATTAAAAATGTCTGTTACTGGAATATTCCCAAATTGCTTATTCTTGTTGGATTTTATTTGTACAATAACACGAAAACACTTACTACGTAACACCTCGTAGAGAAGTGAGTCAAGAGTATATTAAATTGGCGTTAGAAATAAATAAGCAATTTATATTTTATCGGACGATGAAATCGTGATTTAATGAATACGGCAATGAAAACTTTCAGACAATACAAATGTATAAGGATTTTGAATAAGCTGGATATAAGTGCAACGTAGATAAACATATATAAATATTTTTCAAGAGAGTAAAAAGAGTTGAATCGCATATGGCTGAGGTTGCATACATGCATGAATCCCCGCGGGAGAGGCAGCTTCAGAGAGCAGCGCGTCAGTAAATTATAAATTACTCTCAAAACAAACACAACACAACACTGGCTCCCGCGGACCAGGGGGCGAAATAAAACCTCATCTTCTCGCTTATGTTTAAACATAACTTTTGGATGAAGGGGATTAGCTTGGATACTATTTATGATGTTCAAGACTATGTTTATTTTTACTCTAATTTATGATTTTATTTAATGTTTTGATAACTTTGTTGGTTCATTTCGCACACCACATTTATTCTCTCAGTTTGTTCTCGCCGTTACTACGCTGCTTCCAGTCGATTTGTGATGATAAGTATATAAGGAAGCGTATGCAAGTTTTCTTAATTATCGTCCTCTTAGGGCCGGTTTCTCCAAACACGTTTAACTTAAACTTAGTTTAACTCAATGTTAATCATATGGACAATTTTGGTTTAAACTTGATTTTAGGTTTAAACTTGCTTCGAGAAACCGGCCATTAGTGGAATTTAAACAACTTACACATTCCTGGATTGTAATTTTTAAGTTAACCCTTATTGCGATGACTAAAATATCGCAACTAACAGGAAGGTTTAAGAATTTTTAATATTTGTAATGAAAATACTTTTCACGTTGTCAATCTAAATTATGGATTGTAATTTCATAGGCTTATAATTTAAGATTCTCATCCTATTTAACTGTTAGGAATTGCTTTTAAAACGGTTGAAATATTTTAAATAAAAGTTGTAGGTAAACGATCCACCAAAGTTTAAATGGAATTCTGCAAAGTTTGCTATGTTTGTAATTTTATCCGCCAGATTCACGAATACCTTAGCAGAGCAAATCGTGTTTGTGGGGCTATATTTTTAATGTCTATAAATATTTTAGAATTTCAGCATATTATTACAAAAATTATCTGGTGATTTCTCCATGAATAAGAATAAAACTCTGACTTCGAAGAGTTATTAACTTAATAATCAGTATATTTTGATTTTAGTTTTAAAATTAACAATTATTTACACAATAATGATTAATTTGATTAGGTGACAAATGTTTATAAAAAGTTTAGGCCAAGTTTACTTCCTAATCGAATGATAAAAATAAAATAACAAGTTTGAACTTGACGGTTGGTAAAACCAATACGTATAGATAAAAACCTAAACATGTAAGATAAAATAAATTCCATGATTCCTTTTCTAGAAAAATTACCTGAACATTAAGTTAATGTGTACATACTGTATATTAATTTACTAAATTAGAAAAATAGTTACAATGGCTTTTATTTTTATTTAAAGATTTAATTTAAACTCTTTTCTAAACATTTTTATCACTGTAAATTAATTTCTAAAAAGTTAGGCTAATAATTCTTACGACCTTTGCTTCTGATTTATCGTATATATTGATCTTAAAATCAACCGATATTCATTATTTGTTTTACATTTTACATATGCAATAAATTAAAAAGTACTAAAACGAGAGATTGTTGATAGAAATTATTAAGGGCTATAAGCTGACTCAACGCCACCATTATCCTCGTTGCTAAAGCCAGCTTAGTGCTTTGTTTCACGGACGCAAAATAAAGAAGCACAGGATGGGCTCGGGGTAAAGGAGCGTCAGTAAACTATAAATTATTTTCAAAACAAACGCAACCCCGCGCCGTAATGAGAAGATAAAATCCCTAGTGGGAAATCATCTTACCTTTACACCGTGCAGCCTACATCTGCTGAACAAGCTGGACAGGTGGCCACACTAATATTTGAAATGCAGTTTTCAATTAAAGCATTCATTTTTTACAAATGATTAAATCTTTAATCATATCAAATGCGGGTGAGTAATTTAATAAATCAAATTAACTTGAAATGATAATTGAACGTTCCATGAAGGTAAAATGCACGTTTTGCCGAAACTAATTAGGAGGACTCTGAGTCTTTGCTAAATACTTGATAGATTAAATACTAAATCACATCCCTAACCCTCACCACTCTCTCCCCCCCCCCCCCACCCACCACTATTAATTTCGAATCTCGCAAGAGCAACACCCCAGTAGGAATTCCTTCAGTAAGTAAACCAAAATAGATCGTAAAAATAGTATCATCATGATTTTAATGTCCAAATACTTAGATTTTTTTCTCACTATGCATGAAGGTTTTCATGGATCAAACAAGAGAAAATAAAACAGAGAGACATTACGTGATGACATTGTAAGCAACTAAGACCTCAAATATTAGGAAACCAAAGTAAAATACATTTTTAATTTTGTATACATACATTTATAACAATATTACTAAAACGCCATCAATTATGGTCTAAAAAATTCGAAAAATTAAATGTAAAAATATAAGTTTTTATTATTGTGTTATTTAAAATAGGCATTGTACAAGTCCTTGATAACGAATCTTACAAATAGGATGGTTTACTGTATAAAAATCTCACTTTATTAAAAGTAATTACCTAGTAAGACTGAAAGGCACTCTTGTTGGGAATTTCAAAAGATGCAGATGGTTATACTGGTCTGTGCGAGCTAGAAGGGTTTGTTTGTGAATGGCAACTTCGACGGAATGAAATTCAAAGTGAATACCCACTTCAAAGATTAATTTAAACAAGACGTTTGCCTTCTTTACTTAAGTAAGTCTCGATTATTAAAAACTCAATTTATATAAAATGTGTACAAATTATTATACTTAATTCAAGTTTCAATATGTTATTAAATTTTAAATTCGGATGGTTAGTGAACCACTGAAGAAGGGTCATTTATAAAAGCAATATTGGCTCTAATAATAGTTTATGGAACCTCTTTAAGATAACGGAACGTTTAATGACAAGCAATAACTTCCATTAGACCTACATCAGCAAGCTTGGTATAACGATTTATATGATTTTATAATGATTCAATATGTCTATTATAAAAGAACAGAATTTCAAATTTCAATATATGTAATTAATTTACAATTAATCGGAAAAATCTACATCTACAACATACCGATGATCAAAACTTTTAACTCTGAGATCTTTTAATTCTATTGAAGTATAAGTTCTAAAAGTCTAGTCTAGAACTACATCCCTTGTTTTAGTTAAAATGAAGACAAGAATTTAAAATATCAAATGTATTTAAAAGTAAGGTATTAAATAATTATTAAATAGAGTATTAAATGTAGGAGACACGTATTAATACATTAAATAGAAGTGTTCAATATCAAACGTATAGAGTAGTGTAAAATTGCGGCCGCTGGCCCAGTTCAAGGTCACCTGAGGGATGACGTCATCGAGGTCAATGACCTCACCGATGACGTCATCGATGACGTCATCGATGACGCAATCGATGACGTCATCACTAATGACGTCATTTCGATGACGTCACACCCATGACGTCACAGAAATGACGTGCTGATGACGTCATCACCCCTTACGTCATCAAAACGATGTCACCGACGCCACTAAGGTCAAGGTCACGCAGAAACTTAAAATTTTTTAGCACTTTTGCCGTTTCTCGCACTACGCTCCGAGTTTCAGTCAGAGTCCCCGTGACCTTGACCACTTGGAGCGAATTTTCGACAAGAAACGGCAAAAGTGCCAAGTTAAACTCGAGTTTCTGACATGACTCTGCCTAAATGGGCAATCGGTTATCCCTCAGGTGACCTTGAACCAGTACAACGCCCGCAATTTTATGTTACTGTGACCTTGAACACTTAACAACGGAGCGCCGACACCGATGCGCACCCCACGACAGCCACCGAGTGACTGACTATCAGGCTCTGTGTACTCTAGGTATATGGGGAAGTGGAGGGGGAAATCTCAAGGTCATCCAAATGGAGTTTTAAAAAAGTTGAAGAGTAGAAAGACTACTCTTGTGCTTCCCGGGCGACCTCATCAATTTCCAACGGATCTGTAAACCAATCCGATCTGTAGCGGCAGGAGTCTAGAAAACAGGTGCACCACCCATCAGGTTGTCCGTAGCATTTCCGACAATTGGTAAGATTGGAGAAGTGAAATTTAATACACCGCTGCGGACAACAAGTATAAAAGTATTTGGATTTGTAGATTTTGAAAGTTTGTAGTACCGGCGGTGGCAGCTGTTGGTTCTTGCATCTACACCTGCAACATCCGAAGCATTCACATTGCCGGCAGGCCAGCCCATCCACTTGCCACTTTGGTAAGAGGAAACACTTATCCTCACAGCAATAGGTTGTCCCCGTCTCTTCCTCCCAACGCTTCTTTGCACAATATGTGACGCCTTGTATCTCCAAACACCTATGCTCGCAACATGAGATGCGCTTACTTTCCATAGTTGATGTTGCTTTGACGAGGGAGCACGATGAAGTGATGCTGTGGTCAGTGGGAATGGGGTTTATATAAACTAAGGTGAGTGGAGAGGGAAAGGTCAAGGTCATCCAAATGGAGTTTTAAAAAGAAAAGAGTAGAAAGACTACTCTTGTGTATCTATAGCGATTTCATTGATAGTGAGTGCTTCTGTATGCCAAGTTGATCTGTACTGACAGGCTCCTAAATAATGTTTGCAAAAACCTGCAAAATGATTGTTGCACAATTTGCAGCCAGTTAGCTGTTTTAATGTGAATTCAATGCAACGTTCAGGGCAACAAGTGTACTTATGCCCTCTCATCTGGTACACATGGAATGTCTTTAACTCCGGTTTCGGCTTCTTCCAAGACTTGCACTTACACATGCATTGACCAAAAGCTTCACATTTTCTACACGCCAGGCCATCCGCAACATCAATGTCATTCGGCCATGAAAAACATTTCCGTTCGCAACAGTAGTTGAGTTGACTCTCCATGTTGCTGTGGTGAAGGTGCGCGATGAAATGATGCTGCAGTCATTGAGAGTGCACCTTAAATAAACTCAGTGGAGGGGGAAAGGTCAAGGCCATCCAAACGGAGTTTTAAAAAAGATAACTAGTCGTCCTCCTCCTCCTCCTCATCCGTTGTACTTAGAGAGCTGTCAGACGAAGAGCCCCGTGCAGGTGCTCCCCAGATGAAAAACAAATCAATTTTAAAACGAAGACCAGGATCTTGCATCATCAATTCCTTTAATTTGTCACATACTAAGTCGACCTTGTGTAAGGTGTCAACAACAAGCTTCCAATTCGTTGGTTCAATATAACTTGTAGTAGAGTCTGCCTCGCTGATAACCACATCCTCCGGCCGTATTGGAGTGTAAAGATGTGTAAAGTTCTTTGGCTGTAGCTGAGGTTCAGGCTGGCTGGAAGTGGAAGGTTGAGTGTGGACCCCTGTCGCATCGAAATCCATAGTCATTCTACATTCAATGTTGGGGTTTTCGTTTAATACATACACCAATTTCTCATGCAACATATCCACTTCTGCCGAGTCTTGCAGATGAACATTCCAGGAAAATGGCCATTCTTCATCCGTAGTGGAGTCAACTCGAGAAAGAGTGCTGTCCGCCATGATAGCTAAGCAAGGAATGATGTGAGCTACAGACTGTGGTAACAGTATTGAAAAGTAGAGGGGGTAAACCAAAAGTACGTGGAGGGGGTATTTTCAAGGTCATTTAATTTGGGTTTTAAAAAAAGGAAATAGTGGAGGGGGAATTCTCAAGGTCATCCAATTTAGGTTTTAAAAAAAAGGAATGAAGCTTACTCCTCTTCAGCCTCGTTGTCCCCTGCATCTTCATCAGCCTCATCTTCATCGACGTCAGACTCGCCGTAAGGATAGATCGGGGACATGGGCGAATATTGTGGAGATTGTTGACCGTTGTTGTCGTCCCCTTGCATTCTAACTTGGGACCAATCATAATTTAAATTCATTTGTATTATGATCCCAGGGTTGTCCCGCAGTATTTCCTTCATACGTTCGCAAATTGACTCCAAATAGTGTACACTATCGATCGACAGTGTCCAACCCGTACTTGTACCGACATCAGTAGTGGAGTCAGCTTGGCTGATGGTGTTGTTGTCTGCCATGGTTGCTTGTCGGACAAGGAATGACGGTTGATGTGATGCTCATGCAGGAACATGGTGAAGTGGTGGGGGGTGTGGTGGAGTAGTGGGGGAATTTTCAAGGTCATCCAAACGGAGTTTTAAAAAAAAAAGGAAAACTTACAAAGTAACATTGAAACTTTCCAATTGATGGTGGCGAGCGTTTTCTTCTGCAACCTTGCCGACACATGTGACTATGCCGTACAGTATGAAAAGTACAACCATAATAAGGCCGAACAATAAAAGATAGCCGTTGACTATCATGATATTTTCTGAGTGGATCTGTTTTCTTCTTATCGCCCTCTCCTGCATCCTCTTCTCCAACTCGTGGACGAAGTCACAACATGCGTGAGGACATCTTTCATCTGTTGGTAGGTTTGCCATTGTTGATGTTGTCGGTGTGGCTGTTGAAGATGGAATGAGGTTTCCAATTGCGATGTGCCATGTACACCAATAGTCAAGTGGTGGGGGTAACAAAGCAGTGGAGGGGGAAGTTTCAAGGTCATCCAAATTGTGTTTTAAAAAAACCTATCTTGTTACTGAGCTTATATGTCAGTAACAAGATAGGTGTTTTTGCTCTTTTACTTCTTTAATATAATGAAAAAATATACATATTCTACAATGGTTAGGACAAGAAATACAACTGCTAGTCAGCTGAAGTAGTCCAAGTTGTCTGGCTCGGTCTTCATGGACGCTGGTGAGGAAGCCGTCGAGGAGTGTCCAGGCTCTTCCTTTGACTGCCGGGTGTTCCGTATATTGCAAGCGTAAACTTGCACATTTATACGGTAGCCTCGTGCCACCATCAGCTGCAACTCCTTGTATAAGTCGTTTAGCTCCTGCTGAGTCTTGATGCTCACCTCCTCGTAACTTGCGCAACTGACGTTGAGAGACATCCTGATGTTGCTAGGTTGGCTGCTGGAGTAGAAATGAAGCCGAGGCACAGCGTTTGGAGGTACATGGAAAAGTGGTGGGGGTGATGGTGGTGGGGGTATGGAAGATGCAATTAAACACTTCTAAACTTTTTCCATTGATACAAAGGGATGGAACAAATAGCACAGGTGTCCTTGTAGTTTTCAAATCTAAACATTGGTGCTAGAAATCCAAACTGTTTTCTACCACCTTCCTGTACGAACCGTCGAAGGTCTCTGACGGCAGCATTGCCACAAGGCCTACAAAACTTTTCCCCGTCTTGGAACCTATACCAGGAGTATCCCGAATACCCTCTATTATCTTTCTTGTACTCCTCGATATCCTGCTTTACTGTTACAGGGATATTATCTCGTAAAGCCATCTGGAATAATGATGCGTCAGTTATAACTCGTTGTAAGCAAAGCTCGTACAAGGTGCTCATCGTTTGCTAGTTGGCAACAGAATGACCGTTTTTCGCATCCAAGCAGGTTTGAATCCTAGTGCGGTAGTGGGGGTAATTACGGTAGTGGGGGTAGTTGTGAAATGCAAAGGTCAAAGGTCAAGGTCACCCGCGAAGTTTAAAAAAAAATGCAACATATCAATACGTGAAGTCTGTCACATATTGATATGTTGCATTTTTTGTTTTTTTTTTATTTTTTTTTTGTCTTTTATGATTCGTTTATTTATAAAACATTACAACAACAACATATGTACAACATTAAAACTTAAATCTAACACTGCTGCTTGTCAGCGATGTGGATGGTCAACTCTGTAGAATTGCTACCCGTGCAGCCGTGGGACACCAGGTATAGACACCCGGGTTGAATAGAGCGAAGATCCTCGTTTTGTAGAAGATGGACGAATCTCTTGGGCAGGTACACCTGGAACTTTGGTTCATCCCCCGGAGTAAACGGTGCCTCGCTGAGACTGCAGCAGATGGCCTCCCCAACTGTAGTCTCCATCTTCTTCATAGCATGGATTATGTAGTGCTTCTCGTCTTTTAGTTCCGAGCACTTCTTTACAGGTAATATTGTTGACTTGGAGTGAGCATTGAACTGCTCGACCAAAGTCTGAAGAAACTGGTGAGATGCCATGGTCAGGTTACAGAGCGTCTTCTTGCTCGGAGATGTTGTCGTCTCGGAATCTCGAGTAATACTCATGCCAGGTCCCTGTCTGCTCCCCACTTATATACTCTCCGTTACCCCCACCACTCCCCAATTCCCCACTTTGAAGGTAAGAGGCGAGTTTATAGGCATTTTTCAAAGCGCAATGTCTATCTTTATCATGTTCTGGGCTTTTTGTACAAATACATATGGTTTCCAGCATGTATTGATAATTCTTATCCAATTCCACATCATTAACCGGAACATGAGTAAATCCTTCGATCCATCTTTTCTTTTCCAGCCCCTTTGTGTAAATATTGGTAAACTTGTCTGAAAAGTGATGCATAATGTGATACAAGTCCGTGTAACTTGTAAAACCATCATACCAATCGATATGATGGAAGTGTTTTGAAATCCATCTGTTGGTAGTAGCGGCTTTACTAGTTAAAGACGAATAAGAACATGGTGGTTTAAATAAAAACGAATAAGGAACACTTGTATTCATGTCCAAAAACACAAGTTCTTTTATAATGAATCTATCATCATTACCACGAAACGCTTGAAACTCAATAATACCAGGCTTGGACTTTACTTGTTGTTCTTCTCCCTTGTCCATTTTGAAGGTCACACGTCTGCTCATTACGAAGTCAGGAGGTCAACTGATTTCCACACCACGGTAGGTACTACTTTTATACCAGGCCGTACAGTTGTTGGCGCGTTGGTGTATATTTAACGTGGGCACCGTCCCCAATAGGCCTAACCCCACAAAATGTTGGTTATTGTTTTAAAAACTAACCATTGTCATTTAAGTTTCCATCTTTATATTTTCCTTATTTTCATTTTCATCACTAACACTTGATTCTTCTCCTCCATCTTCCTCTTCTTCCTGTTTTACTGATTTCTTATGTAGTTGAGCGTACTTTTCCAATTGTCTCCACATCTGTACTTCATGAGGAACTCTATTAAATATAGAAGTATCCACAGGGTCGTATAATATAGGTGCGTCCGGTTGTTTGTCCAAAGTGTCTTCCAGATAATCTTTAATAATCGAACTTGAAAACACCAGTTGTCTCAAGTATCTTGTTATAGGTTCAGTAGCACAAGTTAAAATGAAAAACTCCTCTCGATTAAGTTGAATTTTGTTATCATGTCTTGTTGTGTCTCTAAACCGTAGCTGATGATCACCACGTTGTTTAATGATATCAATTTCCACATTTGAATCCAAAAGTCCTACCCTTGTCTTTCTTCCAAACATGTTACTACTTAAATAGCATTCTAGCAGATGCAAATGTTTCATAAACGATTCCCAAGCACTGTCCGTAAACAAAATCATTTTGGGTCCATGAGTTAAAATTACAGTAGGGGAATAATCTGTAGATTTCATAACACCGATTAAAACACTTTTATCCAAACTGGAAGAGATTGGGTAAAATATTCGCAAAAATACCTCACTCAATATGTTTGGAGAAATATTATCTTCAATATCCCTTTTTCTCTTTTGTATAGTCTTTCTTCTTTTACCTTTTTCTTCAACATTATTACTGGCGTGAAGTTGTCCGCAAACGTTTTGTTCACCTCCTTCCTGGTGACCTTGAGGATCTAAAAACTCAGATATCTCCTTCTCAATATCTACCACATTTTCAGGTGTACCACTAGGAGAAGCCATATTGAATACGATGCTACCCATACAACAGTAGGCAACAAACTGATGAGGAGCGGTCTGTACGCTCTGCTTTTATACTCGCGGAATGAAACAAAACCGGTTCTTACAATACATTTTTAACAATTCCAGTTAAAGGTGTGTATGTTACGATTTTATCATGTAGAATTAAACAGTATGCAGTTGTATTAGCCGGTATAGCATCGTTGAATTCCATTTCTATTTTTATATCCACACTTGAAGACTTTACTGATTCATTTTGTTTAGAACAATCGATTACAACTATTGGGTAGGCATCGAAATATTTGTCAGGTGGTAATAAAGGTGTATTTGTTTTACCGTAATATGAACTTTGGAATCTCGCGTACATATCGTACAATATACTGTATTTCTTCTTAGTGAATGACACATTTAAATTGTCGTATGGAAAGAATTGTGAATTTAAATAAACTTTAATATTTTTCAAGTCACAATGATCAAATTGTCCTGCATGTTTAGTAATGGCGTCTCCTCTACCTGTTTGTAAACCAAATATAATATACCTGGCTCGTTCTACATAATTCGATGTTTTAACAGTCCAAGTGTGTCGATCCGTAGTAGGTAAACTGGGATGCTCATGAAATTCCCAACTTCTAAATGGAATAACAATATCACGATCGGCTTTTAATTTTCTTAAAAGTAGCATTCTATGCTCGTCAGCCAATTTAACATGTGGAACTCTCCATACAATTTTGTCTAATTTTAATTTCCATTCTAAAGTCGCATCTGTAGTAGCATCTGCAGCTTTAATAATGTCTTTATCGTTAGAAGATCTCAACAAAACTAATTCTTGTTTAACGTTTAATATTATTTTCCTATAATCTTCAGCAAAACCAAGCAGCAAACGTAATGGAATATGAAAATCAAAATATCCATTTGGATTTGGAGTGATCGTGTCAATCGTAGGTAATACCCATCCGGCAGGTTTAAGTAAATTGGTTTCATTGGGTGTTATAGATGTTAATCCTTTTAAAGTTGTCGTAATACCTACTTTTTTAGTGGAATCAACTGTTACACCTGATATTTCATATCTAATTTCATCAAATAGGAAAGCCATAGGATTATTTATAAATGGAACTGTTGTACCAACAGTAGTACCGTCCTTTTTAGTAACTTGTCCTTCAATATACAAGTAACTTTCACATGGTAGTGTGTAAATGTCTTGATTTTGTATGGGAATACGAATTTCATCGTTATTGTTTAATTTCGATGAAGTGTAAGGGTTGTGGGTGTGATATTCTTTTTCCCATAGGGTTTCGTCGAATGTTGGACCCTGCGCTATATCCAGTATATCCATACTCGGTTAATTTTAATCCAATTCTCTCTAAGAAACGAATGTTCTCGCGTGTTAACTCCTCCACAGCTGAAGAGCTACTAATGCGGTTTCCCGTAGGTTGTTCGCTTTTAAATGTTAAACCCATGGTTTTGTATTAAAGTGTCGATTTTAAATGTAATCTAATCGTAATAGGCTCTTCTCTGAAGTCTACCAAGTTACCGTCTTGATCCAATACGCTCAACACGATGTCTGAAATGAAAGTGGTGTTCAACGGTAGATATACCAGGTTTTGTGGCTTTTCAACAATTTTAAATCCAGGTGGTACACTTGGGTAAAAAGTATGTATGATGTGGGTGTTAGCCCCATCCCTGTAAGCACCTTGTATAATGTTACAAGTTATGTCTATACTATTGACTTTTAATATTGTTACTGTTTTCTTACCGGAATGTGTTACATCTGGTTCTAAAACAGGCTCATCGTTGGAAAATCCTAATAAATCACCAATTGAGTTTGGTTGAGTGAAATCTATATAATATTTGGAAGTAATTTCAGCTTTCATCGTATTATTATTACCTTTTAATGTTATATTGTCTTTTCCCATTTTAGTTTGCAAAAATTCATTTATATGATCAATTTCATAAGAACCTGTGGGTAACCTGCACTCTTGTAAGTCTGTAAATTTTCCACTGGCATCCTTTCCCTTATAATAATGCAATACGTTATTTTTACCTTCCGTAACATTGGGGATAGAGTTGTAAGTTGTAAAATCCAATAGTGCCGCCTCCCAAAACCTTCCTTTTTGCAAGCGTAACGCTGGAAAAAGGATACTTCGTAAAGTGGACGATTTTCCTGTTAATGATACCGTATAGGAAGACATCTCAATAGTGACTGATACTTTTAGCTAGAAATTCCAAACATAAATGGCCGCATATTGAAGTATTATCAGGTTGTTCTCTTTTATAGTTATAATATATGTTTTTAGCAGATTTAAAGTAATTTTGAAGTTCTTTTGGTGGTGGCAAATTACCGAAACTATCAAAATAATATACATTGTTATTTAGTTTCTTATAACAAACCCAATGGGTGCCAGGCCCTTCAGTATTATCCAAATTTACAATTCCAGTCTCATTTTGCCACATTTTCTTTGGTAAACTGTCTTTCATAAACACACCGCGGAAAAATGGTATTTTTAAACAGGAAATATATTTAAATAATTCAATATTGGTTAATGCTTTATGTGGTATGACCAATTGATTTCTTTCATTTAATATGCACGATAAGGTCTTAGGTAAAGACCTGCCCCGTTTTTTACCATTGACCACACGGTGGGCTTCTTCCTGCCTTTTCTTGTAGATCGTCGTCTTCTTTTTATATTTCCTCCATGTTTTCTTGTGGTTGACCTCCTTTTTACTCTCCTTCTCCTCCTTCTTCCACCTCCTACTGCTGTTTTAGCCTTCATACCTGCTGTTACTGCTAAAGCTGCTGCTTTTTCTGCTATGCTAGCGTCACTTGATTTTACTCGTTGCCAAGCTATGTCCGCAAGCTTTTTGTCAGCTCTTGATCTATTTTTTGAATCGGCAAACGTGGAATATGCGATATCGTGTTCTTTACAAGCCTGATCTAACTTATTTATGCCAGGATCGCCTCTTTCCAGTCGTTTTTTCAATTTAGTTCCTGGTCCGCAATACTGATAACCTCCCGGTATATGAAATTCGTATGGTAATGCGTCTATTGCTCTATTTACTATGGATCCTACTGGAATTCGTTTTAAAGCTTTACTTAACAGAGAAACCGCTGTAGATGTGATCCCACTTCCTTTCCTCGCAATGTCCCGATTTGGACTGATATACCGAAATGTCATTAATGTCTTTTATAATTGCAATTCGCAACATATGTGTTTCCTCTATGAGGAGTTAAACATAAATGAAGTTGTTTGTTAAGATATTCAAGTTATATATCAAAAGTACCCCAATTAGCAATGTTAGAAGTTCTAAATTTTATAGTTTTAGGGTTATAAAAGTATTTATTAACAATTTCCTGTTTTATCCATCTTCCTCTCAAGTTTTCATCAAGCGAAGTATATGTTTTATCTGCAATATAATTGTGCATATCAAATAATAAATTACCTATTACTTTTACAAGGAAATTAACAGTTACAGCATGATCTGCATGATCAGGGTCTTTAAGCTCTGTTATACGTTTATTATTACAAGTATACACTTTATTATCCATTTGTGATAATGTGATAGCCTGTCCTACAGTTGCAGCATCATTTGCTTCTCTTCCTTGCGCCATGTTTGTTAATTTTTTATTACTACATATAAAAAACGCATGGTAATTATTTGGATCTAGATGTACTGTTTGTCCTAAGGCAGCCGCGTCTCTATCTGCATGACCCCATGACACATTTGATAACCTTCCATGCCTGCAATCCCAATAAGCGTTTTTGTATGTCAATAAATAAAATTTTTCATTACCTTGAATAAAGTCATCCCCTTGCTTTGATAATACTTCATCTCGTTTTGCAAATCCAGTTGTTTCTTGTTTTAAAGTCTCTTTCATTTGACCCACTGTTGCACCATCAGATGGTGCTGAACCATCTTTTACATTCGCCAAACAATTGCCAAGACAATCGATAACTCCCACATCACGTATGACACAATGATCTTTTATATATTTGAGATTTACAGCATCATTTTCATTTTTTGGATAACCTATATCGTTAATAACAAATTTATAAAAAGAAAATCCATCTTTTGTCTTTTCAGGTATCAAAGAATGTAAATAGCGTCTATTTACGCTGTCTTTTGCATCTTTAGGGTCATCTACGTTGGATATACGTTTATTGTTGGCACTATACGTTTTCCCATTGAATTTTAACGTATTTTTTAATTCAGATGACAAATAACCTTTGTTTATTGCATCACCGTTTTGATTTGGTTTACCAACGTTGATGATTCTATGATCTTCTGCGTCATATGTGTTATTTTGTAGTCTTAATGTTGGCGATATCCTTTCCTTTAATATTTTTAGATTTATTGCATCGTTTTCATCCGTAGGATCTTTTATGTTTTTTAACCTTTTATTACTCATATCATAATCTCCATCAGGTGTTTGTGGTAAACCAGCACTTCTTTTTAAACTATTGGCATAATATAACCCATCCGAGGAGTAACGTCCGAACTTGTCGACACTCATGGTGCAACTGAATAGTATTCTAGGGAGTAACGCATTTTTATGAGATTACCCCACGGTTTCGGAGTTCATCCACTAAAGCCACCCATTCGTTTTCCAATCCAGTATGACCCGCTTCTTTAGCTTCATGTATTAGTTTCATTCTATCCACCAATTTATTGATATTATTGTAATAAATCACATTTGTGTTATATAGTTTCTTCATTAAACCTGTACCCGTAACGGACTTACTTCTTTTTCTTCGTTCCTGAGCACTTACATCCAAAGTGGATGCCATAAATCTTCGTTTTACAGGTTTTCTTTGTGTTAACGGCATTGTTTGTCTTCTAGTTGGTATTAACTTGGATACAAATTCTTTATATTTTAAAGACTTAGATCTAAAAGGAGGCTGGTCAGGTAAATACTTTCTCCTATATGCATTTGTCTGTTCCAAAATATTTTTATATGCTTCCATGTCTTTTTCTTTCACTACCGATACTGAAGGCTTATTTTCAAATAATAATTCAAATAATCCTTTTGTGCCCTTATACCTTTGATCACCAATGACAATATTATCATGTTCGTCAACGTTTAACGGGCTATTACCTATCATTAAACCGTCTTCTGTTAATCTCGCTCCATAACTATGGTAATTCTTATTAGGAATTGTTCCGAGTAACATTTTTACCATGTATTTCCTTCCTAAAGGTCCTTTGTTATGAATGTTTTCACCCAATAAGCTTATGTTTGACGGACCTTCCCTTGTCTCTTCTTCTTTTTCCTCTTCACTAGCAGTTGATACAACTTCATGTCCTCTTTTGGCTTTTACTTCATATAATTCTTTTATTCCACTATAGTCCGGTGATTCTAGCTCTCTTTCGGGTTCTCCACCGGTAAAACCACTATACGTAGAGGATTCCAGGTCTTCATCACTAAAATCTTCTGATTTTACATTTTCTCTTTCAAACTTCGTAATAGGTGCAATCGCATCTCCTTCCAATACAGGTTTAGCAAATTTTTTGTTTAATTGTTTCAAGGGTTCAGTAATAGGTTTAAAAGTAGATTCAAGGAATTTCTCCCTCTCGCTAATACCTAGTTTCAATGCTCTGTTTTTAGCCCGAATAGAATCACTAAGTGATTTTATTTCTTTTACTAATTTTTCTTGGTTAACCATGTTTGTAGCAAGACGTGTTGTACAACAATGAATGTGTTATACCACGTTTAATGTATTAATATAAATTTATCAAATCCTATCCTGTATCGACCATTGTTTAGCGGTTGTTCCTTCATAATTGTTAGGAACCCATACTTTTCAGCCCAAGCCTTTCCACACAACTCTTTAAATCGTTCAAATGTCATATCCGCATTTACATGATCAAAATATATATGTTTTAGGTTGGTTTCGTCCTGTTTAAATACAATTAACATGTTTGCATTGTCTCTAATGAGTTGTTTAGGTATTTTGCTGTAAGTTTGGCCAATATAAATGCTATCTATGTTGTTATGTCGACCCATAGCGAAGTAATTCCTTATTGTGTTTTGGTTTTCACAAGATACATCGTCGAATATAAATACGGAGAATGGTTTAGCTTCTTGTGGCTGCATGACACTCTCGCTTGCATTAAACTTTAAATATTTAACTTCAGGCACATTAGTCAGTATTTTTTCCAATAATTGATACTTTGGTTGTTGTAGTGATTTTGAAAATACATATAGATTGTTAAATCGTAATCCTTTAGGGTTTGTAATCAAATTGAATACTACATTAGTTTTTCCACAGTTGGAAGGTCCGGTAACCAGACAACGAACGGTGTTTGGTAACAAATTGCCATGCTTCCCACTATTGAATTCTGAATTATCCACTGTGAGTTCATCTATATTATTAATAGTAAAACTCTCTTTTTGTGGTACTATCTCCATCCTTTGTAATGGTTCAACCTAAAATGATTCTCTATCGTTATATCAAATCCTTTTTAGGTATCCAAGAATCTTCCGTCTTATTAAATCCTAACCATCGTACTTTGACCTTATCTTTTTTCCGTTGCAACACCTTTTCAACTAAATATACATCGCCTACTGTTGATTTTAACATTTCATGTCCATAAAACCCTCCTTCAAGCAATTGTCCTTTATTATCTTTTAAAATATATGTCTCAGGTACTGTAGGTTGTACTTTGAATACAGTAAAAACCTCATTGGTCCAATTTGGCAGGTATCTTTTACTGAATACACCTTTATATTTACTTATTCGCACTTTATCACCCACATTAAATTTTTTAGGCTTTAGTTTTTCAACTTTTGGTTTAGTATTCGTTTTTATACGTTTTAATACAAGGTTTTCATTTTTACTAGTTACTTGGTTTGGTTTCATCCCGATAGTCCTATGAAATTTGTTATTGTAATCGTTTATAAGTTTTGGTAACATATCAATCCATATGTGCGATCCTCTGTTGGAAAACATTTTATACATTGCACTTTTTAAAGTTCTGTTGAATCTTTCGATTATTGAGGCTTTTACTTCTGAATTGGTTGAATAATGGTTTATATTGTGTTTTTTTCATTAAATTTGCAAATTCCTTATTAAAATATTCTTTTCCATCATCTGTTTGTAAATGTTTAATAGTATGTTTGTCTCTTTGTATAGCTGTTTCCATTGCTTTTGTAACACTTTTGCCACTTTTATCTTTTAGTGGTAAAGCATCTGCCATTTTTGAAAAACAGTTAATAACAGTCAATATGTATTTATATCCTTTATTTTGTTTGCTATAAGGAATCATTTCGATTAAATCCGCTTGATATAAATCATTAATTCCTTTTATCACCGTATTTCTTCGTGGAAACTTTCTTCTTGCAGGTTTATGAAGTTCGTTGACAATTTGTTGCTTCAAGTCCTTCATATTGCAGGTTTCAATGTTTGTTGTATCACATGTATAATCACAATGAATGTTGTTTTAAATATTCACATCATTTATATGGGTCAAGGTCATCCAAACTTGTGTAAAAAAATGGGGAACACGGCGTTGGACTTGCCGTGTTCCCCATTTTTTTACGGAAGGAGAAAGGAATAAGGTCGTATTTGTAGAAGGACGAAGAATAGGTTACTAGTTGATAGGGTTTAGAGAGTAGTGGCCAAAAGGAAGAGTGTGGATTTTGTCGGGCATAATGTATCTTTTATCATCACGAGCTGACAACGCTTTTTTAATTTCGGTGACACTGTAGACTTGATGCTTGAAGCTTCGGATATTGTTGAATGTTGCTGATATCGTAGTATCTTCAAACAAACAAGTCTTGTAGTGGTCAAATGTCACGTGTTTTTTCAAATAAGATGTCTTCACTCCTTTTGCTTTCTTCACTGTCGGTGTGTTGTTCTCGTGGTACATCTTAAATGAATACAATTTCGCCATCAGCGCCACTATTTCTTCTAAAGGCATTCCATTTGCTTCATCTTTGAATTTTCCAATTACTTTTTTATATTTTTCATTAAAATTTGGATGGTTTTTCGGATAGTCAGAAAAATCGAAATCTTCTTTGTATGGAAAAGTCCTTAGGTCTTCATACATGTCCAAAGTCTTTATCCAGTAGATAAACGCGTCCGTATCCATGTATGCGACTCCAATGTTTTCCCTTCCGTAATGTTTAACCATTTTGTTATAATGGAAATCATACATCAGGGTTTTACTTATATCCAAAATCGACATACCTATGTATAACGGACGGTCCATGACTATTGTTGTTTTCTTCATACTGACAGCGACTAGATTTTCGTTTATAATCATGGATGTTCCGAAATTTGGTTTTTGCACTAATTTTTCCAATTTCCTAGGATCACTCACTAATTTTACATTTTTGTGTTTTCTTTTGTTCTCCAAGGTCTTCCCAAAGATGGCATTGTTCATTAATTTATAGAAGTCCTTTTCAAATGCTGTTGTCGCTGCAGCTCTTCTTGCAGTGTTGGAATCAATATATGGTTTCAACCAACAAGACTGGGTGAATTCAATTGCTCTATGAATTCTCACTATACGTAGACCCAATTCAAGAGCCTGTTGAACTACCCAGTAGTGAGCCACATAGCGATCCTTATTCTCCAAGGTCATCATCAATTTTGGCCATCTTCCTGTCGGTGAAACTTCAGTCTTGGCTAGGAGAGGCAAGTCGTAGTGATGGTCATGAAGGTGCTCTGGATATTCGAAATCACAGTCCAAAATATAGCCTTTTGGACCATTCTTTGGAATCTGTGAGATGTCTCCAATGGTGGCCGGGTCGATCCATTTGAAGTCAGCGTAGGGAAGCGGATTTGACATTGCCCAACCATAAAGGTTGTTTGCGTCAAAGTAGCCAAGGTAGACCGATGGTTGTTGCTCGTCGAAGCCGGGGATGTACTTGTTGTTGGCTTTGACATGACGTGTTACAGCTTGTGTCAAACCGCCCCGTACACCAGATTCCATCATGAGCACCATATCGATATCCGTTAGAAGTTCCAGTCGACAGTTGGTTGACTTTAGCATAGCTTGCCATGCTAATCCTGGAGATGTGTACGAGTGTAGAGGGTCCAGTCCATAGGCGGAGAAGCAGGTGTTTCGGAATTCTTCCATCACATCGCACAGCAGAGTTACGTCCAATTTTATATAAAAGTCAGAATATTCCCCTAAGGTTTGAATGTTTAGTTGGTTCCAAACATTACAAGCATGATTGTAGTCTTCAACGGAGATTTCACTTTCGTTTAATTTGCTGTTGAAGGCTTTGATCGGTGGTAGACTGGTTTCTTCAAATTTTTCTGTAGATGTTATGTAGTCGTAGGGGAATACTCCTTTACGTAATACTAAGTCCAATTTATCTTCAGGTACAATCTTGCTGGTTTCTTTTAGGTCTTCTCTTCGTAGATTCTCAGACAATCTGCTCAAACTAGATGGCATAAATCTATAAGAGTCTACAAAGCGAAGTTTAATTTTACCTACGGTTTTTGAGAAACTGATGTACTTTTCCAATGTTGTAGCAAGAACATCAATTTTACCATCATCTCTTCCTAACTCTGGAATAATGAAGTGGGAGTCGTAGCCGCTAAGATTGTGTAACACGACAGGGATAAAGTGGGGCAGTTTGTAATTTATATTGCATGAATTACAAGCAGCTCCTCTGTATAAACCTGTCAGGTGATCGTGATCTCTTACTTTTGGATTTTCTTCACTGAAGCTCTTCTCGCATAGATAACATCTTGATGCCATATTGTATTCTTCTTGTTGATTCTCATTCAAAGGTTCCATAGGTACGACATTACCATACAAGCGTTGTACCTTTTCAGCAATGTCATACAACTGGTCTACGAAATACTTAGCGGCTTCTTCACCACGGTAAAGTATTGGAGTGGATGTTAAACCATAGTTTTGCAATTGGTTTTCAGACAAGGTTGATTTCACTACTAGACAAAAACTGTTGGGTTGATGCAACTGATATTTTGTTCTTCTAGTCACTTCACCGTCCGGCAGCTCCTGTGGTACTAACGTAGATTCAAAATCTGCGTAGATGACTACTGGAATCCGATATTGGTGAACTGTTTTGTTAAATTGGATACACGCTCGAGATGGTGGTGGCAGACTAATCTTCACTTCATAATTTTCATTACAAAGTCTTTTGTGTTCTATCAACCACTCTAATCCTCCTTGTCTTATTTCTTTATATGTGAAACAAAAACATCTTTTACACACTGTTAACCTACGCCTCTGTTTTGATAATTGATTTCGAATCAAGGATGCAAAGTCCTTTATCCACACATAATGTGAAATTTCACCCTTAGTGATCAGTAACAAATCAGTGTGGTTTCTTTGCTCAACTTTTACTACCCGCAAAGGATAAACGTTGTTCGAATCATCCAGACCGAAAACATTCACTGAAACGCCAGGATTTTTCTTTTCAAATTTGTCTATGTCTTTCAATGTAACTGGGTAGGTGAGGCCTTGAAAGTTGTAGCGGTGTTCATTTTCGTAATACTCTCTACCAACTCTTTCAGGATGATCTTTAACATACTTGGTTAACATTGCATACTTAAAACATTCATTACCTTCATTTTGCACATTCCTACACGATTTAGTGTTTTGGATTTTCTTTGGTAAAGGGATAAAACTACTACCCCTTAAACCATATCCATGCTTGTGAACCCTTACATCCATACCTTCAATTGATGACAAAGTCCATCCAGATCCTCTTCCTTCATGTTCTTGAAGTTTTGTTATAAGTTCTTCCAAGCATTCTTCAATAATATCATCGATGTTGGAGGTGAAGGTAAGGGTTCGGTTTTTGGTAATGAACGCTCTCAATGCTGTTTCACCATCAGTATTGTTAAACATAGCCTCTAACACCATTCCAAATTTAATAAAATTTAATCTTTGTAGTTCTTCCCTCAAGGTTCCACCAACAAGTTCCTTAGCCTGGGTTATAAATGTTTCCAGTTCCAATTGAACATTATTAATTTTAAAATGTGTTACAACTCGTCCTGGCAAGGCCGTGGTGCGCAGTTGTTTCACATCTTCTAGTTCTTCTTCAGTGTCCTCTTCTTCAGTGTCTTCTTCTTCAAAAGGTCTTCTAGCAGTAGATGGTCCAGCACCAGCAAATTGGATCACACTAGGTCTTCTTCTTTGCATTTGCTGTAGATAGCTGTCCCAGTAGTCCGTCTGCTTCTGGTGCTCTTCCAAAAACCGGTCAATTGAGTCTAAGTCTATTTCATCCATGGTAATATCTTCTTTTCTATCTTCGTCTTCATGTAATTCTCTGTGTATGGTGAAAAGATCTTCGTCTTGAAAGATTTCCCCACAAATGTCGCAAAGAGCCATTTCAAACAGTTTGGCTTTGAATGCACACTCTGTGAATGTCCACGCAATAATGAGCAGCGCACTCCACCGGGACCCTTTATATCCGAGGCAGATAGGTGGGGAAAGTGACGTCATATGGAAACAGGTTATCACTCATGTGCTAAATTTAGCCTTTACACAACCGTTTGTAATACATTTATCAGTAGGCTTGATAAATTGATGATATTTGGTCTAGATTCAATAATTTGTACAAGTTTTTTCAAAGACGTCTGTTTGAGCAAGTTTATGTAGGTCAAGGTCATTTGGAATTATTATTTTGAGCGGGGGATAGAGCACTAAGCAGCATCATTTACTACAAAGTGCTCTATCCCCCGCTCACATTCTTTTTTAACTTTTTGTTTAAACTTTTTTACAAGGGTGAAACATCACCATCAGAGTCGGAATCATCCTCATCACGGAATAGGCAGCGATGACAATACATAATTCTTCTGGCAACTAACATCCTATCCATTGGACGATGGGGAGTGTCTTGTTCTTGTTCTTCTTCTTCGATTTCCAATTGGAATTCCATTTCCGACTCAGATGACGACTCTAATGTTTCGTAGGCGTGCAAGTCCACCTCATTGTCCGTTGAACCAGCTTCGTCAGAGTCCGTTTCAATATCCATTATCTCTTCCTCCTCCTCTTCTTGATCAACCGCAGGTAGTTGGTCCTCTACTTCTATAATTTCTAGAGGTATTACCTCCAGAATAGAGACAATTCTGTTGCGATGGAACACGGTGTTGTCAAGTGGAGCCATGGTATGGAAGTGTTGTATCCATCCAATTTGCTTACCCTTTTTATACCCCCACCAACTATACAATTTATGTGGGTCAAGGTCACGTAAAGATACCCTTTGAGCGGGGGATAGACCACTAAGCAGAATGCTAGTCCATTGCCGCAAAGTGATCTATCCCCCGCTCTGTTCTACAAAAACCTCAATCAAGTCCAAGTCCAAGTCCTGTTTAACACATTTTATTCTAATTCCATATCCAATTTAAAAATTTCAATTTCACATGGTTTACATTCCTGATGTATCAAACACTCCAGCTCCCTAAACATATCGTCCAGTTCGTCCAAATTATGATGTCCTACTTTTAACACATGAAGGTGGTTCATGCTTTGCATTGTAGCATGACCATCAACAAACAAGTTTCTTTTCCACGCTAACATAAATTGGCAGTTTTCTTGAAAGATTTTTCTCACCAAACAATCATACACAGCCGTCAACATGTCTCTACAATCTTCATAGTGTACCATCACAGAATACCTGTCCAAGTTAGCACCAAGCAGCGATCCACTCATTGTTTCTAGCGTTCCACTGGAAGGTCCAAAGCAGAATGAAGTCGAGATGTATAGACCCCCTCTTTTATACCAGTTAACCGGTTGTCCTTGCTGTAAAGTGGGTCAAGGTCATCCAATGCTACCCTTTGAGCGGGGGATAGACCACTAAGCAGCATGCTAGTCCATTGCCGCAAAGTAGTCTATCCCCCGCTCTGTATTCTACACACACACACACACACATGTCCATGTCCAAGTCTTTCATTACATACCCAATATATATTCAGTTCCTTCATCATCACTATCACTCATCACTGCTTCCACAAACTCCACAGGATTAAAGTTAAATTGTTTCAATTGTTCTTTTAAGTTTTCAATTTGTTGGTCCTTTACTTCTAAAACACTGTGAAGGTGTGATATGTAGTCCGCTGCCTCGTTGATGCTTGCTACTCTCGGATCGCCTAACTTCAAGCTGGGAACTACACCCTGCAGCCTGAAGTACGCCATACGCCTTTCTTGCTCCTGCCGTTGACCAGGACTGAGCAAGCCTTGTCCGTCTTGGCTTACCTCCAGCAAGGTCCGTAGCATCGGAGCTTTGCAGGCGTTTGCCCGAGCAACAGTTATGCTGTGGAATGGTCGAGCAGGTCCACGAGTAGCAGGCAGAACGTTGGCAGCACGCCTTCTTGAAGAAGAAGAGGAAGCCTGAGAAGTTTTGGAGTTGAAAGCCATGTTACAGTGCTGTATTCAGCTAAGCGGTACAAAGCAGAATAACCAAACTGCACGTTAATACCCGTATATATACACTTATCAGTGGTGGGGGTACTAGCTAGCCTTGGTAAAGTGGGTCAAGGCCATCCAAAAACATTACCAGAACGGGGGATAGATCACTAAGTGGCATGTTAGTCCATTGCCACAGAGTGATCTATCCCCCGCTCTGTATTCCGCATTCACACACACATTCATACAAACACGCAAGTCCCAGTCCGAGTCTTTACCCACACCTATCCACTCTCATCCTCACTATCATCACTATCATCTAACAATCTGTCACACTTCATAATTAGTTTTTCCCATTCTTTCCGGATCAAAAGTATTTCACTGTGTGCACTCTCCAACAACCTCTTCTTTTCCTCTAACAACCTGTCCTTTTCCTCTATCAATACGTTACAACCTTTAATATATCTTATAGCAGCTCTAACAGTGTCTTCCTGTGAAGATGCACCAACCACTACACCTGGCACTACCTGCTGGAGTTCTTCATACAAGCTAGACTCTCTTCTGGAGGCTCCACTGCTGCACAACTCCGTCTTGCTCGGAGTGAATCCGAAGAACCGAACGCGACTCTTTGACAGGCGGCCCCGCCGGATCGGTCCAGAGCTTGAGCCAGAGTTGGATGCGGTCGGGCCAGAGGTAGAGGCTGGAATGTTCATGGCTGACATGGTAGTATTCAGCTAAACAGTGTAAAGCAGAATGAGAAGACGGTTGATCACCACTCCTATATATACCCATTTTTAGTGGTGGGGGTAACCCCGGGGGGGGGGGGGGTAAGTTTAAGGACTTCCACTAACTTTCCCTTAGTCCTCGCGGTCATCGGTTTTACATACCTTTAGCACACCCATCATTTTGGTTTCTTCGATAACATTACACACCTCAAAACCCAAGCAAACAGCTCATCTATGTTGTTATAATTAATTTTTGTCCAGTGTTGATACTTGTGGGTTTGTTTGTTTATAATACATAGATAAAATGTAGACCCATCTCGTCTTATACAACACTCAACTTCCATTCTATGCCGGTTTAGCACTTCCCAAGCATTGTGTTCATTTATCAAGAAGTCACCACCTTTGTAATTGTACTGTGACATGTTTACCACAGAGCATAGGAACGGACTGAAGCAAATGAACGGCTCATACAAGCTTATTAAAAGCGTTAGAGTGGGGGGTATCACGTGATACACGACATAAGTTGTAAGGTTAGCAGTTTACTTTAAACAGTAATTTATGTGGGTCAAGGTCATACAAACTTTAAAAATTTTTTACCTCCAAACACTTGTAGCAAGCTACAAGCGTTTGGAGGTAAGTTTTTTATTTGTTAAAGATTTTTGTAACTTAGTCTTCACCCTCAAGGACACGGTTTGAGATTGTCCCAGTGATTTTACATCACCGCCAGGTTAAAGTATTATACAAGTCAAGTATTTTTTTTTTTTATTAGTTGACTTGTATAATACCCCTCTCCCTTACTTTAAGAGGGTTAAGACTAAATTTAGAAAAATTAATTTGGAAGAGGAAATTTAATTAATGTCCAACACTTTTAAACACAATTTTGATTTTTTGGTGAGCCCATGTCCTAGTCCATTTCCCAAACAGATAGGCATCCTTTTCTTCGAATTAAATAAGCCCCGGGGACAAAAAATTCTCTTTGTACCATCGCAGGTGGTACTTTCATTCTATGAAGGCGGCCATCACCTTTTAGAATGATTTGCACATTTATGTTAAATGCTCCATAAGCTTGAACAATGAAATAATATTTTTTGTCCCTCTTGAGCCTATTAATTTTCAGCTTCTGCGGACTGTTGGGGTGTTTGAACTTGGACTTTTCAGGCATAATATTAAGGCTATAGGGCTTTGGTGTCGGAATTTTGATTTTCTTATTCAAGTGTCGTTGGCAACGATCTTTTTCTGGAAGAGCAAAACTCGGACAACAAAGAACCACAGCCTCTCTGCTAAACCAAACATAATCGCATTTATCACGCTTGCCAGCAGGGCATTTAACACGATTACGTTTCTTTTGTGTTGGACTCTTAGTGTTTTGGAGCGGCGCTTGATCTAACTTAGGCTGGCTGGAAAGGATGGAGGGTGATGGTTTAGCACGGTCAAGGGGTAATTTGCAAAGAATTTTGGGTCGGGTAGGAGAATGGGTTAGATCAATAGTGGTTTTAGGTGAGGTAGAATTGTCTGGGGAGAAGATCGATTTACGGGATGGTTTGACTGTAGATGGAATGTTGGCTTTGGGTGAGGTTGACTTGTCTGGGGAAAAGATCGATTTGCAGGATGGTTTGACCGGTGTGGATGGCATGGGGGATACGGGTAGTGGACATTGGGTCTTTGTATAGGAAAGGATTTTCTGTGTACGGGAGTAGGGAATGATTTTGGACCTCGACTTCTTCTCCTCAAAGACCGCTGACTCCGAATCAGAATCTGACAACAATGAGATCGGCGGTGATGCTATGAGCACTCGGCTGCTTTGCAGGGTGAGCGCCAGCCCCTCTTGAAGTCGACGGAGCGTCACCAGCACCACTGACACTTGGACTTGTTGGTTCCGTTGGTGGCAGCGGAGATAGGCTGGGCATCGAATTTTTTGGGGGGGGGGCTCGCATTTTTTTGTCGGGGGGGGGGCTCGCACTTTTTGCCGGGGGGGGGGGCTCACACTTTTTCAAAAAGAAGCCCCACTTGGGGCATTTATGTTGCCATCGCTGAAGCTCCCAAGAGACCCAACTATAAACAATTCCAAACTTGTGCGTTACTAATACCTAACTGTTAACTTTTAAAAGACCTCTATATATAAACTGTGTTAGTAAGATCTGACTGTTAAAGATTTTGAAAACTTTTTATATTTAGGTCAAGGTCACGAAAAAACTTTAAAAAAATTAAGCCCCACACCCCCCCTATGGGGGTGTGGGGCACTTGGGTTGTCATCGCTGTAGCCTCCGAAGAGACCCAACTATGACAACAAGGCAACATCCAATGTCGTGTACCCTTCGCCACGCGAGGACTTGTAAACATTTACTGCATTTCCAACTAATAACTTTTCCAATAGCTAACGAAAATGTCATTTACATAATTTTGAAAGAAACTGAGGACGCCCTAGTGGCTTACGTCCTCGGTCCGAGTGCAGAGGCCATCGGCCTCATTACCCCCGTATAAGCGTACAAACGGACCACCCTCCTATTTCTCAGCCGCATTGAAGCATGCATGAGAGGAGCCTAACAATTATAAAAAAAAGTGGCTTTACACGGGGGCCTACTCCCGTAACCCTATCTTTAATATTTTTAATTTAGCAATGCAGTAACTTTTTACAAGTCCTATGTGGGTCAAGGCCACACGGACATTAAAAAATTCGGCCCCCGTACATCCATGGCGAACCACGAATGTTCGGGGGCCTTGGGGACAAAAAAACACAAATAGCTAATAAAGTTTCATTTACATAATTTTGAGTTTCCAGAAGGGAAACTAACTGAGGACACCCTAGTGGCTTACGTCCTCGGTCCGAGTGCAGAGGCCATCGGCTTATTACCCCCATATAGGCGTACAAACGGACGCTCCTATTTCTCAGCCGCATTAAAGCATGCATGAGAGGAGCCTAACAATTATACAAAAGTAACTTTACACGGGGGCCTACTCCCGTTCCCTGTCTTTACAATTTACTTGAGCATTGCAAAAGCTCAAGGGGGGATTGCTAAAACAAGCGTATACACTTTAGAAAAATATAACACACTTACAACACACAATTGAGCTCAACGTAGTCAATGCTGGAACAATGCACATACATGTTAAACACATATAACAAACAAGACACAAAGGATAAAAGACACACAGTAGACATAAGGTACAAGGTAAAACACTCTCATATAAAACAATTCGCAATACCCAATACCCAAACGCAAGCGCAATATCTTACAACTAATACAAGTCTTAAAGTTAGAGTAGACTTCGCTAAACACTGAAGGCGCCATTCAATGTTTAGTGATGCCTATGGCGGTCCGTCCCGATCGTTCACGTTCAACGCGCGGGAGCGGACTGCGAGCCGGCTCTGGCTGGGCCCCCTTATATCCCCACCGGGGCTGCCACGCCCAGGATTATCAGGGGTGGGGGAGGGGGTGGGGGTGGGGGTGGGGGTGGGGGGGGGCTCGCACTTTTTGTCGGGGGGGGGGGGGCTCGCACTTTTTGTCGGGGGGTGGGGGGCTCGCACTTTTTGTCGGGGGGGGGGGGCTCGCACTTTTTGTCGGGGGGGGGGGGGGGGCTCGCACTTTTTGTCGGGGGGGGGGGGGTCAGGTAAGTTATGTGGGTCAAGGTCACCCACAACACTTGTACTCTAAGTGTTGGCTATACCCCCACCACAACTGGGTCCCTAGGCTGCACAACACCGCTTCGCCAGTATGTCTCCGGCTTCCATGCGGTGCGTCTCGCTGTCTCTAGCTCTCTATATGTAAGTAATTTTACAAGTTCTGAATGTAGGTCACTACACTTTAACTCTGGGACGATATCGACTTGTAGTATTTCAGTGTTTTGACTCAAGGTCATCACACTTTAACTCTAGCACATCGGTTATCGTACCAGAGGTGCTCAATAACCTAACTTGTAATGTTAGGGTGGCGTTTTCACGCCACGTGGTATCGCCATGAGTGTCCAGTCCAAGTTTTAAGTTAAATTAATTTTACTGTAATCTTTTCCATTTCGCTTCGTTTTGCCAAAGTATAAGGTGTCGCTTAATAAAGTGGTATTTCTCTAAAGTTATAGGAGATTGCAAGGATACAATTAGTTTATTTAGGAGACTCTTCATCTTGGAGTTTAACACAATTTCCCACTTTGACTTTGCTTCCTCGGCTCTCACAGCCCTAAGCTGTACAGAAATGTTTCTTCTAGTGCCAACTCGGGCCAAGAGAACAGTGTGTTGACTGTAGGACAGGCTCATGGTGAAGTGATGCGATACTCCAGCGTACTACCTCACCTTCCCCCACCACTGTGACCTTCCCCCACTCTATTGTTTCCCCACCTCTTTTCCCTTGACTCATGCGCTACGAGCAGTCTCTCAGTATTGTGCGGACTTTTGTGAGGGGAAGCCATGTCGCGGGACACTTTAGGTAAGAAACTTAGCCGTGTTAGGCTTTATTAGTTGCTCACTGTCCACCACCCAAAGTTAAGAGAGTTTCAACTTTAGCTAAGTGGCGCAAACTGTTGCGCGGACACCCTAAGTTTTATACAAAACAGACTAATGTCAGTTTTACTGATGAGGATTTGTTTAAATTATTGGATGAAATGACTTTTCCTTGCAAAATTCAGTTAGTTACTCCCATTCCTGACAGTTTAGAGTCTTAGTCTCTCAAGCCGATATACCTAGCATACACAGAGCCTGACAGTCAGTCACTCGATGGCTGTCGTGGGGTGCGCATCGGTGTCGGCGCTCCGTTGTTAAGTGTTCAAGGTCACAGTAACATGAAATTGCGGGCAGTTGTACTGGTTCAAGGTCACCTGAGGGATAACCGATTGCCCATTTAGGCAGAGTCATGTCAGAAACTCGAGTTTAACTTGGCACTTTTGCCGTTTCTTGTCGAAAATTCGCTCCAAGTGGTCAAGGTCACGGGGACTCTGACTGAAACTCGGAGCGTAGTGCGAGAAACGGCAAAAGTGCTAAAAAATTTTAAGTTTCTGCGTGACCTTGACCTTAGTGGCGTCGGTGACGTCGTTTTTGATGACGTAAGGGGTGATGACGTCATCAGCACGTCATTTCTGTGACGTCATGGGTGTGACGTCATCGAAATGACGTCATTAGTGATGACGTCATCGATGCGTCATCGATGACGTCATCGGTGAGGTCATTGACCTCGATGACGTCATCCCTCAGGTGACCTTGAACTGGGCCAGCGGCCGCAATTTTACACTACTGTATAGAGAAGAGAACCTCTCTCTGACTTTCGTAAATTGAAATAGCGTTTGCCAAGGGAGAATAATGCCCCACCCTGCCATCTTGGATTATGTTTCTGGCAGCCTTAGCTTCAATAGACGCTCACCCATATAACATAATCATCTAACTGATATTGTATAGAAGCGCTTCTTAGGGTGAGGTAAAATTTGCCTTGAAGTATCATAACTAATTAAATTGTTAATTAGTATTTAAAATATATATTTAAAGTTAAAATTATATTAATACTAATTATATTATTACGCGATAAGGTACCTTATCTAAAATAGCTATATCTTATACTATAAAACAAGGGCTGTTCGGGCATAATATTTCCGTCCTATTATTTACTTAACACGTTTCGGTCACAAGGATTCTATTATAACCGGTCACAAAACTAAAAAATAATCGGTTTCCGTCCTACAGTCCTTTTTAGTAGCCTTACGAACATTTCAGTCAACATATGTAGCTACAAACATTTTTGTAGCGACAAAATTTATTTTTTTAATCAGCTGATTATTGTAGAAAGTACCAGGGGGACCGAGCTTAAGCTCGGTAAAATTATTACTTTCGTTTCTCACACAAAGCTCGTTCGCTCCGCTCACTCGCCAGGCGGAAGGTTTGCTGCACATTGGTATGATTTTCCTAAAACCACAGGTTAAAGATGTAACACATTGGTTTATTTTATCTACAGTTATCAGCTGATTTTTGTTCAGTTAAAAAATTTCCATAAGGATAACATGGGATCTTTGAAGGGCTCTAGCGCGAAAACCGGATTTTTTCCCAGCTATGGACCAGCTCCAATCGATTTCTGGTGGCCAAAACCCCATATTCCAAAATTTGAAGGAAATCGTCGGAGCCGTTTTTGAGATAATTGTGCAAGCAAGCAAGCAAGCAAACAAGCAAACATTGCTCGTATAAAAGTATAGGATAAATTAAAGTATTGCATTTTTAACAAGAATTTCGACAATTTATACCCTCAGACCTGGCGAGTGAGGGATTAACTTAATTTAACTAATTATTTTTTAAGTTGAAGAATAAAAAAACCAATGGCGAATATTACAATTGAAAATAAAATTATTAGAAATATCTTATCCCAGCATTTGACATGGCTAATAACGAATGCTTTCATCGTATCATCCGTTGTCGAGCTTCCATAAAGTGTATACCAGAAACTTTGTTGACTAGGTTGATTCAAGTTCTCTCTGAAACACCATTACTGCTAAACCATTCTATCCTGTCTTCTGTTTCAGCAAAATTATAATGGACTTGCTGGAGCCTTATTTTATATTTTATATTACACCTATTTTACACCTATCTTACACCTATTTTATATTTTAAAATCACCAAATTTGGGTTTATCTGGGCTTTTACAATCTTTACATCTACAGGCAGATCAAATCAAATTCGGCGAATTTAAAATAAAAAGTATTATTAATTGCTTTAAGTTGACTTTCATGACTTGCAGATGCAAAACTTCAACTCGTTCCTACTATTAACTTTTTATAAATAAATTCTACACTCAATACTTAATAAAAAATGTGCCAAGTTTTATTTTGAATATATAAAACAAACTCATAGATTTCGTCATGGGTAGCTTAAGACAATTTTTTCTTCCTTCAACAAATACCTACCTATAACATCCAGGGGGAGGTTTTTGGTAAGCAATGCTAATCTTTTACTTAATGCTAAACTGTGTTGATTGTGTTTTCCCTCTTATTCAATATTATAAAAAATTATGTGAGTACCTAAGTCAGTGTTGTATAAACAAAAAAGAATCATAAGAAACTTTTTAGTTTGAGTAAAACTTTAAACATTTTCTTTATAAGATTGATTTATTTTTCTCTATATCTCTTTTCTATATATAAACTAGAAGTCTTAATTGTTCCGTTTAGAAGTAAATGTTACCTGATTAACTTTTACCAGTTTTAGACGTTGAGATGTAAAATAAACATCCGCTAAAAATATCAATGAATGTAATAAAATATATTATGATGATTCTTCCTTCCAAGTAACTGAAAAAACTCGACTCAGAAGGAAGTTTGAAGTTGATTCGATAATTAGGTTTCCTTGGTCAGTGGACTTCCTTAGCTACTCTCTTGGAATGGCTGGGCTCAAATATAATCCAGGATTTTACGGATTCTGGCGTAAGTAACAGTGTCAACTTCCTCCCTCAAAGTAATGGGAACGTGAATCGCAATTTTGAGAAAGCGAAACCTAAACTAAATAGTGTACAAAAAATACAGGGTGGTTATAAATTATTGGAGACATTTTAAGATTCAATAAATAAACAATCAAGTAACTATAAACATGGAAATTATTTTATTAAGCAGCATATTAAAACCCGTTTTCATCGCAATACATTCTCTCAAGAAAAACATTCTCTTACGTGATTTTTTTTAAGTAAACTAAATAGTTTACACATTCTTTCATGATTTGCACGCAAAGTCTGCAGTATAAATTCAACCTCAGAAAATTTTTCTGAGCACTGCTGGAGTTATACCTCTAATAACCTCTTTGAACACTTTGCTTAGTTTCCTCAAAGCCTTCTTTGCGAACATTTGTCTTGTAGATGTTTAGAAAAAGTCCAGAAAGGGTATACGTCTGCGGAACGTAAAAGCAAAATAATTTGTCCATTTTACATGCTTTTTATAACCTTTTTTTACTACCTTTTTTTTTAATTACATAAGTATTTATAATTATGTTTACAGTTAAAGACTTTTTTCAATATGTTATCTAACATTCCATGTTTCTAAGTTGTTTGGTTATTTATTTCAAATGTGTTTGACCACCCTGTATAATTGTAGAGTCCGGCAACGAAAGAGTGAATTCTCTCAGGAAGTAAAAGGGCTTATTTCCACCTGGCAAGGTTACTAGTGGGACTTAAGTCAACTCGGTGAAATAATTTGGAATGAAAACTTTGCAGATACAAAATATGTAACAGAGAAAACTACTGGGGAAACCGATCCCAGTACATGTTATGTGTAGCTCGATCAAACAGACGCAGTCCTTCTGAGGACCACAAGCCAATTTAGACTTGGGACTAATCAAGTTCCGGTTGGTTAACCACGGATGTATATGTTTTACCCAAGGAAGAACTTGTAGCACAAGATTCCATACATCTAATAGGCATACTGACCACTTAAAACTTACCTATGTTAAACTTTAAAAAATGTGCGTTATTCTATTAATTATAGTATTCTTAAATCTTTATCATCCTATGAATGTTGGTTGTGCATATAGCTCAGATTTTTTAACAATGCGTGTTTATTCTTTCTTTAATTTTTTCTATCAGTCTTGAAACTTTCTATGGATTTTTGTAATAGTTTTCATTAAGTTCATGTAACATGCACTTTGTTTACTTCATTTTCCTAGGCAATGTTTCTGACAGTAAAGTAAGTAGTATTTGTATTATTAGCGAATTTCCCAATAGGAAAGATGGTATTACGGTAGTAGCCATGGTAAGACCTAAGCCCGGGAACACTTTACTTTTTCATTTTTATCGGACCTCCGATTTTGATGAAACTTAGTATGAAGGTGTAAGAACAGGTCTATTTTTATGAGTTCGCGACCAGCATTGTCGGTTATGGGAACGGGGTTTTTGGGGTTTCAAAAAGGTAAAAATGGATTTTTGGCATTTTTGTACATCAATTTTAAAAATTCATGAGTTTTAATTAAAACCATTTAAAAGCTTAAAAACACAATTTAGTATTTTGAATTTTTAACCATTTAGCTTAACAGATTCAGGAGAAAAGTTAAAAATAGGTTTCCATGGTAATCTTAAGGGAAATCAATAAAACCCTCTATCTTGCTTTTTTATTGACATAACTTAGTAAAATTTGGTATGTACATTCATTAGGTAGAGTTTAAATGATATTTACTTACCACCCCCATATGGTGACAAACCTAAACACTCAACCCCATAGGGTTTATGGGGAAACAAGAAAGTGACGAAAATTGATACAATTTTATATTTACCTTACCTAACCATTACATTTCTTACAATTTCTTACAACATCTCATGGCAGCAAACCTACATACTCATTCCTAGGGGGATTTTGGGGAAAATACAAAATCTCAAACTTCTTTGGAAATTCGCTGAATATGCAGGTCTGCTGCAATGGGGGTATTTATGTATTGTTGTAAATAGCGTTTCCATCAAAAAAACAATTAAACCCAAATAAGATACAAAAATATATAATTAATTAATGTGTCATACATTTAATTTAGTTTTTCGATATTTTCCTATAATTTGTTTCTTTTAATGAAAAAGCAACTGTTACTCTAAGAAACATTCATTTAGGAAAACAATTTATTTTACGTTTAACATAAATGAAAGGATTTGATAGTTAAGATGATTTACTTGTAATAAATAAATTCAAAAGTTGACCAAAGATAAAAGAAAAATTCTATATAAGTGATAGGACTGGATGATGATAATTTAATTAATTTAAAGCTGTCGAAATAGGTCATAATTTTATGAATATGAAATTTTGTCATTATTGTTGGAAATTGAGTGATGCTGGGGTTATTATTTAAAACTTAAATTAATAATACAAATAATTAAAATAAAAAAATGATATAGCTTTAAAGTTGTTTGATAACTGTTATTATTTTTTATTTTTTTGCAAACATAGTACCCGTTTCAATTACTTAATACAGAAGAGAGTTTTCCTGTTGATGGGGAATTGTGATGAGTTTATAGACCTTTCAGGATTATTCTGATTTCGAACGTTATATTCAATACATCAGACAGTTTATATTAACAATAAATACAGGAAATATATTTGATATATCGCTCGATCAGGAGAATCAAGAGAGGCTGCCAAGTGGAACTATAAATTATTGCCAAAAGCGATACAGGATAACACGTGGAAGGCGGGACGTGGTTTAGGTTATAGCTCGGGATAAGCGCTAACAAACTTTACTTTTCAAACAAAACTTCCAACTTTCGCATTTAATATTAGTAACAAACAAAATTAGTTAACGTCCAATCCATTTGAATAATGCTAAGTATATTTTCGTCTGAATACACAACAATACGAGGTGGTTCAAAAATTATTTCAAACAATTAAGAAATATCTTGAATCATATTAAGCATTGGCTTCAAGGTATGTATTGATAGAAAAAAGTCTGTTTAGAATATTTTTAACTATTTAATAAATAGTAATTGTTTTTAAAGGGGACAGTTCCTCTTGTATCCGAATGTTTTAAAAATAATTAGAAAATATTTTAAAACAAGTACTAAACTATTCATCTAACTTGTGACGTACTTTCTCGTGTACGTTCACACTTAAGCTCCGGATTGTGCTCAGTCGTAGGTGGGTTCCTCTTCCAGGGGTCGAGGCCAAGGAAAATAGGGATTAGGCTCAGAAAAAGGCGAAGTATAAACTCAAACAGAATGCCGTTTCATCATAGCCCGGATGGGAATAGGTCGGAATGCTGGGATTGCTCTAGCACTTGGCTCGGTATAAATGTATTGCTAAAATTTACACTAGCACAAGGAGTGGACGCTCGGATTCCTCCAGCACTGGATTTGGATGCTAGGATCTCTCTAGCACGGGTAATGGGGCTAAGATTGCTCTAGCACGGGAAAGGGTTGCTAAGATCACTCTAGCACGGTAAACGGAGGCTAAGATTGCTCTAGCACGGGAGACGGATGCTAAGATCGCTCTAGCACGGGAAACGGATGCTAAGATCGCTCTAGCACGGGTTCGGGTTGCTAAGATTGCTCTAGCACGGGGAACAGAGACTAAGATCGCTCTAGCACGGGAACGGGTTGCTAAGATTTCTCTAGCACGGGGAACGGATGTTCAGATCGCTCTAGCACGGGAAACGGAGGCTAAGATCGCTCTAGCACGGGAACGGGTTGCTAAGATAACTCTAGCACAGGGAACGGAGGCTAAGATTGCTCTAGCACGGGAAACGGATGCTAAGATCGCTCTAGCACGGGGTCGGGTTGCTAAGATTGCTCTAGCACGGGGAATGGAGGCTAGGATTGCTCTAGCACGGGGTCGGGTTGCTAAGATTGCTCTAGCACGGGAAACGGAGGCTAAGATCGCTCTAGCACGGGGTCGGGTTGCTAAGATTGCTCTAGCACGGGAAACGGAGGCTAAGATCGCTCTAGCACGGGGTCGGGTTGCTAAGATTGCTCTAGCACGGGAAACGGAGGCTAAGATCGCTCTAGCACGGGGTCGGGTTGCTAAGATTGCTCTAGCACGGGAACGGGTTGCTAAGATTTCTCTAGCACGGGGAACGGATGCTACGATCGCTCTAGCACGGGAAACGGAGGCTAAGATTGCTCTAGAACGGGGAACGGATGCTAAGATCACTCTAGCACGGGGTCGGGTTGCTAAGATTGCTCTAGCACGTTAAACGGAGGCTAAGATCGCTCTAGCACGGGGTCGGGTTGCTAAGATTGCTCTAGCACGGGAACGGGTTGCTAAGATTTCTCTAGCACGGGGAACGGATGCTACGATCGCTCTAGCACGGGAAACGGAGGCTAAGATTGCTCTAGAACGGGGAACGGATGCTAAGATCACTCTAGCACGGGGTCGGGTTGCTAAGATTGCTCTAGCACGGGGAATGGAGGCTAGGATTGCTCTAGCACGGGAAACGGAAGCTAGGATTGCTCTAGCACGGGGTCGGGTTGCTAAGATTGCTCTAGCACGGGAAACGGAGGCTAAGATCGCTCTAGCACGGGAAACGGAGGCTAGGATTGCTCTAGCACGGGGAACGCATGCTAAGATTGCTCTAGCACGGGAAACGGAGGCTAGGATTGCTCTAGCACGGGATCGGGTTGCTAAGATTTCTCTAGCACGGGAAACGGAGGCTAAGATTTCTCTAGCACTTAAAAGCGGCGAATATTACCTGCAGTGGAGTCTCCGATGTGTCTCGGTCGGGAGCTCCGGATCGAATGAGGCCAGGGCAGCGGCAGCCCCGGTTTTGTTAACTCAGGGCCGCGCATGCGCACTGAGCCAAAACTTGCCAGTCGTGGACTGGCGGCCGGCGGGGTAGCAACGGACTATGATTAACATGGGAAACTGGATTTTGGTAGTTTGAGGTTATGTCCGTGGGATCAGGTTAGGACAGGTAGGTTTTGGGCGGCGTATCGAGATGCATGGTGATGGGAAGCTTACGGGAGGGTCTAGGTAATCGGTAGGTACGACGTTGTCTTGGGGAAGACGGCGCCAGGTCGAGGGGGAGTTGAGGAACGTGACGGGGCGCGACGCCGACTCCCGGATGGCGGCGCCTGGTAGCGGGGTGATTTCGGGTCAGTGGAACAGTCAGGGCAAGGGACGGGACGCGACGCCGGTGTAAGGGAAGGCGACGCCAGGTAGGGGAAGGATCAAGGAGTGACCTAGGATGCGACGCTAGTCCGGGGACGACGACGCCGGGACGGGGAACGATCAAGGAGTGAAATAGGATGCGACGCTAGTCCGGGGACGGCGACGCCGGGACGGGGACCGATCGTGGGATGACTTAGGATGCGACGCCGACTTTCGGGCGGCGACGCAGGGTCAGGGAACTGTCATAGAGCATGGCGGGACGTGACACCAGCCCAGAGATGGCGACGCTGGGACACGGGACGATTAAGGAGCAAAACGGGACACGACGCAGGCCCGGGGACGGCGACGCCAGGACGGGGAACGATCGTAGATCGGCCCAGAAGGCGACGCCGGTCCAGGGACGGCGACGCAGGGGAGGGGAACGATTGGTATGCGGTCTAGGATGTTTTGCAATTCCTGCGGAAAGGAAAAAGTAATAGGGGGTTTTAAATATCTGATGAACTAAGAAGTTGGGGTCGTTACACCCACCCCTTTCTTCAAAAAACAAAAAAACGAATGAAAACGAAAACTTTCATTTTATTTGGAACAACACATTTGCTTCAACAATAAAGCTTTTGAACAATAAAAAATCTTCTAAAATAAAACAGTTATCAAAACTTCTCTTAACAGTAACAGTAACTCAAAATATCACAGCTTGTTTAAAGTAAAAAAAACCTCTTCTCTTAAAACTATAATACTTTTACTTTTTTTTAGGCAAGATAAGGTTTTAGATCCTTGACGTGAGCTCGTGATTTTCGTCCATTTTCTGACTCCAATTCAAATATGTTGGCCCCGACTGATTTTACAATTGTGTAAGGTCCATCAAACTTGGGCGCAAGCTTGGCAGAAAAAGCCTTCGAAGCGTCGGATAGTTCGTGTCGGCGACACAATACCAGTTGTCCAATCTTAAGGGTTGTAGGTCGTCTTCTCAGATTGTAGTATCGGGCTTGCCTTTCGTGAGCTGTGGATATATTTCGTTTGACGAATTCGTTGATGACTTGGAATCGTTGGGTTCGATTTGAGATGTGTTGCGCCGGGGTTTCGTCTTCACCTTCAACAATCTGATTCTTGTGTAAGGTGTCTGGCAACCGTATTTCTCTTCCGAAATTTAGGAAGGCGGGGCTGTACCCGGTAGATTCGTGGATGTCAGAGTTCATCGCTAGGCGAAATTCTCCCAGATATCTGTCCCAGTGTTTATGATTATCAGTGATGTACTGCCTGATCATCGTCTTGAGCACCCTGTTGCTCCTTTCGGTTGGGTTTGATTGGGGTGAGTAAGGAGCCGTAAACCGATGGTCAATCTTCCAATCTTGGGAAAATTTGCTAAAAAGCCGGGAGGTAAACTGCGTACCGTTGTCGGTTAGGATGACGGATGGTGATCCGTAGCGGTGTACTATAGATTCCCTAAACTTCTCTTCCACTTCCTTGGCGGTGGCATTCCTGAGCGGCACGATTTCGGTCCATTTCGTGAATACATCTTGTACCACTAGAATGAAGGTGAAACCTCTAGTAGATGTTGGAAAGGGGCCCATCAAATCTGCGACAACGGTATACCATGGTCCTTCTGGTTTCCGGAAGTGCATTTGGCCCATGGGTGGTTTTTGTTCCGGCTTGTGTAGTTGACAGACAGGACATTTTCGGACATAGTTTATTACGTCTCTCTTCCAACCAGGCCAATAATAGCTTTGTCCTATTCTTGCAACTGTTTTTCTAATTCCAAAGTGACCCGCCGTAGGCTGATCATGATTTTCTTCCATCACTTTGGATCGTTTCTCTTGTGGAACACAAAGCTTCCAAATGGTTGCTGGATCACAAGGGCCCCTGGTGCGTTTAATCCTCTTGTAAAGGTTCTCGTCCTTGACAGTATAGTTACTTAACGTCTTCTTCTTGGCCTTATCGAACATTTTTTTGTGCCACGGGTCGTTCAGGTTCGGTGGGGTGTCGGCGGCTTGGTTTCCTTCTCCTTCGTTTTCGGTATCGGTTTTTCCTACTCCCAGTTCATTTACTTTAGGCGACTCTTCTTGTGCTGGTCCAGGAATTCGTGATAGTGCGTCAGCCAATTTATTGTTTATCCCTTTTCTGTAACAAACATCGAAACTGTACTGTTGTATTTCGAGTACCCATCGTCCAACACGGCCAGAGGGTTCTTTGATTGATAGGAGCCATTTCAAAGCTTGGTGATCAGTAACTGCCTTGAAGTGATATCCCTCCATGTAGGGTCGGAAGGTTTTGATTCCCCAAACCAAGGCCAAACACTCCTTTTATGTAGTGCTAAATTTCCTTTCTTGATCCGAAAGTAGGCGGCTAGCGAAAGCAATAGCAACGTCTTTACCCTCTTGCTTCTGGGTCAAAGCTGCTCCTAATCCGAAGTCCGAAGCATCTACTTGCAGTACAAATTCTTGGCTAAAGTCGGGGCATGCAAGGATTGGGGCTTTCCTTAGCTCTTCCTTTAGCTGATCAAACGCGTTCTGGTGAATTTCCTTCCATTCCCATTTGGTGGATTTCTTTAACAAGGAGGTCAGAGGGGCGCTTATTTTGGCAAAGTCCTTTATGAACCGCCTGTACCAAGACATCAGTCCTAAAAAGCTTTTAACTGCCTTAGGGTTTCGTGGAATCGGAAAATCTGTCATCACTTGAACCTTCGCTGGGTCGGTCTGGATACCTTTCCTGCTGACAATATGTCCCAAATACTTTAGTTCGGTCTTCCCAAACTGACACTTATCCGGATTTAATCTAAGGCCGGCCACCCTTAATCTGCGAAAAACTTCCTTTAGAAGAAGTAAATGTTCCTGAAACGTTTTGCCGAGGACGATGATATCATCGAGATAGGCGAAAGCTTTGGGTTCTAGGTCTGGTCCAATAATCGTATCGAGCAATCTTTGAAAAGTTGCAGGGGCCGAGTGGAGTCCGAAAGGCATCACCTTAAAGTGGTAAAGTCCCAGCCCGGGGACTGTAAAGGCAGTGATCGGTCTACTGTCGGGATGTAAAGGGATCTGCCAGTAACCATTCTTGAGATCGATGGTTGAGATGTAGTTCGCTTCCCTGAGTTTGTCGAGGACTCCACTGATATAAGGCAAGGGATAGGCATCCTTGATTGACAAGTCGTTAACTCTCCTGAAGTCAATACAAAACCTTACTTTCCCTGACGGTTTCTTTACAAGTACCACGGGAGAACTCCAAGGGCTTGATGAAGGTTCTATGATACCCTCCCTTAACATCTGCTCTACTTCAGTTTTCATGATCTCCCGCATAGCGGGGTTTCTAGGATAATACCTTTGTTTGACAGGGTGTTTAGTTTTAAGACGAATTTCGTGTTGCACTATATCAGTTCGGCCCGGTACTTCTTCAAATTTTGGGAGTTCTTCACTCAGGAACTTCTGAAGTTCTGTTTCCTCATTCGGGGTCAAAGCACAGATTTTAGAGAGTCCAGATTTACCCCCGGGTTCTGTGTAATCTCGGCTGACTAATGGAAAGTTGAGGGTGATCAGATTCAGCTTCGTAAGCAAATCCATTCCGATGATCAACGAGGTGGAGAGATTGGAAACATGGATTGCATCGATAGTGTAGTCCTTGCCATCCAATACGATGGGGAACTGGTAGCAATCTTTAACTTTTGCTAGGCTGTTATTAGCCAGGTGAACAGTTACATCAGTTTTTGTTGACCTTACTCGGTGTTTAATCAAATGCGAAGCAACATCGTCAGAGATAAAGGTTATCATAGCCCCCGTGTCAATCAGGGCTACAAACGTCTTCCCAAAAACTGTCACTTCAATGTAAGGCCGTTGATCGGGAAATTTCATGGGTATTGTGGTATTCAGTTGAAAGTTGGCAACGTACTCCAACCACTTCTTCCATTCAGGGGAAGTTTTTAAGACTGACTCCGACCCTCCTGACTTCCCTTCCTCAGAGCCGGATAGCCGTTTCCCGACCGACACGTACAAGTAGTGGTGCGCTGCCCTTCTTTCTTGCAGTAGAAACAGCGGACTGTCTTTGGGATTCGACAATCTCGGAAGTAGTGGCCCTCACGATTACAGTTCCAGCAAATCGGTTTTGGGGTTGTTTCTGAAGCTGATGTGGGTCTGGTGTTCGCCGTCTCGGGCGATCTCGAAGCATTGTAATTTCCTGGTCTCTGTTGAGAGCTCGTTGGATTTTTGGTGGTTGCTGTAGCTTGACCCTTGGCTCTATCAATGCCTGAAGTCTTGTCTACCCAAGCCATATTCCTTTTGTTATCATCTCGACGACCTCTGGGCTCTTGTGCTGAAGAGGGTTGGAGCTCTTCTAGGAATACTGAGTCGCTACTCTTACGTCCCTTGGGTTGGTAGGCTGTTTCGGGAGTCAAAGACTGGGCTGGTCCGGGTGGTGGTCGGTAGGTTGTTCTGTATTTCAGGATTGATTCATATTCCTCAGCACGTGTCACGAGGTCGGTCACTGTTTTCACCTCTTGACGACGAATATAGAGCTTGTATTCTGGTTTCAAGTTGCCATATATCTTCTCCAATTTGGCTTCCTCCGTATAGCCCCCTCGTCGTCGGATGAGGGTGGAAATTGCGATTACAAACTGTCGACACGTTTCACGTTCTCCTTGAGTTCTATCTTGAATTTCTCGATCCAAATTCTTATAGTAGCAGTGTGGTAAAAACTGGAGCTCAAACTGCTGTTGGAACTCGGTAAAGTTTCTCCATAACTCGTTGTTATTTCGCCACCAGAGGAGTGCATTGCCTTTAAATATCTCAGGCAAGGCCTTCAAAATCCGGTTCGGGGGTATTTCATAGGCTTCAATGAGTTCATTTAATCTTTCAATGAAAGATACTGAATCGGAGCTTCCGTCAAAACGCAAGTTCCATTTTCTCACCACATTGCAGAGGCTCGCAGTCTCTGAAAATTGGGTATGTATTGATCTGTAAGTGGTGTCCACTTTGTGTGGTACCTGAGGCGGTTCGAGCCCACTGAACAGATTCTCAATCGGTCTTTGATTTTCAACGGATATCCGAGGTGCTCCAGAATAGAGTTTATCCTTCTCTCTTGCAGCTAAGTCCGCTACTCTCATCCTCAACGTGTTAACGTCCGATGTTGGTGGAAGTCCGACGATCTCCATGATATTTTGAAGTTCAATTGGCGGTAAGTGTTTCTTGATAGCTCCCCCTGCGGCACCTTTGAACATGTCTTCCGTCTGCGACATCCAGTTGAATGGTTCTGATGTGGGTGTTTGAACTGGGGTCCTTAAGTGATCTACCAAGCGACTTCGCAGATCTTGCATTTTTCCACTGGAATCCAAGTTACGTGTCTCCAATTCAGCTTGCAGTTGGGTCTTGGACAGTTGGTATACCCAGCCAACTTTCTGGTCTGCCTGACTTGGTTGGGTAGAGGGGGCGGAGATTGATTGTGTGAGCGTTGTCGTCACATGCGTATTTTCTCGGGTTGTAAGGGGCCACAGTGTTCTTGTTTCTGTGGTAACAGTGGCTTGAGTGGTGGTTACGGATGGCGAAGTGAGGGGTGGAAAATCTTTGTCGTTCGTATCTCCGTCTGTTTCCATCTTTTAGCTTACTTCTCACGAAATCCAATGATAAGGAAAGCCCCACGTTGGGCGCCAAAATGTGTGACGTACTTTCTCGTGTACGTTCACACTTAAGCTCCGGATTGTGCTCAGTCGTAGGTGGGTTCCTCTTCCAGGGGTCGAGGCCAAGGAAAATAGGGATTAGGCTCAGAAAAAGGCGAAGTATAAACTCAAACAGAATGCCGTTTCATCATAGCCCGGATGGGAATAGGTCGGAATGCTGGGATTGCTCTAGCACTTGGCTCGGTATAAATGTATTGCTAAAATTTACACTAGCACAAGGAGTGGACGCTTGGATTCCTCCAGCACTGGATTTGGATGCTAGGATCTCTCTAGCACAAGTAACGGGGCTAAGATTGCTCTAGCACGGGAAAGGGTTGCTAAGATCACTCTAGCACGGTAAACGGAGGCTAAGATTGCTCTAGCACGGGAGACGGATGCTAAGATCTCTCTAGCACGGGAAACGGGTGCTAAGATCGCTCTAGCACGGGTTCGGGTTGCTAAGATTGCTCTAGCACGGGGAACAGAGACTAAGATCGCTCTAGCACGGGAACGGGTTGCTAAGATTGCTCTAGCACGGGAGACGGAGGCTAAGATCGCTCTAGCACAGGAACGGGTTGCTAAGATTTCTCTAGCACGGGGAACGGATATTCAGATCGCTCTAGCATGGGAAACGGAGGCTAAGATCGCTCTAGCACGGGAACGGGTTGCTAAGATCACTCTAGCACGGGGAACGGAGGCTAAGATTGCTCTAGCACGGGAAACGGATGCTAAGATCGCTCTAGCACGGGGTCGGGTTGCTAAGATTGCTCTAGCACGGGGAATGGAGGCTAGGATTGCTCTAGCACGGGGTCGGGTTGCTAAGATTGCTCTAGCACGGGAAACGGAGGCTAAGATCGCTCTAGCACGGGGTCGGGTTGCTAAGATTGCTCTAGCACGGGAAACGGAGGCTAAGATCGCTCTAGCACGGGGTCGGGTTGCTAAGATTGCTCTAGCACGGGAACGGGTTGCTAAGATTTCTCTAGCACGGGGAAGGGATGCTACGATCGCTCTAGCACGGGAAACGGAGGCTAAGATTGCTCTAGAACGGGGAACGGATGCTAAGATCACTCTAGCACGGGGTCGGGTTGCTAAGATTGCTCTAGCACGGGGAATGGAGGCTAGGATTGCTCTAGCACGGGAAACGGAAGCTAGGATTGCTCTAGCATGGGGTCGGGTTGCTAAGATTGCTCTAGCACGGGAAACGGAGGCTAGGATTGCTCTAGCACGGGGAACGCATGCTAAGATTGCTCTAGCACGGGAAACGGAGGCTAGGATTGCTCTAGCACGGGATCGGGTTGCTAAGATTTCTCTAGCACGGGAAACGGAGGCTAAGATTTCTCTAGCACTTAAAAGCGGCGAATATTACCTGCAGTGGAGTCTCCGATGTGTCTCGGTCGGGAGCTCCGAATCGAATGAGGCCAGGGCAGCGGCAGCCCCGGTTTTGTTAACTCAGGGCCGCGCATGCGCACTGAGCCAAAACTTGCCAGTCGTGGACTGGCGGCCGGCGGGGTAGCAACGGACTATGATTAACATGGGAAACTGGATTTTGGTAGTTTGAGGTTATGTCCGTGGGATCAGGTTAGGACAGGTAGGTTTTGGGCGGCGTATCGAGATGCATGGTGATGGGAAGCTTACGGGAGGGTCTAGGTAATCGGTAGGTACGACGTTGTCTTGGGGAAGACGGCGTCAGGTCGAGGGGGAGTTGAGGAACGTGACGGGGCGCGACGCCGACTCCCGGATGGCGGCGCCTGGTAGCGGGGTGATTTCGGGTCAGTGGAACAGTCAGGGCAAGGGACGGGACGCGACGCCGGTGTAAGGGAAGGCGACGCCAGGTAGGGGAAGGATCAAGGAGTGACCTAGGATGCGACGCTAGTCCGGGGACGACGACGCCGGGACGGGGAACGATCAAGGAGTGAAATAGGATGCGACGCTAGTCCGGGGACGGCGACGCCGGGACGGGGACCGATCGTGGGATGACTTAGGATGCGACGCCGACTTTCGGGCGGCGACGCAGGGTCAGGGAACTGTCATAGAGCATGGCGGGACGTGACGCCAGCCCAGAGATGGCGACGCTGGGACAGGGGACGATTAAGGAGCAAAACGGGACACGACGTAGGCCCGGGGACGGCGACGCCAGGACGGGGAACGATCGTAGATCGGCCCAGAAGGCGACGCCGATCCAGGGACGGCGACGCAGGGGAGGGGAACGATTGGTATGCGGTCTAGGATGTTTTGCAATTCCTGCGGAAAGGAAAAAGTAATAGGGGGTTTTAATATCTGACGAACTAAGAAGTTGGGGTCGTTACAAACTATAACTGTTTTACTTGTGTAACTCAATCTAACCGGATAACAAATACACGACAGATCGTAAACGAACTAAACAAAGTGACATAAAATAATTTTTTTTCATTCTGCCCCATAAATAAATCTTTTCAATACAATCGTTAAAGTTGTTCTTTGTTGACCTGGGGTGGTAAAATGATTCGGCTGGTGTCAGATGATCAGATTTTAGTACTAAATTATATTAAACAGAAGGAGTGTGGGCTCAATCAGGAGAATGTTACTTAAGCAGCAACAAAATTCACTGTATTTTTTAGGAATGTAAATGAGTTGCAAATTAGTTTTAAACGCATTTCGTTAGATAAATTTTGCATTATGACAAAAATAAAGTTCATAATTGAGAACATTTTATCGACCCTCGGTAAAACTTGACACTATAGGAAAAGTGTCACTTTAGTCCCCTGCTACAAAATATTTTATTGAATATATTCATTCATATACCCTGCGAATATCACTCAAATAAGCAGGATTTATTGTCTTTTTCGAATAAAACCGACGGCTTGAGACGCCATCCGGAGTGTCGGGTGCGGCGGAAAAGAAAATTCCCCTCTCGCAAAATATCCCTTCTCTCATTTCAGTGCTATCCGTGATTTAAAACTCTATCATTTTTTAATTCCTTTTTCTGACCGAAATAAATTAATTTATCCATTTTAGTAAAACACGAGTGATGCCGTTGATGAGACCGTAAAAAATGTATTCGAAGCATCATCATTAATGACAGGTGTTTTCAGTAATCTCTGGTACATTTTTTTTATAACATAATTTTTACATTAAGAATTAAAAAGTGGGCCAAGTTGTGTTTAAACATATGTATTCCTCTATCCAATACGACTATGTCAGTTGAGATTTTCTTTTGCATTTGCTACTAGTATAAAAGTTTTATAAACATCAATTGAGCATAGGATACAATTAAGAGGTATCTATAAATTATTTAATTGTGTGCATAAATTATTAAGCCAAACATAATTTTTACATTATAAACAATTTCGAATTTTAAAATTCAACTAAATAAAATTTTAAAGTTATTTTTAGTTATAATTAGCATAATGTGTTGTTTAGTTTTTTGGAGGATAAAACTAATTTGTAAGAACAGATGATTATCTCACTAAAATCCGAAAAAATAAATGATATTTAAACAATTATTAAACAAATGTGCAGAATAAACTAAACGTATTTGTACTCGAGTGTGTATGACTCCATTAATTAAACTATATTTATACATTTTGCAAAAGTTACATAACTGGGCAGAGATGCTGAGTCAGTTCTAGAGTTGTAAGAAGACAAAATATCTGTTGGGAAATCATCTTGCTTTTTCAACACTTTTTTCTTAACTTTGAGTTATAATCTAAGTTCTCTTTAAAATAGTTGCAATTAAATTATTTGAGAGCAAGTTTTCATTGGATGTTTTAATAATGTGTCACTTTTTAAACTAGGCTAATTGAGATGTTTTATCTATATTATTTTGTTGTAAAGTGTAAGGATATTTAGTTTATTATGCTGTAGTATTCTTTAAACGTTCACGAAAAGAGATTTAGTAACATTATGGCTGATGTTTTAAATAAAAGAGTATTTACTAATACAGTTAAAATTATAATGAAGTTAAAATAAATCATATATATAAGGTTAAGGTTCTAATATACGGCATTAAAAATATTCTTCAAGGAAATATTTTCCTCAGAGGATGATCGTCAATGTATGCTTTCAACTGCCATCCCTTCTCAAGCGTTCGACAAATTGTATTCCTGAAACTTTGTTTACCAGGTTGATTCGTCTTCTGCCTCAATTTATTGATAATCTATACAATCCTACATTCAGCCTCTTGCGAGCAGTTGGGATTGTATTTGATTTGTTTAATGCTAACAAAAAAAGTGGGCGAATGTTTTCGTAAAAGATACTTACTCAATATAGTAAAATTATAACACAGTGGAAATAGATTTGAATATTTTATATTAGATTAGATCCAGAGACGGTTACATTGGGTAAGGACTGCATTTGTGAGGAAAAAGTAAGATTATAAATAAATGAATGTATCCTTTAACTTATTATTGTTTTGTCTCATGTAAACAATTAAAATATACTTATTTTTTTTACATTCATAAACATCCTAGTTTTTTATTTAATACCAACTTAGGTACTTGGACGATTAAAATTGTTAATTTGTGCTTTAATTTTTACTTGACCTTTTTATAATCTTCCTTATTAGATACAAAAGATACAAGCTTAAACTATCTCGATGGATTACTTTGAATGAAGGTTGTCCCGTTCATCCCCAAACGCTCCCAATAAAAAATAATAAATTACGAAATTCATTACTTTTTAATCGTATTTAGTATCAAACCCTCATTGTCACAAATGACCATTTCCCTCGTTTCGTCATAAAATGTTTTTTTTTAGAAATTATTTTAGTCAGATGTTGAATGATATGTGAAACACTTTCACCAATCAGTGGAATAAGGAGAAAGTCGGAAGGGGTGCTTCGACTAACAAGAGTCGGAAAATGGATGATAAGCATACAAGTACTTTATAAGAACTTTATATTACAAAACGGGTGCAAAAGTGATCGAAACACTGGGACAGCCAAGTACTTGGGGATGGCTTTGGGGACTGGATAACAAGCTAGTTTAGCTCACCTACTGGGATCACATCAGAAATGAACGCGAAAAGGCAGCTGAAGTGACCTAAACATCTTGGAAGGGTGATGAAGACTGATGAATGTTGGAGGACTGAATACTACAGATGTTTAGTGTTTTAGATAGTAATAAATACTGCAAGTGTATCGTGTTTTAAGCAGGACAGTATACTGCAGGTGTATAGAGTTTTATGCCTCGTGTTCAAAGTAGCTAGAAGTTTCACGTGTACTGGTGAAAACCTCAAGCTCAAGTCTCCTGCATCCTGAACAGAACGACATCCTTCAAGTGCCTCGTATCCAAAGCAGTACAAAAATCTAGAAGTGTTACTTGCATTGATCAACACCTTAAGCGTCAGGTGTCCCGGGTTTTTGTCACTAAAACATCCTTCAAGTGCCTCGTATCCAAAGCAGTACAAAAATCTAGAAGTGTTACTTGCATTGATCAACACCTTAAGCGTCAGGTGTCCCGGGTTTTTGTCACTAAAACATCCTTCAAGTGCCTCGTATCCAAAGCAGTACAAAAATCTAGAAGTGTTACTTGCATTGATCAACACCTTAAGCGTCAGGTGTCCCGGGTTTTTGTCACTAAAACATCCTTCAAGTGCCTCGTATCCAAAGCAGTACAAAAATCTAGAAGTGTTACTTGCATTGATCAACACCTTAAGCGTCAGGTGTCCCGGGTTTTTGTCACTAAAACATCCTTCAAGTGCCTCGTATCCAAAGCAGTACAAAAATCTAGAAGTGTTATTTGCATTGATCAACACGTTAAGCGTCAGGTGTCCCGGGTTTTTGTCACTAAAACATCCTTAAAGTGTCTCGCGTCTTAATCAGTACAAAATACTACTATTGTTACGCGTATTGATTAACACCTTAAGCTGTAAGTGTCCCTTATCCTGTGAAATAAAACGTCTTTCAAGCGTCTCGTGTCCCAAGCAGGTAAAATACTGCAAGTGTTACGTGTACTGGTCACCATGTTAAGCTGCAAGTGCATTGTGTCATGGACAGGACAGTAGACTGCTGTGTCTCGGTACCTGGAAACGACAACATGCTACGAGTTCATGCGACTCTTTTTAATGGCACTCTTATCTGCTAAATATTTAGCCAGAAAAAAACCCGAAAAAACTCAATGTGGAATATTTAGAAACTCGCAGAGGTTCACATTTATGAAACCAAATAATAAACTACATTTTTTACACTTTGGTCAAACATTAATTTCAAATCAATTACATTTGCATAGAGAATTATTGTTGACCAGCTAACTATTTCACACCACAAGTCTCCAAAAAAAAAAAAAAAAAAAAAAAAAAAAAAAAAAAAAAAAAAAAAAAAAAAACATACCTTACTCTCACAGTTTCGCTACTATTTCACTGATATTTTGTTGTTTGTTTCTTTAATCTTAACTTATGTATACTATGAACCGCGCTGAATTATTCAAGACTGCCATATTTAAAACTATACTAAACCGATATTTACCGATTCATTTTCAACTAAGTCGTGTCGTAAAGCATTATTGCTAAAAGGCACTTTCTAATGAACATAGCATGTTTAATAAAATTATATAGTCTCCTTTATTAATAGATTGGGCTGTGAGATTTGATATAACGCTCCTTGATCAGGGAGGATCGTTACGGTGAACGTGAGAGGCTGCCAAGTGGAACTATAAATTGTAGCAGAGCGATATTGGATAACACGTCGAAGGTGGAGATCAGCCTTACGGGCCTTCTTAACCAAAACCTCCTTTATTATTGTTAATTCTGAATAATAGCATAACCTACCGTGATAAGTTGTGTACTTAATATTATGGAGTATATTTCCTCATATAGACTATTATTTTCTCAAATAAAAATATTATTCGTTGGTTTTAGGTCTTAATTTTTCTGTTATAACACTCGGTTATAAGCAAATTATGAAACGCTGGAAATGTTTCGATACAAATTTTATTATCTTAAAGAACTATGTACATAATGCATATTATTTCAAAGTACACTTTATATACAAGGTGACCCGGAATCCATTTTTATATTGATTCCTTGCATCAATACAATAAAAAACATCATGCAAATAGTGGTCTAAAATGCTTGGTTAAGTCGCTAGCAGACATTTTGTTTTTACACATAATAATTTTCAATCCCGTAACGGATGATTGTATTAAATTCATATTTGTATAAACCTTTATCTCACCAGGTCCATTTTCAGGGAAAGAATAATTTTTTCCGATGTGTATTTTTTAAATAGTAGCATTTTAAACTTTCAATCTCGAATATCTAAAAGTCGGCAAATGATATAGAAATTTTACTTTGGAACAAAAAAGTTGACAGATAAAAGTATATAACTAATGATACCAAGTTTGTAGAAATCAGACAACAAACAACGGAGTAATTGTGATTTTTCTACTAAAATAACCTAAATATTCATTTACTGTGATGGAAAGCAATGTTTTTCTATAGAAAAATCTCAATATCAATGTTATTTGTTGTGTGATTCTTTAAATTCTGGTTTCATTAGTTAGATGTAAACTTTTTTGCCTCACGTAAGATTTTGATAAAATATACTGGTTTTGATATATTTGAGTTTAAATGTTTAAAATGGCTGTCATTTTGAAAATACCCATCGGAAAAATAATGCTTTTCTTGGAAATGGACGTTGGTATGATAAAGATTCATAGAACTTAATACAACCATCGGTTACAAGAATAAACATTAGTATGTGTAAAAACGAAAGGGTTATGGCTAACAGCTTAACAAAGCATTTAGAACAATATTTGTAAGATTTTTTCGTCTTGATGCTATTAACAAATATACGAAATGGTTTAAGAGATTTCCGGGACACCTGTACAACAGCTAAAGAGACTTATTGTTTTTAGTTTAAAATATGTCTTTACCCCATTTTTACGTAAGTAACATTAATATTACATTTTTAAGGGGAAATAGATAATTAATACTTTCCTATGATTTTTAATAAAAAGGAAGTCAAATCGGTTTTGTCAAAACTTCGAACTTTAATATGTGTGGAGTAATGTGTGTTTACAATTATTGTTTGAAGTCTAGGCTGAAATGGTCAGATGAGGCTACAACCATCGGTCTTCGTCCATTATTATATACTTTCTCTAAAATTTATGACATTTATGATAGTAAGATTGTAAATCTATATAAGTCATTCTCCATTAGTATTCACTACTCACATTCGAATTATGCCTCGAAATGAAGGTTAGTTTTTCATCAACTTTTGCCTCTGAATAAAGGTTAGTTTCTTCATCCCCTTATCCATCGGAAGGTTACTTTTTTCATCACCTTTGTTGTACAAATGCGAAGATTGTTACATCATACATTTAATCTATCAATTAGCATTTGGCCGGTGTAACCCCACATGATATTTTAGAAATCTACGTCGTACATGTACTGTACATATATTTATTTCCATTTTATGCACATGAATACGTATAGTATCATTGAACGCTGGACAAAATAAAAAATTGTAATCAAATAAGTTTTTAAGAATGTTAAAATTGTTTACATTTCTAATCATGTTTGTAAGTTTATTAATATAATGTAAATCAATAAAACTATAAATATAAACTAAGGAACTATCCAAATATTTGTAAACTACCATATTCTAAGCTTCCAGTTCCATATTATAAGTTTTGCGAATCCAAAATGCTTTCAACCTTTAAAATGAAAGCAATATCATGATAAGTGGCAGAGTGTGACAGTCACTTTGTAATTTGTTCAAATATCTCGAGTGCATTGTGCATTCAGAGAAAAAACGGAATTGTTTTATGTCCTTTACTGGTTACTAAAAGTTATCAATTCTCTCACCAATTGAATTTTTTCCAATCCCATCCTATCATTTTAATATTCAGCTCATGTTTGATGCAGTTCGTTATTTTATATTATTTTTCGATAATATTACAGTACCGATGTTAAAAATATACTTATAACTTGTTTCTCAAAATACAATTAATTGGTTTATTTCATTTTCCTACTAATTTATATTGAACTTTCCAATTGTTGAATGAACTTTTACCTGCTTAATATCCTTTCTGTTGTTGATCTGACTACTGGTTCCGTGACGACAGTCTCACCATCAGGTCACTCGCGGTGTACGCGACGCGATGAGTTCGATTTCGGGACGAAAAATATGACTAAATGTAGGCTACTGTTTTAATGATATGTTGTGTTCTGTTAAATTTACGTGTACGACGAATCTTTAAGCCGGGGATTGATATGATGATTTGACTGTTGTCTTGAAACCAGCAACCAGTCATACCAGCAACAAAAATTATGTTGAGCAGTTAAAAGTTCATTTGTCATTTATTTAACTAATAAGTAAAATTGAATAGTTTCTATTTCTTTGATATATTGACTCCCGAGGAATTTATTAATACCTGTAACGTTCCCTTGTTTAAATAATGGATACCACTTACCCTGGAAAAAGCTATAGCAATATCTACAATTAAAAATGTATTTTTTCAACGAAGCCGCGGGATATTGAGGGCAATTTGGGGCGAGCCAGCGGCGCGTGAAGCGTTTATTCACCCGGTTTGAAAACACCCGCAAGCCCCGACAGGATCGTTATCTACCACTCGACGATAAAGCAAAACCAAGGTAAGACAACCACCTAATTGCTTATTATCATAAGCGTTAAATTGAAAATACTAAAAGGTACCACGTTAGCTAAGTATTTAAAAAGATTTTTATGCATTAAAAACAATTTGCATATTACGATCCATTTTCTTACGGAGTAAGATATTGCATCAAATAACTTTTGTACATTCCAAATTTAATATTAAGACACTATAAAAAAATAAAGGATAATTTTTCGGACTTTATTAATGATTTTAAGATTATTATGGAAACACTTCAATTACTTTGTGAGTTTTCAAAAAATATCTTTCCCACTTACATAGTCATAACTATTTTAGCACTATTTATGGTATAGTGAAATGGGTTGCATTGTTCCTTTGATATAAAATACCAGTTTAATCGTGATAAAAATCTCAGAATAGTTTTAAATTAATTCTACTAATTTTGTAAAATGTTAGGTGGCAATTGAATACATCAACTACATTTTTAGATCGGATAAAGAGGGATGAACTTATTTTGATATAGGTTTGTTTCATATTTTTGCCTTAAATGTGAGAATTTTATTCTCAGTCAGTTTCAAAGGTCATTTGAAACTAATTTGTTTATTTTTCATTTTCCTTTTGTCTATCTACGCTTGAGGCATTTTTAACGTTTTGATGGGGAATGGTACGAACCCAGTCTTGTTACTATCGAACATCGACGAGTCGTTAGAAAGCATCATTAATTATTAGATCAATGACAAATGGCAACTGGGTCCGGAATCGAAATTTTAAAAAGCTACTAGCTTTTCTCAGGATCGAACCGGCAACCTTTGGATTTCAAGGCGAGCACTATAACCACACAGCTACTCAATCAGTTCAATACACATATAATTTAACTTTATATGTATAAAGTTATGTGGGAATGCATAATAACGACATCATATTTGTAAAAAAAATTGTGTAAAATTGTAATGCAAGTGGTTTACTAGTGTTAAAATTGAAGACGAAAATAAATATTTTAAAATCAAAAGTTATACAAGTTAAAAAAAATTATTATAATTTTAAATTTGAAAAACTGCCAAACACACATTTAAAATTCCCAAATTGTCTTCGTATTCGTTTCCTTAATTTTAGATTAAATAGCAATTGTGAATGTTTCCAACGTTACGTTTGATTGATGCAGGTTGTAAAAAACAAAAAGTAGTTACCGAATTCGTACTAACTGCTTATATCGGTAAAATTTGTATTAATTTTTTAAGGAAGGCTGCCTTTTAATTTTTATTTAAATTTTCACATAAAACTATTGACGAATACGTTGCTATAAGTTTAGTTTATGTAATTTAAGTTTGAAATATTTGGATTATGTAAGTATGATTGCGTACAGGTTCCTGTAATCATAGATCATTTAATTGCATTAACATTTATTTTCTACACTAAGTTTTAGAATAAATCAACAAATTAAGCATGATCATAAAGTTAAACTTTGAAATAAATCGTCGATAATCTTTAAATTATTTAAAGGAATTATGATGTTCATCACTGGACAGAGTTTAAAACATTATTTGTATTGGAGCACATTGTTCATAAAATGGTCATGTAAAAAGTACGTGTTACATAAAGTAGGCCTTTCATTGAGTATCATACCTAATCCTACACTATAATACGAGCAACGTCTGAAGGGATGTGTGTTCCACTAACTCGAAATCTAGCGGTTACATTTTGCTTAAACTTTGCATTTAAGAGAGTTTTGGCCCAAAAATAAGTTTAGAAACAGTCTCAACGCCAGGAAAAATCGAATTTGGTCTAAATTTAAGTTTTAAAATCGTAATTTTTAACATTGGTCTTATGGGTTGCTATTTTGGTAACGAAGTAACAACTAAAAGTAAACTAAAATAAAGGAACATAAATTTTAATGCAGTTTTTTAACAGCTGTTATCTGTAAAGAGTCTGGTAGATTTAATAGCTTGCTTACCATGACACTATAACAAAAGTGAATTAAAACCGACGAGCATGGCTCGGTTAACCTGGTACTTATACCAAAGTGCAGCACCCTTCGGGATGGTAAGTGAGCGAAGCGAACGAGCTCGACTTAAAAAGGAAGAGGGCGAGAACGAAATTAATAATTTTACCGAGCTTAAGCTCGGTCCCCCTGGTACTAAACAAGGAAGATTCAGCAAGGTAGATAGATAAGTGATTACCGATCTCGATGTCGGTGATGGCGGAGACGAGGGTCGCCATGGCTACGATGAGGATGAGGCCGAGACAGAGGACCGAGGGGCTCGGGGACCTCATGGCGAGAGTGGTGACTACCGCTGGTGGTGACTACCACACTGGACACCCTCCTGGACACCCACTGGGCACATCGTCACTCGCCCCTACGCAGTCACACATGCCCACCCAACGCTAAAATGTTATTTGAAATTACTCACAAGTTAGAATCATGTATATTTTTAGCGATGACACTTTATAATTAGTACTGACGTAAAGAATTACAAAAAAGGTATTTCACATTGTGATACTTATATATTTTATGTTTAGTATACATCCATGAAAAATTTAGAGTTTTGAGATTTTCGTAAGTGTAATTGTAATAAATTACTTGAATGGTGGTCATACGAATTCACACAATATAAATGTCACAAATTATGAACCCCACAATCCTGGCCCGTTTACCTGTTTAGCACTTGTAATTTAGTGTAGAGTTAAAATTATAAAAATAAAAATTTAAGGTAACATCGGTAAAAACACCACCAACACCTTGGGCGCGCGGAGGCGACATCGCACGAACACGGGCGCGACTGGGCCCTAGCCGTGGCCGGACCCTAGTGCCGAGTGTTGCCGAACATTGCCGAACACGCCCGACCACCCGCCGCCCGCCACCACCCACGGGACCTGGTCGGGAAAGAGTAACGTCATAAATCGAGGGGGTAAAAACTTGGTCATGTCTCCTAAACTCTCCAAGACAACATTTACCCCCCATCAGAGATAAATTCCCCTCTCTCGTAAAAACGAAGAGCCCAATGATATAAATTTCTCTTTCTACCGTGCGACAAAGAAAAGAAAATATTAACTTTCTATTGTCTTCTTTGTAATACGGCGTCTCTCTCGAGGGAACTCTGTCCAACTTTTTTCATTTTGAAAAACTTGAGTGATTTTGTCAATATAGATTGATTATTCGTCGTCGCGCTTTGATGAACAAAACAAGACCAGATTGGTGCAGCGGAGTGTGAATGCTCTGGGGATTTCAGAGACTAATGAAGTGTGCTTCGATTAAATTCTGTCAGAAGTGAAATCCCCGATGTCTGACTGTATAATTTACTTTTCTGAAGAGTAGTTTCATTGTTTCTTGAACAAATAACTAGATTTCCAAGAGTAAGCTTTTATGTTATAATAATAAAAAAAAAAATACTTCTCTAATAGATTTGCAAGCCTGATCAAATAAACATAAAACGCTGGTTAGGTTTTTTGAAAAATATACTTACAGCAAATTAGACACCGAAACCGTACATAAATGAATGATTTCTAAAATGATGATTTTAAATTTTGCCATGGGAATCAATAAAAAAAATCCAACAAAAATAACATAAAAGTATCGTATATTATTCCCTGAATTATTATTCCTTAAAAGGCAAAATGTTTAAAGTGAAGCAAAATGTTTTCCGATATCCTTCCTAAATATATGCGCAATTTTCTTCAGTAAAGGAGCCTAAGTGTAGATAAAAACAGATTGCAAGTGAATTAGATTAGTCTTGGGTCGTAGTTACCCTAAATCTGCACTGAAATATTAATGCTGAGTTGTGGTAAATTATAGGTTTGAAAATTATAGGATAGAGAAACAAGGCAACTCGCATTCATTTAATGCAAAAAAAGGTTAAAGAAATTATATTGAGTAATAGGTGCTAATAATGTTGTGGTTTTGTTATTTGATACAACTAATGAATAGTTGTTTACATATAATTTCTCATTACATGATATTTTGAAGTTTGAAAGTAAGATAAACTTATAATAACCAAATTTACAAGTTTATGTATTTGGTTCGTTTACAGTTAATCGTTTACAGAACAGTTAATGATTTAATCCCAATGTTTAAAACAGTGTGTTTCAAAATGAAAGAGTAGATCTTCTATGTGTAAATAATAGCCAATTGCGTTTAATGTATACGTCTTTTGATGGAGGAAAAAGGGTAGTTTTATTTTTGTACTAGCCGATGTTCTGATTTACATTAAAACCAAATTCTTTGATTTATACTGTGTACATTATATAACATTGACTTCGAGGGTCTATAGAGCTTTGATCAAAGTTCTATATTATATACCTTATTATTTTTTTAGGCCTTCGGAGGAAACAGCCTTCATGTCCCACTTTTCCCTTGTCCCGACAAATTAATTCGTGGTTTGCATAACGGTAGCCATAATATCGACTACTTCAGACACTGTATTCTCTATATGGCTGTAAAATGTACAGAAGTTCAGATACAAGCCTGTGCTATGGTCCACGTTGTATGCAGTGTTTTTAACTTTATAATAAAATAAATAAAAATGCCTTTGTTTTTAAGCATTTCTCTGATACATAAGTTTTTCAGAACAACTATCGTAAAAAATTCAACAATTTGAACTAAACATTTTCAACGCTTATAACTAAACAGACTCTAGCAAAAACTTCTTGAATTTCAACTTAAAACCACTAAAAGTAAGGTCTTTAGGTCATCGGGGAGCCCGTTATACAACTGAGGCCCGGAACGAGAAAAGCCCTTCCTCCCCAGTTCTAAAAGAACTCTCGGAACTTAAAGCTTCCGAGCATGGAGGGTCCTACGCCCTGAAACCTCGTCGCGGAAAGAGAGCTTCTCGCTAAGATGGTTGGGCTCACGTAAGATCAAAACTCTATGTGTCATGCAGCATGTCAATATCCTGCATGCAGCTTCCATAGGCAATAAATTAGCCCTCTCACGGAAGGGGAGACGTGATCGAACCTTTTCAAGCAGAAAACAAAGCGAATGGCTGAATTTTGTAGCTTTTGGATCCGACCAAAGTCCTCCCTCGATATACTGTTGCCATATGCAGAAAAGCAATAGTAAAACTGAGAGTATCAGTGACTGCACAAGCTGTAGTTTGGCGGTCTCTGGAAGAAAGAAGATTTCTAAAGCTCTACAAACTTTTCAGACTTTCTACGGCTCGTTGGGAGGCATATGTGACATGGTCTGTGAAAGAGAGACCCTGGTCAAGCAAGACATCGAGAGTCTTAGTCCGGTCACTCAGCCAGACTCTCGCCGTCAAGTGAAATGCTCACCCCAGATACTTTAATAATACCTTTCATACCTTGATTGAAATGGCGACCTAACTCAATAGGTAGTTTAAAGCCAAGTATGAATGAGAGATGAGTGTAGGATGATTGTGGCGCGATCTTGTTGTCTTGTTACTAACTAGGGCCGACATTCTCCTTAGACAGGACTGTTAATTCATAGCCCAACAGCCAATGGTATCTAGGGACCTACAGTTTTAACGTGGGATCCGAACCACAATTTTGACCTCATATATACGAATTGGTCTAATTATGAGCATGTTCTTTATGGATGAATTAGTATTCACTAGTGCGGACTTTAAACCCCACCAGGGAATATCGCATCCACAAGCCATCGCTTATAACTATCCACAATTCGTGACCTCCAAGTAACTGGATTACAGGACGTCGCCACCGTCCCAGTCTTAATCATATTAAGAAAGTTGTATTGTGTTATTTAGTTTCATAATATAAAACATTCAGTAAAAAATATACGCTGGACGACCTTTTATAGACTAACCATCTAGAATGTTCTGAGAAAAAAAGGATAAACAACAATATATTTTCATACAATGTCATATTAGGCAGGGATAGAATGCCCCTTCAACTAGTACATATTTCTATAAAGCACGTGTTTTGAATAGTAAATATATAAGGCAAGTTTTTATTCTCGTTTACTATTCTCCCTTTCATTTGTTTATTAAGGAAATAACCGTGAATGTGGTTGGAATAATTTTTATGCCAGAAAGAGAAGTGAATGCAGTGTTACACAATCCGAAATCACAATAAAAGCAGCTCCCAGAGCCCCCAGCCAAAAAACATTGTGCCGTCGCCGCGTTTGTATTCCTTTTGATATGAAAACAAAATCTGGCGTGTCTGTGTCATCCGCATGTTGTCGCGACCAAATAACATCTGCATGCACACACGCCGCACACGGAATGTTGTTGATTTTAAACTTCGCCATTGCTTGGATGATTTTCATACACTTCTGCTCCTATATAAGAAAAGTGGTACGTACATATACTCCTATTCTTACGAGATTTATTTTTTATTTTAAAATATAATTAGTATTTTCGAATTTGAAAATCTTTATATAATCACCCATTTTGACATTTATTTCAAGTTGTCTGTTTTAAAGGTTTTGTGGATGAATTGAAGTTGAATTAGTAACTCTAATAAGTTTATATAAAAAATTAAAAATAAATTTACCATTTGTACCACAACGTTTCGCATCACGTTTGAAGACATTTTTTACCTTGCCTGTTGCAGGAAAACGAAAAGTAAATCTTATTAAAACTAATGATTACTATCCCTGACGTGTTATGCTAGAAAGTGAAGTGAATTCAGTGTTAAACAATCCGAAATCACAATAAAAGCAGCTCCCAGAACCCCCAATAGGATGATAGAAATATCAATCGCATAGTGGTGGTTTCCGAGAACATCTGTGATGACATAACCATTGTTGTCTCTTAACAAGTTTCATTGACTGCAACCAATTTGCAACAATAACTATAATGATTCCATTTTGTAGTCAAATTAATCCAAACTGATTACACCGTAGAGCAGGGTGATTTTCAGAATCTATGTCTAATTTCGTTCAGTATTTGGATTTGCATGTAAGATGATCTTCTCATCAGTCGCATATACCTTGTGCTATAAAACCAAATTGCAACTGCATCTAATGTGGGGTCTAATTTCATTGCAACACATATTAAAGGTTAACTTTCTCCATTAACTTCGGGAGAAATGACAATTTCTGTTGAATTATGACTACATCCGATAAAGAAAAATTTTGTTGCACACATAAATTCTAATAATGATTAGCCTACGTCTTTTAGTAATGTTTTATATATCCACGTGGGATGCATTAAGTACCGATATCCTACACCACCGTACCGTACTCCCAGTTAAAATTAACAGACTTGGGTTTGATCAAAAACTTTTTTTCCATTTTATGAAAACCTGTTACGTAGTATTGATTAAAATTTTATTTAAATTTTTTCCTATTTATTTCAATGTACAGTATGTACCATAAGTAGCCCGTTCGAACCGGAAGTAATTAATATTTGATACAAGCACCCTTTTTATGGCGTTTGATACTTACATACTGATACTTGGTTTCTTATGTTCTTTGGTTTCATTGACCAGCAATTGCTAGATAGAAGGTGACGTTAGTTGATTACATATACCTCAATACTAAGTGTTCATATAAAACATAAAATAAAAATAAAACGACTGGGCGGATTCTACAAGTTATTTTAAGACGAATTTATAATGTAATGTTTACACATCATTTCAATGCCTTACTAAATGATTCCAAATTCCACGTTTTTTCCAAAGGTTTTTTTTCCAAATTCCAGTTTGATTTCAGACAGGGCAGGTCAACTGGGGATGCAGCCGAGGGCTTTGTCAAATCAGTTCTGCAAGGTTTTAAAAACCGTGCAATGTCTCTTGCCATTTTTTTTATCCGACTAAGGCCTTCGACTGTGTCCCGCATGATATCCTTGTTTCAAAATTGAAATTCTATAGCCCAAGTGGTGTGGAGCTCAGGTTTTTTGAATCCTATTTGTCCAACCGGTTTCCAAAAGTTAGTTTTAATAATGAGTTTTCTGAGACCACAGTGGTTGGGAGTGGCGAGTGGCACAAGGATCAGTGCTTGGTCCGACATTGTTCTTGATTTTAATTAATGATTTGCATAATAGTTTATGTTGTAATTCTGTTATATTTGCTGACTACACCACTCTGTATAGTAGTAGGCCTAATAGTGAGTTAGAGCAACTTAGTCTAACAATGTCTAACGCTCTGGTTGAAAGCACTGACTGGTTTAATTCAAATCGTTTGTCACTAAACAACGACAAAACACAAAGTGTGCTTTTCACTTTGTGTAAAGACGTCCCCAGCCTAGAACATTATAACATAGGCCATGCTAAACTTTTAGGCATTGTTCCATGTTAAACTGGAGCCCACACATCTAATCTGTCTGTATTAGGCTGAGTAGATTATTTTCCTGTTGAGGCATTTACGAAATTTGTTGCCTACAATCTTTAGCCTACTTTGCTTTTTCTCACAGCATTTTTTTTATGGCATTAGTTTATGGGGTAGCAGTAGTCATGTTCCATGTGTCCTAAAATTGAAAAAAAAAAAAAAACATTGGAGTTATGAACAGATCATCATTCAATGCTCATTGTAGAACTCTATATATTGCTGAGGAAATTTTAACTGTAGTTATTGTATATATTTATGTTTGTTTCTATAGAGTTAAGAACAATTTTAATGATTTTAGTTTTAGAAGTGATGGCCACCACCGCAATACTAGACACAAGTGGCAGATGTAGGAATCCTTCAATAGGCTAAGCTTGACCAAAAGTTGGTTTGATGGCATCAGCGTAAAAATGCTTAATAGGCTACTAGAAAATGCTCACCATATGTCTTTTAGGCGATACAAAAGTGTGCTTTACAGGTTTTTGGTAACAAGGTACTTTTACAGTATTCAAGAATTTTTTGAGGTGCCTTCATCTGAATTGAAGTCAGTTTTCTGTTAAAGTAGTTTAGGCTATAAGTTTGTTTTCTTGTCCTCAGTTTCAAGTATTTTCAGCTAAATGTTTCTTGTTATAGACTAATTAATCAGTCATCTCTTAAATCTAGTCATTTTTATATTTAACTTCGCTAATTTCCTGTAATGTGACATTTTAAAATAAACATATGTAAAGCCTATGAAATTTGACGTGGTCTATTATGTAATCTTATGTTTAATGAACAAATAAATTATTCTGATTCTCATTCTGATATTGATAAAAAAATAATAACACAGGGACAATGTTTACGTCCATTATCTTGTGAAATTTTTCAAACAAAAATGTCCTAGCATAAAATGTCTTAGAATCTCATTTTAAATTCTCTTCCGAAAAATCTATTGTTTGTCAAAAATTATTTTAAATAAAAAAATTATAGTACAGATGAGATTATTAAAAATGTAAGGTATATTAAATTAGTTGTTATATAACCGGTATATATGATGGAATCGTATTTAAAGTGAGATTCTAAGCCATTTTATACTTGAACATTTTTGTTTAAGTAAAGGTTTCAGAGATAATGGATTCAGAGATAGAGTGATGAGTAGCCAATATAAACAAATTGATATAATGGATTCGAACATTTTCCTTATGTTATTATTATAGAAGAAAACTGACCTTCTACATTCTTTATCTCCTAATCCACAAGGATTAAAAATTGCACTTTAAAATGTGAAGTTGATAAAAATCTGTAAAATCTGAAAAAAAACCATTTAAGGTGAGGGATTTGGTAGTTATAATTAACGACACGGTTATCCATATAAAATTTATCTTCTTGAACTTGCCAACAAAATGATACTTCTTACTTCACACAAAACAGTCCCGCAGACTGTCTACTAATTACTGTACTTGACACTAGTCCCCCACTCCAAGTGGTTCACTCAATAACTCTTTAAACAAACAAGATGTATATATATATATATATATATATGACTTTATCTAAGACTATGTATCACTAAGGGATTGTTTAGATTTCTCATAAGAAAAAAATTTTGTTGTTAATGTATTTTGTTATAGCATATATTAAAGATAAGGTAAAAACCAATTGACCAATTGGTAAAAAAAAAAACATTTAAAATAGTTTGATTTTCGCCCATTTAATACTAAACAATATTTTTGTATTGTTGGGAAAGTGTAAACTACCATACTTATCTTATCTTTGGTACTCATCAACATTTGTGTTAAAACATAATGAACGTAAGAAACATGATGTATTACTAGTATATCGATTAGGCCTGTGGCCCCAATTCCGTATCTTTTGCAAAATTTTATATTACTAGGAGTAAATTTTAATTCCATAAAGATACGTTTTCTTAATATGTACTACTACCCCTGTAATGTAATGCAGTTTTCCTCACATGAAATAGTGTAAGGCTGTTCTTTTTTGTACGTTGTTTGTGATATTACCGAATCGCCAAATCCAATTTTCAATCACGGTCAAAAAGCTTTAAAAATCGCAATAATCTTACACCTTTGAAGACTATATAATCTTTGACCTTCAGTATGACTTTTTCAAAAACCTAAAAAGTATAATTTTAAAAGCACATTAAATTTCTTATAATTGAATACAACAATGGTTGTTGTAGGTCTCACGGGGCTCGTCAATGATGAACAAATATTGTTTTAAACTTATTTGTTATGTATTAAACTACGCAAGGGGTTACGAAATTATCCACCCAAACTTCACTATCACGTAATTCTTTAGAACGAAACTTTCCGAAATGTAGGGCAATATCCATAATTAAATTAAGTTAATTATATTTTGACTCAATGTTTTTTTATTTTTTTTTATTTTTTTAAGAAGTATTTGATATAGCTTAAAGATATCTAGGCCTATATAATGTAAAGAAATTATATACCTTAAATTTAAAATTTTCGATGACATGAAAATTTTATTCTATAGTTTAATCAACACCCATAACAACAACTATTTTTAATCGTATGTATATCCATGTCTATAGAAGGCTGAATTTTTTAACAGCATAATCATATCCTACTTTAACATCCTACGCTAACACGATATGACCTGATATAACCGACTTATTGTACCTGATATAAGCCTTATCTGAACATGATAGAGCCTAAGGGGATCTGATATAATTATCAGGCACTCATATAACCTGAAGAGAAACTAATTAAAATATTAATTTACATCAATAGCTCGTGTAGAATATTGGTTAATTAATTTGGCTTTACCTAAAATTAGCATCGAAACTTTGTCAAGAAAACTTGTTCCATTTAAGTAGGATTAAGAATTATTTTGTTAGTTTATTCAAATAACAAAACCTCTGTATTTCTCACAAATTACCATGGAGCTTATCTATATGCCATTTATAATATGATAAAATTGAAATTTTGTGTAGGATTGCACATCTTAACCATACATCAATTATAATAAGAGATTTTAAGCGAGAATTTAATTCACCATTAAAACCCTTAGAGTCATCTTAAAACAAAGAAAAGCCTGCTATATTTCCCAGCAATATAGTCCCCCTAAGAAGACCATAACGCAGTCACGTGAGGTAAAGTATGAGAGAGCCTGTAGATTCACATCAACCTTTATTGCTGTCATGTGTCGTTTGCACTTCTTCAGTTATTATACTTCTCCAGTTTCATTATCACATGAAATTTATTATTTTAATCAGAGTAATGAAATGTATCATGAGAAGCGTTATAGTTCAAAACATATTGGTCTCTTATTGACTAAAAAGGAATTTCAAGATAAAAATTTTAAAATTTATAAATTTTCATTGAGATTTTGTTTTAATAATCAAGAAAATGCAACCATTCTAACACTTTCCATAGCTTCGCTATAATACCTCCGTCGCAGCAGACCTGCGGACTCAGCGAATTTCCAATTGAATTTTTGTATTTATTTTCTATTTTCATAAAAACCATATGGTACTTCGGTTTGCCGCCATGTGAGCAATTTAAAGTAAATATAAGTTAAAGCCTACTTATTAAATGTACATATCAAATTCGATCGAATTATAGTAGTCGTTTTCTCCATATACCATATGGGGATGAGCTTACGTAGGTTTGCCACCATTTGGGATTTGTAAGCAGATATGTTTTAAATCCTTCCTAATGGATGTACATAGCAAAATTTATCAAGGTATGTAATTTAATAAGCAAGATATAGGGCTTTGTTGATTTCCCATAAGAATAACATGGGAAACATTTTTTTCTTTCATCCGTAACCATTTAAGCTAACATAAAAATTCAAATTACTAAAGTTTAAAATTTATTAAGCTCTGTTAAATGGTTTCTGTTAAAATTGTTAGATTTTAAAAATGTAAAGCAAATAATGCCAAAAACCCATTTTTGACCATTTTGAAACTTTAAAAACTCCGTTTCCTTAGACCAATCACCCTGGTTTTCGAACGTAACCTGAACAACTCGCTGCCCTACACCTCCATACCAAATTTCATCAAAATTTGGAGGTTTTTTCCAAAAGTTATCGATTAAACGGGCGGATATATATATTTGTACGAACGGTGATTTTTAGCTTCTAGGGACCTCAAAACAAAAAAGTATCGTGGTCCCCGCGGTTAGGTGTTACCATGACTTTGGCCAAAGCTGTCATAAATTTATGGTTTCAATACGAAATCTCCTTAAAATTAGTCACACCATTCAGTCAATGTAACAAACAAATCAAAATCATTGCTTGATGTGTGTATTAAATGTAAGGACTTTGTTTGCTAATTTGATTAACAAAACAGATGGATAAGAAAGCTATAAGGAATTTTCTTCTCATGATTCTTTTATGTTAAACTTAATATAAAATCGCTATTTTTTCAGAGACTTCAAAGTTACCCAACCTAAAAAGGTAAATCTGAGGGTGTCGTATGCTTAATTTAATTACCTGCCAATTCTAACCAAGTTATTCCATTTGAGTTCATATTTGGAGCTTCGTACCAGACTTAAATCTCCATGTACATGCCTTATTTTATGATGTACGTCCTGCCTTTTAGCGGGCTATCCTCCCTGTAGAGAAATCCGTTTAAAAATTGTCGTGTATGGCAAACATTAAATTTTATGAATTGGTTCCTGGACTTAAAAAATAATTTTATACTGATTAACTGGTAAATTTATAGCATAAATGGCCACTCAAGGTCCGGTCTAAACTGGGCTTCGCACCAACAACGTAGTCAATTTTAGTCTTCCCTCCAGGTCCTCGGCAAGACAAGGTGTGTTATGTAGCAGCAAATCCCTCCGTTATTCGCTCCTCAGTTCGCCATGATACAGTGGCTCCTTGCTCAACAGCTATATGTTTCTTCCCAGCTCGTGAGAGTATATACAAATTGTCCTGCGTACAAAAAGTTGTAAGGAATATTATCAATATAAGGATGGATCATATTTTTATCTAAGTGGGATTGATCTTTAGTACTTTTATTTCATAACATTCAACAAACTTGCTGCACACTTCAAATAAATTAAAATCCAGATTTAGGTTTACTTTTCTTACAGGGGTTTAATGATTACATGTACATTTGAATAACTGTTTAGTCATCGGTACAATTACTTCTTAATTTACAAACTAGGAGGCTTTTTAACAAAATTTGGGTCACCAACACTATTATCCTAAATGTAAGCTTCAGTGCACGGTGTAAGTGTTGCCACAATTTATTTTAATTTTCCTTAGAAGTTTTTAATTAAGTAAACTTTTTTCTCGTACAGTTGGTTTCTTCGTGGTTTATGGGCTTTAAGTATCATACAAAAACAAAATTGTAAAACAAGTTACAAATTATTTTTAACTTATATCCATGATAAGGTAAAGTAAAGTAAAACTTAATTATCTTCGAGAAAAATTACCTCACATTTCATTTTACAACGTAGTCTAAAATCAGGCAATTACAGTACTTTATAATCTTGAATAAAGATTTTTAAGTTCAACAAAATTTTCGATCATCGAAAGGAGGTTTTCCGACACATTCGCAGCAGCTTTGCGGCCCAGTGATCTGAGAGGTCCGGGAGGAGACAGACTCGCGGGTAATGGACGGCGAGCGAGCGACGTTGTCAGCTCTCCAGAATATACCACATGATGTAGTTGGTTTCTGTGATTTAAAACATCGCTGTAACAATTTAAAACAAACGAAAATACATTTCATCAAATTTCCACGTGACAATGATAAATTAAACTATTTAATGGAGTAGTTAAGTTGCTAAAACACGTTTCGTATGAAATTGTTTGATTTGATAGAATTGTTAACAGATGTCATAATGAGATTTTTAAAATTATAAATCAAAAATTTAAATTATTATTCTTCTTAACGTTTTACTTAACAAAACTCAACGTTCACTTACTGTTTCATCGAATTATCATGAATTGCCTTTTTATTGTAGTTTTAAACAAAGGTGAAACGATCTTTCACAAACGAACCATTCAACGTTAACAGATTGCGGTGGAGTGGTAATTTCTTAAAATAATTTTCAATCTGAACATTTAATGGACTTTTTTATCAAATACAGTTGATTAAATGGATGTATTGTACTTCTCTAAACCATAACAAGCACCATGGTTGTGATCCCCTCTTCAGTCCCAAACCCCCTCCCAGCAGCCTGGCGCAAAAGGTGGTGGATCATAAAATCTTTATCATCGATAGATTGCCGATCGCCACACCTGGTTCTAGTCCGACTTGGAGGCTGCCTCCATTTGTCATGGTGGTGACAGCGTGTCGTCTACACATTAAATACTTTGATTTTATTTTACAAAATTTTCAACAAATGCACATCGTGCGTTTGCGTATTTGGACTTATTCAGACAGGATGATATCATATAGCCTATTTCATCACATTACAGAGTGTTAAAAGTCACAGTTTGAAAAAAGTTTCCTTTAATGCAGCTGAGTAATATCATAAAACCTTATTGTACCTTAAAACGATAAAAACATCGATAATTCCCTTTAAAGTGAAAGTGTGTATTTGATTTTCTTCTAATTGACCCGATTGGACCTCTTTAAGTATTAAACATTTCATAACTCAATTTTATGTTAAGCTTAAAAATAAGTTTAAGGTTATGAAAAAAACCATTTTGGATTATTCTAGGACCTTCAAAAGCTAGAATTATTTGCTTATTAGTTTAGAAGAAGTTAACATTATCAAGGTTTTTAATCAACATTCTCATTGTTTCTTCTTAGTAGAAATATTCTTATTATTGAAGTTGCTTATTAAAAGCAGAAGGCCTTAAGTTTTACATTATTTATACTAATTAAAGGTTGCAACTGTATGTAACAAGTGGAAGCCCGCCACGAGGCCGGGTCTCACAGAGGCTGGTCCTCTAATCAGGTTTCACCATCAGCTCAAATTGCTCTCTTTTGTGCTGCTTAACTATTCACGATCTGGTTTACTTTGCTTATGCCTTTGATATTACTCGAGACACATTTAGTTACATAAACAACCCGTTATTTACGTCTTATTGTATATTTTCATGGTAAATATTTTTTTACTACAATACCCAAAGAGCTCACACATAAAATTTTATGAGGAAAATTACATATTCATATCAAATCCAGAGTAAACTATTGTAATTTTACAATTTGTGGAAACTTGAGAGCTCCTACGAATAAGAAATGCTATTTTTTTATTTTGTTAGAGCATTTATAAGACTTCCACAAGTGTAAGATTATATTTTTTTACGTTGGCCAAATATTATTTATATCTGTGCTAGAGAACTAATTGAGCACAATAACGCTTTGGAACACTGTAATACTGATTTGGACAACCAATTTTACTAAAATTATTCTACAAGAGGATTTATTTATCAAAATTACAAACCTGATGTTATTGTGAAATGTGAAACTCGAAGCGTGAAGCATTGATTCTCAGAAATAATCTCCAAAATTGTGTTTTGGCTCGACTTTGCATTAGAACTCCATCTCGGTCGTTATTGTTGCGCACTCCCCGTGATTGGTTTTGCCTTAGCCTTTTAGCGAAGTTTTGCTTTGACATTGACACACCCCCACCTCGTCCCGGGATTTGTGCTGGTTTCCACCTGTTCGCTTAAAGTATTCAAAAGGTCATGCGATAAAGAAAAACAAATCAAAATTTCTGCCAGAATCATACTTTACTACAACAAATTGTAATAACAACACAGCGACATCTTTAGTGGTATAAATAAGTTAAGATCAAATTTGGCATATCATTTGTGAAAGAAAGAATTTTTAATCAAAATCGTAGAAGATTTATAATCAAAATCATTTTATTGACATATTTGAATGAGCCTCAGAGAAGGAATTTGTCAATCGTCCTCAGAACTTTGCATTATTGGGGTGGAACGTTGTTTGCTTTATGTTTTTGTTATTGATCCGAAATGGTCATACAGATAATGTGGTTTACCTTAGTAGTAAAAATGTAGAGTTAAGCGACCTGGTCTAAGCAAGGGTTAACTATGTTTTGATACATGTTCAGTTCTATAGGAACACAATTTAATACACTAAGCGGTACTTGTCAGTTCTAGGTTCCACCCATTTTAAATGCGGTAGGCCTATAGTAAGATTAGGCTAGGTCAGGTTAGCATAGATAGGCCAATCTTAGTCCTGTTATATTTTTTACCTTTTTTACAATTAGTATGATGAACAGGTATGAAGGTCAGCCCTCCTTGTGTGGTTTCACTTTTTAAATGACTGAACGGAGATATCGTAGCCATTATTGACTTATCAATGCTATCCTGACCTACCGTAAACAAACCACACATGCAGAACACAGAACACTCACCGCTCTCCTTGGTGACATTGTGACAGTCTCCTCCATTGTGCCTTCGCTTAGTTATAAAAAGTCCTTCAATCAAAATGATTAGAATTTGTGCCAACATTTTTTATGAAGGACTTAATAGCAATATGAAATATTTTATTGTTTTCACCATGCAACCATAAAATAATAGGTGTACCTATAACCGACAATTACCTATTAGGCTATTAATGTGTTGTGGAAGAAACGATAATTTAAAGCTATGATTAAACTAAAAAATAACATATTTTATTGTTATTTGTGGCCCGTCCTTGTAAATAGGTGGTTTAAAATCTTCTAGAAATGAGACACACGAGTCATTTATCATAAATTTACATTTTTGTCCTCATGGTGTTATGATGGTATTGTTTTTCACAGTTAACTGTAATATTCTCTGTTCCATACAGGCCCACACGTTAATTGGTGTCAATTGTCGGGGTTCGCTTGTTATTGCCAGGTCGGATAGGGCCACATTGCCATGGAAGTTCCTGCTTAGAAAACCACTGGTTGTTAACTTTTACCACCATTATTACTTGTTTAGTTATTATGTAAACATAAAATTAGTTGACTTTTAGATTTTTAGTGTTATTATGCTACAGAAGCTTCACAAATTGGTTAAGAATACATTTTACTAGATTTATTGTACTTTTTACCGATAATAGCTAGACAACGTTATCAGAATTGTGTCAACAAAATTATAACTTTTCAAACAAAATAATAATAATAATAATAATAATAATAATAATAATAAACATAATGATTTTGGTTTTATTAGAGGTTTGTTAATACACAACCGGAAATGCCTGAGGCCATTACGGGTAGTAAATGTAAGGCATGTGTATTATTCATAAACCTTAAGTAGAATGGTTTAATGACTATGTTTTTCCTTTCCGACTCATGCTCACTCTTATGAGATAAAATGGTAAAAAATATAGCGCGTTCATATAGTTTACCTTCATTTTTAAGTTTGGTGCGTGAGCAGCAAGGAATGTTTTTTGTTAAAAATAATTGTTACTACACACGATTATTAGGTTAATGACTTATCGGCTGCATAAGTACAAGTTTGGTCTTGGAAAACAATTTTAAATAAAATAAACTGTACCTCATTACTGTCGGAGTTTTTTTTCTTTATGTGGTTTAAAACTCTTCAAGACTATTTATTAGAAAAAACAAACTAGATTTATTCAAATTCATTTAAATAGTATAGTGTTATGAAACCAATTTACGATTGGAAAATGTACGACTTTTGAAGACATCAAAAGTATTAGAAAGTATATATTTATTTTTTGTGTAAATGTTATCGCCGAGCGCTGTGTGTTTACATGCATCTTTTGCAGCCTTGCACACACAAGCAACTTCGTTGCTCAAGGCAGTGACAATATCTGGCTTTGTAAACACGTTTTAACAAAACTCATTAATATAGTCCGTAGATTAATATTTGTATTAAAAATAGTCAAAATTATAGTTATAAATAATTGTAATTCTTTCTCAATCACAAATAATAATCCAACTAACTCCCTCAAAACTAATTAATAAATATAGATGATACTAAAAAAATCTATTTCATTTGACTTATGGGACCTGAGATGTAAACTACTCAGAACAATCTTCTTATTCCTGATACCCCGAATAATCGAAAATGGAACCAAGAATAGAAGAAATTAAGCCGGAATCACCTACAAAACCTTGGGCACCTCGAAAATAACTTCGGAGTAAAATAAAAGTACTACAGTGCAAGAGACTACATCTACCTCAAACAATCACCTCATTATAACCAGAGGTCAATCTCAAAATATTGAATCAGCGCAGTCAGGCATTACCAACGGACAACAAAAGCCTGATAATAAATATCGGCGCACCGAAACTGCGATTCAAATTTTAATCCTAATCCCGCAACCGAAACTGCGATCCTCGCCTATCAGGTAGCGGAGCGTCCAGCGGCGATTTGTGACATGTTGTCTACGAACTATGCTGAGTATGCCTCATCGGTTGCAACAATTTTGAAACCTTTCTTTCATTATAAAAAATAAAATATACGATCCTCCACATCTTATTAAAAGTGTCAGAACTACGCTTATGAGAAATAACATTGCTGTCCACAATAAGTGTGTCAGCTGGAAATATATCAAAATATTTTACGAACATGATAAAAAAAATCAAATAAATCAAATCAAATAAACTTTATTTCCTGATAATTCATGTACAATAATAGAGTGAAAAAAGACAAAGGAACAAAATAATCCCCAATTAGACTATACGTCTGTGGCTGGAGATGAGTCAGTTGTCGGTCACTTCACTGTCATCTTAAAAATACACAGGAATAATAAGTAAAATAATATTACTTAATTCAGAGCAGCCCCAAAATTATCAAAGAGGCATATCATTCCTAGGCTATTTGACAAGATGAAAGTCACATTGGCAGCTCAAGTTTTTAGTAGTTCTTCAGTAGCCAAGGAACTAGAGCAGCACAGCATCTAGGTCTATAGACATAAACTTCAGTTGAAGGAAAATGGAATGTGTTTCTATTTAAACGACATAACTGACGTCCCTAAAAACAAAAATGTCAAATTAAAATGTGGCTGGTCCTTTAACGTTACATTAATAATAAATTAAAAAAATTAAATATCATATTTTTATGAACTATTTTCTTATTCGATATACAACGTTCTCTTGATACAACACATTCAAGAAGCAGATTTATCAATTAACTTTAAAAAGGAAGAAATTATATTCAGGAACATAAAAAACTTAAATAGTAGGCAAGAAGTTAAAAGTTAATTCAATAATTTCGCTAAATCATTATCATCGATAACTTCAATTACTGATAACAAGTAAACAATGAAAATTGTCAAGCATTATAAACTAGTTTATTATAAAGTAACAAATTGAATTTCAGATTATATTAATAAAACGATGTATGCCTTTTAGCATACAATATGAAATTTTGAATTGATTCACAGCCAGAATATTAGGAATCAATATTATAACAGTATTTATAATTGTATCTAGTTTATTTATCATATTTTTTATGATGAAAATTCAGAATGGTTTATGTCATACATAGCTGCGTAAATAAGATAGTTTCTTTAAAATAAAACATTTATTTCGGTTATTTAATTCCGGCAGAAAGAAATAATAAAAATAATATTTTGTAAAAGTTTGGCCGTTTTCGCAAGACAAATAGCAGTTAAAACTTTCTGACGGCAGTTTGTACTTGTCACTAATGCTGACAAACGGCTTTATGTTTATGGCCGACCGCATTGAAACACTTAGGTACACCTTTAATTGCTTTTAGAAACATCCTTATTTAAAATTTTTTTTCTAAATTGTACATCAATCAAGAAGTTTCAATAACCTCAGGTAAAATAAAAGATGGCTGATTTTGATTGGTAACAGTATGGTAATATTTTTTTTATGTGTAAGTCGATTTTAACTAATATGGACAAAATATTTAATAATTTATTAAATAAAAGTTCACTAAACAATTTTTTATTCTTATCAAATATTAGTTTAATTTCATGACTAAAACGTAAAAATATGTATAGCTTAATATTACTAAAACTGAATAAATTAATATGTTTCAACTAAGGTACAGTATTATTTAATAGCAGGTAACGTATTCGCTTGAATATTTCTTTCCTATTTGTACAAAAAAAATATTTGGTGGAAATTTTGATATGTTGAATGAGAACGTGCATGATTCACAAATTTTTAAGCTATAAAAATAAAATAGTTGTTAGATAAAACCCAATGGCACATTTATTATTGACACCTGTATGAGTCCATTGGACAAGAATTCTCGGTAATATTAATTGATGTCAAAGTGGTCAGATTAGCTGCAGTCCAGTTCACAGTGAGTCCGCCGTCGCCTCGTCCCCGGCCCACGGATCACTGCTCTGCTAATCATGCCACAGAACCTCCCCACCTCTTGCCACGGAGATTAGCTGCAGTCCAGTTCACAGTGAGTCCGCCGTCGCCTCGTCCCCGGCCCACGGATCACTGCTCTGCTAATCCTGCCACAGAACCTCCCCACCTCTTGCCACGGAGATTAGCTGCAGTCCAGTTCACAGCGAGTCCGCCGTCGCCTCGTCCCCGGCCCACGGATCACTGCTCTGCTAATCCTGCCACAGAACCTCCCCACCTCTTGCCACGGAGATTAGCTGCAGTCCAGTTCACAGCGAGTCCGCCGTCGCCTCGTCCCCGGCCCACGGATCACTGCTCTGCTAATCCTGCCACAGAACCTCCCCACCTCTTGCCACGGAGATTAGCTGCAGTCCAGTTCACAGTGAGTCCGCCGTCGCCTCGTCCCCGGCCCACGGATCACTGCTCTGCTAATCCTGCCACAGAACCTCCCCACCTCTTGCCACGGAGATTAGCTGCAGTCCAGTTCACAGCGAGTCCGCCGTCGCCTCGTCCCCGGCCCACGGATCACTGCTCTGCTAATCCTGCCACAGAACCTCCCCACCTCTTGCCACGGAGATTAGCTGCAGTCCAGTTCACAGCGAGTCCGCCGTCGCCTCGTCCCCGGCCCACGGATCACTGCTCTGCTAATCCTGCCACAGAACCTCCCCACCTCTTGCCACGGAGATTAGCTGCAGTCCAGTTCACAGCGAGTCCGCCGTCGCCTCGTCCCCGGCCCACGGATCACTGCTCTGCTAATCCTGCCACAGAACCTCCCCACCTCTTGCCACGGAGATTAGCTGCAGCCCAGTTCACAGCGAGTCCGCCGTCGCCTCGTCCCCGACCCACGGATCACTGCTCTGTTAATCCTGCCACAGAACCTCACCACCTCTTGCCACGGAGATTAGCTGCAGCCCAGTTCACAGCGAGTCCGCCATCGCCTCGTCCCCGACCCACGGATCACTGCTCTGCTAATCCTGCCACAGAACCTCACCACCTCTTGCCACGGAGATTAGCTGCAGCCCAGTTCACAGTTAGTCCGCCGTCGCCTCGTCCCCGACCCACGGATCACTGCTCTGCTAATCCTGCCACAGAACCTCACCACCTCTTGCCACGGAGACTAGCTGCAGCCCAGTTCACAGTTAGTCCGCCGTCGCCTCGTCCCCGACCCACGGATCACTGCTCTGCTAATCCTGCCACAGAACCTCAGCACCTCTTGCCACGGAGATTAGCTGCAGCCCAGTTCACAGTGAGTCCGCCGTCGCCTCGTCCCCGACCCACGGATCACTGCTCTGCTAATCCTGCCACAGAACCTCACCACCTCTTGCCACGGAGATTAGCTGCAGCCCAGTTCACAGTGAGTCCGCCGTCGCCTCGTCCCCGACCCACGGATCACTGCTCTGCTAATCCTGCCACAGACCCTCACCACCTCTTGCCTGGGAGATTAAATCAAGGAAACCCTAGAATTTAATGCTAAACTCTAAAACGACAACTATCATATTAAAGTGCTTATTAAATTGTTTCATAAATTTTAATAATTGAGAGACGTTTACAGGTGACTGATCGTTCATTAAATAAGAAGTTTTGGTTTTGCGATTATTTCTACCGAAGGCAGCGAGTAAAAAATAACATTAATACACTTCGGTTCGTTTATTTCACCAAGGCCATAATTTTTTTACTTCTAGCGTTATTAAAAATATAAAATTTTATGAGACAATGAAACACTCTAGCTAGCTCGTTGTACCGGAAAGGAGAATATGACATATGATAGCGATAAAAGTTGATGTAAGTCAAGAGTCTTCATACGTTACGAGGCTGCGTTATGTTCTTCTAAAGTGGACTTTATTACGGAGGGAATACAACACACGTGTCTCAGTTAAAAGGACTATACCATTAACAGCCTAAAGCTATACTATTTTCTTCACATTTTAAAGGAATTTCATGTTTTATAATATGTATTTTTTATGTAGTAAGTTGAAGTGAGCGCTACAAAATGCCTATGCTTAAATAAATAAGTTTTATAATCAAAGTAAATATTTTATTCCAAACAGTATCACTATAGCCATTCATATTTGTACTTCTTAATCCTAAGGGTTTTGGAGATATGGCGTTTAAAGTTGAGCTTTTCCCCATATAAATAACATGGGAATAATTTCACTTCCCATATCTCTGAAGTTTTTATGTTAAACGGAACTGTCTAAGCATTAAAGTGTCTTAGAGCGTCATTGAAAAAAATGTCCGATTATAAATTACAGATTATACGTGATTAATTTTACATTTAGATAAGTTTTTAATCATCTCTAACCATATTGTAAACATTATAAAAAAATAAATTAATTAATGACAAAACTAATAATTTATGATGTAAAATTATTTAAAAGGAGAGTATAAGGCAATTTTATGCTGAGAAATGTTTCTTAATGAAATATGTTTTTCATCACACTACATCGATATCACCTGTTTTCGACCCTCGTTTCCACCGTCGAAACACCTGTTTTGCCGGCCTAGGCCGGCAAAATTTTCCGGCCTAGGCCTGCAAAATCAGCTGGCCTAGACCTTACATAAAAACATTCACAACACGTTGTATCACAAAAAACATGTGACTGCAACAATAAAATGAATTGGTTGCCTAGCAACCGGAAACTCAAGCAGTACATCTCACTAGGTTAGTTGATGTTATGTTTTATTTGTTATGAACGAAAAAGTAATGTTTTCACTTGTTTAGAATTTATTGAATTGTGTAGTGTGATGAAAAATATCGTTCGTAACTCGGGCCGAAAGCGTTTTGCCAACCCTCGATCGTTTCAAGTTCTCGACTTCGTCTCGAACTTGAAACACGATCTCGGGGCCGGCAAAACGCCACTTTCGGCCCTTGTCACGAAATATACTATAGAGATAATAGATGTGAAAAATTGCCCCATGTTATTCTTACAGCAAAAAAAAAAAAAAAAAAAAAACTTTCACCGCAATTATCTCCTAAACCGTTATTATTATGAGTACAAATTAAATTGTAAACTTGGCTTAAATTTATATGTCGAATCTAAAATTTCCATAACAAATGGTGCTTTATGTTTAAAATTAGCAACTTCCGTCTGGAAACGTTACTTATGGTACACCCTGTACATTGAAACTAGTGTCAATCGATAGAGCGTAACCAGTTTACATATAATGGCACAATTTGTTTTTGTTAAAAAATTAATTCTTCAAATTTGAAAAGGAGTGTACGGGTGTTCTGGGGCACGAAGTACATGAAAAAATGGCTATTAAAGTGATTACCTCATCGTAGATAAACATATTTAAAACAGAATTACTTAAGAGAACAAAGTTGGGACTTATCGTTTTTATTGTTTATACATTTCTTACATTCCAAATAACTTTTACGCATGTTCATTTGTACATGTTGTCACGAGCTGGGGAGAAAAATACAGCTGTTCAGCAAAGAGCCACTGCATCGGGAGCTGAGGAGTGAATAACGGACGGATTTGCTGCTACATTAAACACCTTGTCTTGCCGAGGACCTGGAGGGGACCGCTCGGAGCTCTGCAACTGTCGCCTAGTCAGCCCACTGTTGAGCAAGGAGCCACTGTATCATCACGAGGCGAGGAGCGAATAACGGAGGGATTTGCTGCTACATAAAACACCTTGTCTTGCCGAGGACCTGGAGGGGACCGCTCGTAGCTCTACAACTGTCGCCTAGTCAGCCCACTGTTGAGCAAGGAGCCACTGTATCATCGCGAGCCAAGGAGCGAATAACGGAGGGATTTGCTGCTACATAAAACACCTTGGGAGGGGACCGCTCGGAGCTCTGCAACTGTCGCCTAGTCAGCCCACTGTTGAGCAAGGAGCCACTGTATCATCGCGAGGTGAGGAGCGAATAACGGAGGGATTTGCTGCTACATAAAACACCTTGTCTTGCCGAGGACCTGGAGGGGACTGCTCGTAGATCTGCAACTGTCGCCTAGTCAGCCCACTGTTGAGCAAGGAGCCACTGTATCATCGCGAGGCGAGGAGCGAATAACGGAGGGATTTGCTGCTACATAAAACACCTTGTCTTGCCGAGGACCTGGAGGGGACCGCTCGTAGCTCTACAACTGTCGCCTAGTCAGCCCACTGTTGAGCAAGGAGCCACTGTATCATCGCGAGGTGAGGAGCGAATAACGGAGGGATTTGCTGCTACATAAAACACCTTGTCTTGCCGAGGACCTGGAGGGGACCGCTCGTAGCTCTACAACTGTCGCCTAGTCAGCCCACTGTTGAGCAATGAGCCACTGTATCATCGCGAGGTGAGGAGCGAATAACGGAGGGATTTGCTGCTACATAAAACACCTTGTCTTGCCGAGGACCTGGAGGGGACCACTCGGAGCTCTGCAACTGTCGCCTCGTCAGCCCACTGTTGAGCAAGGAGCCACTGTATCATCGCGAGGCGAGGAGCGAATAACGGAGGGATTTGCTGCTACATAAAACACCTTGTCTTGCCGAGGACCTGGAGGGGACCACTCGGAGCTCTGCAACTGTCGCCTCGTCAGCCCACTGTTGAGCAAGGAGCCACTGTATCATCGCGAGGTGAGGAGCGAATAACGGAGGGATTTGCTGCTACATAAAACACCTTGTCTTGCCGAGGACCTGGAGGGGACCGCTCGGAGCTCTGCAACTGTCGCCTCGTCAGCCCACTGTTGAGCAAGGAGCCACTGTATCATCGCGAGGTGAGGAGCGAATAACGGAGGGATTTGCTGCTACATAAAACACCTTGTCTTGCCGAGGACCTGGAGGGGACCACTCGGAGCTCTGCAACTGTCGCCTCGTCAGCCCACTGTTGAGCAAGGAGCCACTGTATCATCGCGAGGTGAGGAGCGAATAACGGAGGGATTTGCTGCTACATAAAACACCTTGTCTTGCCGAGGACCTGGAGGGGACCGCTCGGAGCTCTGCAACTGTCGCCTAGTCAGCCCACTGTTGAGCAAGGAGCCACTGTATCATCGCGAGCCAAGGAGCGAATAACGGAGGGATTTGCTGCTACATAAAACACCTTGTCTTGCCGAGGACCTGGAGGGAACCGCTCGGAGCTCTTCAACTGTCGCCTAGTCAGCCCACTGTTGAGCAAGGAGCCACTGTATCATCGCGAGGTGAGGAGCGAATAACGAAGGGATTTGCTGCTACATAAAACACCTTGTCTTGCCGAGGACCTGGAGGGAACCGCTCGGAGCTCTGCAACTGTCGCCTAGTCAGCCCACTGTTGAGCAAGGAGCCACTGTATCATCGCGAGGTGAGGAGCGAATAACGAAGGGATTTGCTGCTACATAAAACACCTTGTCTTGCCGAGGACCTGGAGGGGACCGCTCGGAGCTCTGCAACTGTCGCCTAGTCAGCCCACTGTTGAGCAAGGAGCCACTGTATCATCGCGAGCCAAGGAGCGAATAACGGACGGATTTGCTGCTACATAAAATACCTTGTCTTGCCGAGGACCTGGAGGGGACCGCTCGTAGCTCTGCAACTGTCGCCTAGTCAGCCCACTGTTGAGCAAGGAGCCACTGTATCATCGCGAGGCGAGGAGCGAATAACGGAGGGATTTGCTGCTACATAAAACACCTTGTCTTGCCGAGGACCTGGAGGGGACCGCTCGTAGCTCTGCAACTGTCGCCTAGTCAGCCCACTGTTGAGCAAGGAGCCACTGTATCATCGCGAGCTGAGGAGCGAATAACGGAGGGATTTGCTGCTACATAAAACACCTTGTCTTGCCGAGGACCTGGAGGGGACCGCTTGGAGCTCTGCAACTGTCGCCTAGTCAGCCCACTGTTGAGCAAGGAGCCACTGTATCATCGCGAGGCGAGGAGCGAATAACGGAGGGATTTGCTGCTACATAAAACACCTTGTCTTGCCGAGGACCTGGAGGGGACCGCTCGGAGCTCTGCAACTGTCGCCTAGTCAGCCCACTGTTGAGCAAGGAGCCACTGTATCATCGCGAGCTGAGGAGAGGAGCGTATAACGGAGGGATTTGCTGCTACATTAAACACCTTGTCTTGCCGAGGACCTGGAGGGGACCGCTCGGAGCTCTGCAACTGTCGCCTAGTCAGCCCACTGTTGAGCAAGGAGCCACTGTATCATCGCGAGCTGAGGAGAGGAGCGTATAACGGAGGGATTTGCTGCTACATTAAACACCTTGTCTTGCCGAGGACCTGGAGGGGACCGCTCGGAGCTCTGCAACTGTCGCCTAGTCAGCCCACTGTTGAGCAAGGAGCCACTGTATCATCGCGAGCTGAGGAGAGGAGCGAATAACGGAGGGATTTGCTGCTACATTAAACACCTTGTCTTGCCGAGGACCTGGAGGGGACCGCTCGGAGCTCTGCAACTGTCGCCTAGTCAGCCCACTGTTGAGCAAGGAGCCACTGTATCATCGCGAGCTGAGGAGAGGAGCGAATAACGGAGGGATTTGCTGCTACATTAAACACCTTGTCTTGCCGAGGACCTGGAGGGGACCGCTCGGAGCTCTGCAACTGTCGCCTAGTCAGCCCACTGTTGAGCAAGGAGCCACTGTATCATCGCGAGGAGAGGAGCGAATAACGGAGGGATTTGCTGCTACATAAAACACCTTGTCTTGCCGAGGACCTGGAGGGGACCGCTCGTAGCTCTGCAACTGTTGCCTAGTCAGCCCACTGTTGAGCAAGGAGCCACTGTATCATCGCGAGCTGAGGAGAGGAGCGAATAACGGAGGGATTTGCTGCTACATTAAACACCTTGTCTTGCCGAGGACCTGGAGGGGACCGCTCGGAGCTCTGCAACTGTCGCCTAGTCAGCCCACTGTTGAGCAAGGAGCCACTGTATCATCGCGAGGCGAGGAGCGAATAACGGAGGGATTTGCTGCTACATAAAACACCTTGTCTTGCCGAGGACCTGGAGGGGACCGCTCGGAGCTCTGCAACTGTCGCCTAGTCAGTCCACTGTTGAGCAAGGAGCCACTGTATCATCGCGAGGAGAGGAGCGAATAACGGAGGGATTTGCTGCTACATTAAACACCTTGTCTTGCCGAGGACCTGGAGGGGACCGCTCGGAGCTCTTCAACTGTCGCCTAGTCAGCCCACTGTTGACTGTCTTGTTTGGTGCGAACGACAGTTTTGGTGGGATCCTGATTTATAATTGTTTAATAAACTTACAAAGTAATAAGAGCTTAAGAAGACCGAAATTTTTCTTTCCAAGAAATATTTACGTTTCTTCAAAAGTTTTAAAATGAAAACAACTCCTTAATAAAAGTTTTTTGTTCAATTGACAAAATCGTGACATTCCATGTCTTGAGGCAAACAATTAAACAAAACTTATAAGGATAAAAACTACTTCGGTAAAATATATAAACTATTCATTTGTGCGCTTAACTTTCTTTTACAATATGGATATTAATAATACCATTGATTCTCTATCCATATTTTTTTTCTTTCTTGGTTCCTGTGTCTGGAGTTATGTTGTGTCAATAATCTTGTCTGTAAAAGAGGACAACGCAGGACCATATAAAAAAGGATACTAGAAAAAATTAATACAGTCAAAAGACTCTTCTCTGTTTTTCTTTTTCTTCCAGGGACTTTTTTTGTCTGTAAATCTTGATTATGTTGGTAAAAGCATTTTTTACTCATTGTAAGTTAATTAAAAACTAATTTACCGTGGATTAAACATTAATGTACTGGAGATTTTTCAAATTTTATTGAAGCGATATATCTGATGCTATGAACCTCAAGTGTGCTGCAATGGAAAGATGTAAACTACATATGATGGCAATAAACGCTCTTGTAAGTTAACACACTACTGTATCTCACATTTCATTAAACTACGTTATAACCTCGTAGGGGAAAATGTGTTTCTTCCATTTGGAAAGGAGTGAAAGGTTCTTTACGATGTTCCTTTCAAAAATTAATTAAAAAACTACTACTTGCTTTATTTTAAGTTTGATACTACATTCTTAAAATTATTTCATAATTTGCATATAGAAAAATTCAAATTAAAGTTATTATAAATAAATAAAATGCGTTAAACCACTGAGCAATGGTTTGCTTTAAAACATATCGATACACAATGCTGTTAAATTTGTTGTACACTTGCAACTTTTTACACTTTTACCTCTCTAGGGCATGATAAATAGTGACAATAACGGGTAAGGTACGCAGCTAATTCCAGCAAATTTTGCTAGGGTAAAATTTGCACTGTATAAAAGTAGTGTGTTTTGGTCACTTTTAAAACCGGCCACGTGCCCACCGGGCCACGTGCCGCGGCAGCTGGCGCCAGCTGCCATGTCACATAGCTTCCGGTGGGGGTTAGAGGGTATATATGAGATGCTGTAGTTATATTTTATGTGATATAGGTTGGGGTGGAGATGGCGATAGTGTTGGCGTTAGGGTGAAGTGAATTTGCGCATAAAATTAAAATTAAAAGTTAGTTCAAAATTGAAATTCGTCGGTGTTAACGAAACTCTAACAGTTGAAGAAAAATTAAGAGTTAGTTGAAAATTGAAATTCAAACTTATAACTGAGATGCGGAAAATATGTCAAGGTCATCCAGAGTAAGTTTTAAAAAATTATATCCAACTATCACCAGAAATAGTTTTAAGTTGAAGTAGTTGGTGATAGCAGGATAATTGATTCGTGCCATGGGAGAGGTGTTTATCGTTTGAAAGTTGGCGATCGAATGAGAAGCGCCGCCTAGGGAGAGGGCTTATAAAACGGCAACCTTCCCCCCACCACCCCTTCCCCCACTCCTTTAGACCAATAACCGGTCGCCGACTCTATGTGGTGAAACTGAACTAGACATGGCGGCCGCCATGGATAATTCTAACCTCAAACCTTAGTTTTGCATTGGTGAGCATGAGCCACCCCCACTCCTTTACCTTTCTTTTATATTTTTAAAACCGAACAGATGTTCGGGCAGGTGTTGGGGGCAGAAATGTTAAAATATTGGGGTGGAGATGGCAATAGCGTTGGCGGTCGGTTGAACTGAATTTGCGAATAAAGTAACTAGGGTTGAACTAAAAGTATACATAAATTAAAAGTTAGTTGAAAACTGAAATTTGACGGTGTTAACAAAACTCTTAATAGTTGAACAAAACTAAAAGTTAGTTTAAAACTGAAATTCAAATTTATAAATAGGATCTGGAAAGTATGTCAAGGTCATCCAGAGTAAGTTTTAAAAAAGCCTACCCAACTACCACCAGAAATAGTTCTAAGTTGAACTAGTTGGTGATAGTAGGATAGGTTGAAGTAACTTTTGAATTTTATTAGTGAACATACAATTAATGTGCAACAGCAGAGTTTAAACAAGTTGAACTTTTGTGATGAATTACAGAGTTGTAAATGCAAACACCGATGACGATGAGAAGGTAAATGCAGAGTCCCCAGATGATGTATTTGAAAAGCTTGAACAAATGTAACATTTCAAGTTGGTTTTCCCGTTCCATTTCCAATCGTTTAATTTCCAATTTCAATTTATCCTCTTCCATTCTAGTTACGAAGGGAACTTCATCCATCATATCCATCATGATTGTGTTAGTGTTTGAAATTTTAGTGATGTTGATAGTTCAGAAGTCGAAGATGGAATAAGAAGTGAAAGGGAGAAATGTTAGTTAAATAAAGAAGTGGTGGGGGGAAGGATGAATTACAAAGAAGTGGTGGGGGAAAGACGTTGCTCTTCATTATTACCATCAGTAGTGTCAGATGGTGCAGGAGTTAGATTTAGTAAACTGTCTTCGTCTAAACTTTCAACCTTATCACAAATAGGACAATCGTATGTTATTTCCAAATTCATTTTGATGGTTGTAAAATTATCTACAAGTTCTTGTAAAATATTAAAAATGTCTTGTAACTCTTCTTTAGAGTTTATTTCAAAACTAGAATTCATTCGGGCCAATGGAGAGTTGTTCATTGTTGGAGAGTCGGTGATGGAATGAGGATCGGCGCATAGGGAGGGGGCTTATATAATGGTGACCTTGAGCAGGCGTCTAGGGAGGGGGGCTGTCTAGGGAGGGGGCTTTTATATGGGGAACCTTGAGCTTATGATTAAATAAAATGTTTAGTTCTTCTTCTTCGTCTTTTAATTCAATTATTTGAACCGAAGTAGTTGTTTCATCCTCTTCACTCGATGAAGAAAACAATTCACCAGGATTTAAATATTGAACTACAATTCTGAACCATCTTATAGGATATTCGTCAATGATAGAAAGTAAGTTTTGAAACAATTCTTCCATCTCTTCCCTGTCAGTTATTATATGTTCAAACTTGATAAATTTGTTTTCCATGTTGTTAGTTAGAGTGTTGGAAGTGGAATGATTTAATATTATATAAAAATTAGAACTAGTGGTGGGGGGAAATCTCAAGGTCATCCAAATGAAGTTTTAAAAAAGAGTGTAAAACTGAAATTACACATTTGATGGTTCTACAGGATCGGAATACCAATCTGATCTGTATTTACATCTTTTTATCATATGTGTACAAAAATCATCTTGATGAGAATTGGTGCGTTGACAATGAGCAAGATCTAGAGGGTGAAATTTGAAACATCTTTGAGGACAACATGTATGAAAATATCTTGATTTGTAAAATTTGAAAGTTCGCAATTCCGGTGGTGGTAGTTGTTTTGTTTTGCATTTGCAATAACAAGATCCGAAGAATTCACATTTAGTACAAGCTAACCCATCCACCATCATTGGTCCTAAATCTGTACACTGTTGTTCACAACAGTAACGAGGTTTGTACTTGTATTTTTGCTCTTCCATGTTGACGCTGCGGAGTCCAGTGAAAGAATAAGAGTGTATAGTGTTGAATAGTGAGTTTTATGTACTGTGAAAAGTGGTGGGGGTAATTTCAAGGTCATCCAAATGGAGTTTTAAAAAATTATACCTTACAAGTGTAAGGATTATTAAAATTTAGGAAGTTTGTTTCTCTTTGTTTTCTTCAGACTTTTTCTCTCTCTCCGCCTTAGCCATAGCAACAAGTTCTTCTGTTGATAATGGATGTACTTCAGGAAATTTTAAAATTAATTTAGCTTGATATCCTTCTTTAGTTAATACATCTAAATCTTGGGTCATTTGTTCAATGGTGTTGTAGTCTTTTCCATAGATTTTTCCATCAAGTTGAATCATCATTCTGTACAACATTTTCTTAAATAGGTCTTGTCGTGGTGAGAGCTGAGAAGCAAATGATTATTTATACAAGTATCACATCCTTTTTATTAACTCACATTGATCATGTGATTTTTTAGTTGTAATTTTGTCTGTCAAAAGTTATTCAACATTGGTAATACTTTTGGAACTTGATGTTATGTTGACCAGTTGGCGATGAAGAAGTTGTAGGTTGTGTAGAAATAAATATTTCATCATCGCAATATTTTGTTTTAGTGAACATCCTTGTATTAGTAGCACTAACATCAACAGTTAAGTGATAACCACCGGTAAGTAAAACTCGCATTTCGTTGGTTAAATCTTCGAGTTGTTCAAAAGTTGTAATGGTGTTAGTATCATAAGATGCACATTTGACTTTGAGAGACATCTTTTAGTTTTTATATTAAGCGATAGAGTGAGCGAGATGTGTACGGTACGAAAGGTAGTCGTAGACTGATGAATTTTACAAGTAGATTTTCGCTTTTATAATCACACACAAGTGGGTCAAGGTCATCCCGTGGAATTTTTAAAAAAAGCAACATATTGTAATGTACAAAGACATCACAATATGTTGCTTCTTTTAATTTTTTTTTTGTTTTTTTTTTTTATATCATATTTATTGAAAAACAATTACAAACAAATAGTTACAATGTTATGTACAAACTAATCAGTAGTAGGTGTTACATGAATTGTAAGTTCAGTAGAGTTGTTTCCACTGGGTCCATGTGATACCAAATAGAGTGCGCCGGGTTGAATTATACGAAGATCTTCATTTTGAAGTAGTTGTACGAAGCGCTTTGGTAAGAAGATCTGAAATTTTGCTTCATCACCAATTGTATAAGGTGCCTCGCTCAAAGTGCAATTTATAGCATCACCTACTGAAGTTTCCATTTTCTTAATAGTATGAATGATGTAGTGTTTTTCTTCTTTTAGTTCAGAACATTTCTTCGTAGGTAGAATTGATGATTTAGAATGAGCGTTGAACTGATCAACTAAACTTTGAAGTAAGTTCTGTGATGCCATATTGATGTTGTTGTTAATCTTCTTGTTAATAAGAATGTTCGTCGGAGATGTTGTCTCTTCGGAGGTTTGAGTAATACTCATGCTGTGTCATGGTAGCGCTCTCACTTTTATAATCGACACTACCCCCACCACTGACACTACCCCCACCAGTTTGTTGAAGGAAATTATTCAAGCGGTAGGCATTCTTTAAAGCGCACTGCGACCTTCGATGTTTAAAACTTTTTGATGAAATACAAAGTTCGTTGAAGTAGCATTGGAAATCTTTATCAATTATTGCATTAATCACTTCGTTGCTTGTAAATGATTGTATCCAATTTGCTTTTTCCAATCCCCTTGTGTAGATAATTTTAAACTCTTTGCAATAATGATTCATAATGTGCGGCATCATGTTATAATTAATGAAACCTTCATCCCATCTTAAGTTGTGAAAATGTTTGTTCAACCATTTGTTTGTAACTTTCGCTTTAGTTGTTAGTCTATTAAATGGTACTGGAGGTTTGAACAAATAATGATAAACTACTGATGTGTTCATGTCCAAGATTACTAATTCTTTAATAATAAAATTACCATCATTTCCTCGGAAAGCTTGAAATTCAATTATACCTCTTTTAACTTCCATTATATGTGGCGCATTAGAAAACGAAACCCGTTTATTCATGATGAAGTCTCACTAACAACTGACTTAAAAATTGAATGAGCCGATGTTTATAACAGACAGGATTGTTCTTCTTCTTTCACTTCTTGTGCCACTTCATCAATATTAAAATTGGTGTGATAGTTGTTTAATTGTCTCCACATTTCAACTTCTTGAGGTATTCTATTAAAGATTGAAGTATCCACGGGACCGTATAAAATTGGAACAAAAGGTTTTTTGTCCAATGTATCAATTAGATAGTCTTTAATTATTGCACTTGAAAATATTAGTTGTTTCAAATATCTGGTGACGGGACCGGTAGTACAACTTAAAGTATAAAATTCTTCTTTAGTGAAATATAATTTAACATTATGTGTAGTTAAATCTCTGAAGCGAACAATTTGTCCTCCACGATGTTTTACTATATCAACTTCAATATTTGATTCCAATAAACTTAATCTTGTTCTTCTTCCAAATGTGTTGTTACTTAAATAGCACTCCAAAAGATGTAAATGTTTCATGAGAGATTCCCAAGTAATTTCACTGAAAGTAACCATTTTGTTTCCATGATTTAAAATAACAATTGGTGAATAATCCATTGATTTTAAAATTCCAACTGATATACTTTTTGTCATGCATGAAGAAATTGGGTAGATAATCCGAAGAAATACTTCTGTTAAAATATTGGTTGTAATGTTAACTTCAACCTTCTTCCTTTTTACTTCTTTTTCAGCTTTTTCTTCTTCTCTCTTCTTATGTTTGTTGAATTTTAGGAACTCGTCCATTTCTCGTTCAACTTGTTTTTCTATATCTGAACTATTATCATCCATTAGAGGTGTATTTTCTTCTCCGTTAGTAGAATTCATCTTGCGAATGATGTTTCCCATACGACGGTTGAAGATAGAATGAAGTTTCTACTAATTATTTTCTCGCTTTTATATTTTTCGTAAATCCTTGAAATTTATACAATTACATAATTGTTTGTTTTGAACTTGTCTTTCACAAATGAAATTCTAACCTCAAAAATTAAAGCAGATAATTCTAACCTCAAAAATTTGCAGTTGTTGTACAATTCTTCTTAAAGTACATTCTTCACAATTCCGGTCAGCGGTGTGTAAGTAACTATTTTATCATGTAGAATTAGACAGTATGCCGAAGTTCCATCCGCTACTGGTTCTTCAAATTCCATTTCAATTTTTATATCCACACTTGATGATTTTACCGATTCATTTTGTTTTGAACAATCGATTACAATTATTGGAGCCTTGGAATAATACTGGTCAGGTGATAATAGTGGTGTATTAGTCTTTCCATAATATGACGATTGAAATCTTGCATACATATCGTATAAAATAGAAAAACGTTTTTTGCTGAACATGACATTCAAATTGTCATAGGGAAAGAATTGAGAGTTTAGGAAAACTTTACAATTCTTTATTTTACAGTGATCAAATTGACCAGCATTTGCAGTGATAACATCTTTTCGCTTAGTTTGAAAACCGAGTATTATGTACCTTGCTCGTTCCAAGTAAGTTGATGTCTTGACGGTCCATGTTTGTCGTTCTGTCTGAGGTAGTGTAGGGTATTCATGAAATTCCCAACTTCGGAATGGCATCACAATATCACGGTCAGATTTCAACTTTCTCAATAATAGGATTCTATGTTCATCAGCCAATCTTACATGAGGTACTCTCCAAACAACTTTATCCAACTGTAGTTGCCATTCCAGTTTATCTTCCGTAGTTGCAGGGTCTGCAAGTATCAAGTCCTTATTAGTTGAAGATCTGAGTAATACTAATTCTTGTTTGACATTTATTATTACCCGTTTGTAATCTTCAGCGAATCCCAAAAGCAATCGTAAAGGTACATGAAAATCAAAGTGACCGTTGGAAGCTGGTGTTATAGTGTCTTTATCGGGGGCAACCCATCCGGCGGTGACTATTGAATTCTTCTCATGCGGTGTTAATGATGTTAATCCTTTCAATGTCGTTGTTAAACCAACCTTTTTTGTTGAATCAACCGTCACCCCTGATATTTCATATCTTATTTCATCAAAAAGATATGCCATCGGGTTATTTATAAAAGGAACTGTTGAAGCAGTTTTTCCATCCAATTTTAATACCCGTCCTTCGATGTACAAGTAACTTTCACACGGTAACGTGTAAATATCTTGTTGTTGAATGGGAATCCTTATTTCATCGTTATTGTTTAATTTTGATGAAGTGTAAGGGTTGTGCGTGTGATATTCCTTCTCCCATAGTGTTTCGTCGAACGTTGGTCCTTGAGATATATCCAGGATATCCATCGCTGTTAAGTTTCAATCCAATCTTCTGTAGAAAACGAATGTTGTCCGATGTTAACTCTTCCAATGTCGAGGAGCTACTGAGCTCCCGACTCTTCCGTTGCGGTTTAAATGATAATCCCATGTTGACTTTTATGTTGCTGCTCTGATGTGTATCCGTATAGTAATTGTTTCTCCTCTAAAGTCAACACTATGACCGTCTTGATCCAATATGTTCAGTACGATGTCTGAAATGAAACTGGTGTTTAACGGCAGGTATATCAAGTTTTGTGGCTTCTCAACAATTTTAAAACCGGGAGCCACTGTTGGATAAAATGTATGTAAAATATGTTGATTAACTCCATCTCTATACGATCCGTGTATAATGTTGCACGTGACATCGATACTATTTACTTTCAATATTGTTACAGTTGAATCACCTGAATGAGTAGTTTCAGGAGTTAAGATTTTCTTTTTTGTATCTGTAAATCCAAGTAAACTGCCAATCGACTGTTCCAAGCTGACATCAATATAATATTTCGAAGTTATTTCTGCTTTTAAAGTATTATTGTTTCCTTTAATGGTGATATTGTCTTCTCCGAGTTGTTTCTGTAATAATTGGTTTATATCATCGATTTCATAAGCTCCAGTAGGAAATGTAATTATTTTCAATTCTGAGTATTTTCCTGCAGCATCCTTAGTTTCATAATAATGTAGTAAATTGTTCTTCCCTTCCGTAACATTGGGAATTGAGTTGTAGGTAGTCAAATCAAGTAATGCCGCTTCCCATAATCGTTCCTTGGATAGACGCAATGCTGGGAACAGCGTACTTTTCAATGTGGATGAATTTCCACTCAGTGACACTGTATACGATGACATCTTAAAGCTGACTGACACTCTTTGCTAGAAACTCCAAACATAAATGCCCACATATTTCAGTATTGTTAGGTTGTTCTCTTTTGTAATTGTAAAAAATGTTTTTGGAGTTTTGAAAATAATGTTGAAGTTCTTTCGGCGGTGGTAGATTGCCAAAACTGTCAAAGTAGTAAACGGTTTGTCCAAGCTTTTTATAGCATACCCAATGAGTGCCTGGACCATAGGTGGAATCCAAATTTACTATTCCAGTTTCATTTTTCCATATTTTAGTTGGTAATGCATCTTTCATAAAAACTCCTCGAAAGAATGGTATTTTCAAACATTTTACATAATCATTTAACTGATGATTTGTTAAGGCTTTATTTGGAATTATCAATTGATTCTTCTTATTTAGTACACACGGTACGGTTTTAGGTATAAACCTGCTCCGTTTTTTACCATTTGCCAAACAGAAGTCTTCTTTACATTTGCCTTGCGAGTTCTACGACGCCCTTTTTTAATGTTTCCACCTCTTTTGGGAGCGCCTCTCTTTGCAGGTCTTCCTCTGCGTCTTCCACCACCTAACTTTGCTTTCGTCTTCATGGTTGTAGTTACTGCCCAAGCCGCTGCTTTTTCTGCAATACTTGCGTCACTTGATTTTACTCTTTGCCAAGCTTTTTCTGCTAGAATGTTATCCGCTATTGATCTATTTGTTGAATCTTTATACTTTGAATATGCTATATCGTGTTCTTTGCAAGCTTGATCTAATTTATTAATTCCAGGATCTCCTCTTGCTAAACGTTTTGCCAACTTAGTTCCAGGTCCACAATATTGATAACCTCCGGGCAGATGTAATTCGTATGGTAAAGCGTCTATCGCTCGATTCACAACAGCACCAATTGGAATCCGTCTGAGCAAGGATAATGCAGCTGATGTTAAACCACGTCCTCTCTTGCCGATGTCTTGACGACGACTGAGCGATACGGTCTTCATTATGCTGTTTTATGTAACCAACGTCTTCACTCTATGAAATACTTTATGATAATGAATCCTTTTTTGTGTATTCCATACTTAAATATTCAAAAGTTTTACTAGTATCTATCAATGATTTCATCTTTAATCCATTGGTTTCTCCGAGAATCTTCGATTTTATTGTGTTTCATCGATGCATTAATCAAATGATTATGCATATCAATAACTACATTACCTACAAGATTCATTACATACTCTATATTAGTAGCATCTTTGTCATGTGTAGGATTATCAAGATTTGTGATACGTTTACCATTACATGTATACACAGATGGATCGTTTTTAGAGGTTGCTATAACTTGATTAATAGTAGCAACATCATTTGGAGCTATTCCTGTTGATATGTTAGATATTCTTCTATTTTTTCCATCATATACGTTATTTATTTTATCTCTAACTATAGTTTGTTTTACAACAACACAATCCTGATCATCTTTACCAGATTTAACTTCGGTTAATCGTCTGCCTCCACATATAAAGTTAACACCAGTAGCTGATAGTTGTGGTACTTGTTTAAAAATAACAGCATCATGTTCTTCCGTGCCTAAATTTATATTTGACAATTTTTTATTTTTTCCATCCCACTTGTCATTTTGTAGTTGTAGTAAGGTAAACTTTTCGCTTCCTTGCATAAACTCATCACCTTTCTTTGACACTACTTGATTTTGTTTAACAAAAGTGGGATGTTTCTTTTTTTAAGCTTTCATTCATTTGTTTCACGGTAGCAGCATCCGATGGAGTTGAACCATCTTTCAGATTGGACAACACTTTTCCATGACAATCAATAACAGCATCATTATATAAAATACAATTATCTTTAATATATTTTATATTAACACCATCACTTTCTTCTTTAGGATATCCAATATCGTTTATAGTATATTTATAAAAGGAAAATCCATCCTTTTTCTTTTCTGGTATTACAGAGTGCAAATAACGCTTATTGATTGTATCTGTATCATCGGTTGGGTCTGCCACATTAGTTATTTTATAATTTAAAGCATTGTACATTTTTCCACTTTTAGTCTTTTGCAACAGTAAAGCGTAATCCATCGCAGATAGCAAATAGCCTTTATTAACAACATCTCCATTGTTGACTGGTTTTGCAACATTAATAACCCTGTGAGATTTTGCATCATACAGTTGGTTGTTGTCAAGTTTTAAACTTGTAGATGTTTCCTCCTTTACTGTTTTTAAATTTGTTGCATCTCCATCTTCTTCTGGATCTTTAACAAACTTTAAACGTTTATTATTTATGTTATAGTCACCTTCGGGTGTTTGCGGTAATCCACTTCTTTTTCTGTTTTCTCCAACTTGCACTCCTAACGCGGAGTAACGTCCGAACTTGTCAACGCTCATGTTAGAACTGACACATTATATGCCTGCAACTCTTATATATCCGCGGACGATTATACAATTATGCCGCGATTCCTGAGTTCGTCAATCAGAGCTACCCATTCATTATTTAAACCTGTATGACCAGCTTCCATGGCTTCATGCAATAGTCTCATTCTATCAACCAATTTATTGATGTCGTTGTAGTAAATCACATTTGTATTGTATAGATTTTTCATCAATCCTTTACCAGATGTTGAAGTATCTCCTTTACTCTTTTTACCATGTTGTTCAAGAAGTGATAAATCCATAAGTGATAGAGATTTTCTTTTCAGTGGTTGTCTCACCGCTGGTGCAGTACGTAATGTTGGCAATTTTCGTGGAGGAAACAACTTTTTTATAACGATGTTATATTTTGTTGCACGTGAACGATTAATCATTCCATCCTTTAAGTAGTTTCTTTTATGAGCGTTAGTATTTTGTAGAATCTCCTTAAAAACACTTAAATCTTTGGATGAATATCTTAGTGGTATGTTTTTAAAAATTAATTCATATAATCCTTTTGTTCCTTTATATCTGTGCTCACCAATAATGATGTAATCATCTTGTGTTATTTCAAGCTTTGAATCGCCGATCTTTAATTCATTCCCATCAATTCTTGCTCCGTATATGTGTGATCTACTCAAATTTGGGTTTGATTTCATGTCATGTAGCATTTTCATTATATATTTCTTCCAAGAGGTCCATGTTG
>CM061531.1:6234251-6368045 GCA_030545055.2 Neoaliturus tenellus
AAATTTAACTCAATAGCTAACTAACTCCTAATAAAGCGAACATTCTAACCACTTTGATACTTAAGTAATCTACAAAACTGTATTTTTCATAAACAAAACTAACGCTATCTCGGACACTAATATATATATATATATATATATATATATATATATTACGCAATATTGAACATTCCTGTAGCACAGTTTACATTACTAAAAGCTACGACGGTTGGTAAAATCTATGAATTAAATTGTGTGCGACTATGATTTATTGATATGAACACGATAATTTAATCCTGCTCAGATTTAGGCAGTATCTAGAAGAGGAAACAATTATAGCATAACAAAAATAAATATAAAAAATGCTTTAATGTCATATAAATGAAGTTTTTCATAGTGGGATTAGATGAATGGCTATACTGATGGTAGAAAACTGACTGGAATGGGAAATAAATTCCCACCTCACTTGCCTATGAAATAATTATGCTACCTTAAGTGGTTTTATGTGATTTTAGTGTTGAAAAGACTGAAATGTTTTGATTTAAAATGGATTTTTTTTCACTCAACAGCTATAATATTAGAGTAGGCTAAGTAAGTGATTATCATTGATTAATATTAGTAAAGTGTTTTAGCAGTGACACTGAGAAGGTCAAGTGAAGTTTGCCGCATATATTAAATTTGAATCATATAAGAAATGCGAGATCGAGTGAGTCTTAAATTTCACTATCATTAGGAAGAAATTAGAAAAAATATAAATAAAAACACTATCTTAAGAAAACGTTTAATTGCTAATTAGAGTAGTAAGTAATGGAAAAAGGTGAGTTTTGCCACCGATGAAAGCAACTTTGAGTATGACTTTATCGCCAAGTATGTCACTACCCACGTTCACTGTTATGTCACACCCCTGACGTGTGTCACCATTGACATCATAGAAAAAGATCGACGTCATCATGTATGACGTCACGAGGTCATAAAAGTCAAGGTTATGCCATAAGTAAAAATTGTATAACACTTTCATGATCCCTCGAACTTTTCTCGGGAAATCGGTCTTCGAGAAAATCTGATGATAAACCAGAAAAGTGCCAAGAAATAAGATTGATTTGTTCCGAAACTCTATTTTTAAAACTTCTGTAGTATGATAATTATAAATTTTCTTTCCTAATTTTTCTTCATGATTTTAAAAAGAAAGGTTATGTTACTACTCCATTAATGGCTTCATTAATTGGTGTTGATTTGATTGATTGTAGCTATTAATTACAGTAACAAGTCATTACAAACATTACATAAAACTGAACTATATTACGAGTTTGAACATTACATTGAAATCATTAAACCACAAAAACAGTGTACCTCGTTATTTAGGGATGTATATTTATTATCGTGTTATCTTTATACTTAGCTAGACTAATTTTAATCGGTGTGAGCAAAGTCTGGATGTTTCTCTAATCGTTAATGTATTTCCTTTCATGATAAAGTTAGGTCGGGTTAAATGTTGGTACTAGAGCTGCCGTCGTCACAAGCACACAAAAGCGCAAGGTTTGGATCGTAGCCAAAAACATATTGCCAAATTCCTGGGATATACATTCTAGCTTTTGAGTCATAAATGACAGAACAATAATTTATAGTTATGCATTTTATAAACTTTTTCTTTAATAATTTTTTAATATTGCAGTATATCTACAAATGATTTAGTAAAATATTAGATGGCCTTGACAAGATGACTAATTTAATTTACTCTTAATACTTTATATTTAATAAACACGCATGAGGATTTTTTTTTAATATTTTAAATATAAAGAACGTTTTATTACTTTCTAAGGCCTCGACACTACCATGTCATATTTTAAGGCGAATATGAATGAAGGATACGTGAAGAGTGAGTGTGATGCCTTATATAGTTTTGTTACTGCCCGTGACCAGATGATTCTTTAATTTAAATCAGGGTCATTAATTAATAGGAAACCAACTAGTAGCAGCTGGGTCTTTCGAACGATTAAAAACTACTTACTTTTCTCAGGATTGAACAGGTGAATCTGAATCGCAAACATAAGTTGTTAAGTTGTTGCGAAAAATATGTTAAACGAGTTAACCTTTACCTTAGATAACATCAACCGTGAGAGAGGATTTACAAGGAACAATCACATAAAACGTGCATTTTTGTCAGCACGTGATTCCCTATTCAATGACTAATAGCGCCAAGGTAGCAGCAGTACACGGCGCGGCGTTATCAGTACACGTGACATTGTACCGTGCAGGCGAGAGTCAACTTTGCTGTACATGTACCGCTCGTTAACTCGAACATGTCACGTGAGGAAGCATTCGTGACGTCATCTGTAATCTGCGATACGTTACTGATATAACACCACGGTAGCAGCAGTAAACGGTGCGGCGTTATCAGTACACGTGACATTGTACCGTGCAGGCGAGAGTCAACTTTGCTGTACATGTACCGCTCGTTAACTCGAACATGTCACGTGAGGAAGCATTCGTGACGTCATCTGTAATCTGCGATACGTTACTGATATAACACCACGGTAGCAGCAGTACACGGCGCGGCGTTATCAGTACACGTGACATTGTACCGTGCAGGCGAGAGTCAACTTTGCTGTACATGTACCGCTCGTTAACTCGAACATGTCACGTGAGGAAGCATTCGTGACGTCATCTGTAATCTGCGATACGTTACTGATATAACACCACGGTAGCAACAGTACACGGCGCGGCGTTATCAGTACACGTGACATTGTACCGTGCAGGCGAGAGTCAACTTTGCTGTACATGTACCGCTCGTTAACTCGAACATGTCACGTGAGGAAGCATTCGTGACGTCATCTGTAATCTGCGATACGTTACTGATATAACACCACGGTAGCAGCAGTACACGGCGCGGCGTTATCAGTACACGTGAGACATTGTACCGTGCAGGCGAGAGTCAACTTTGCTGTACATGTACCGCTCGTTAACTAGAACATGTCACGTGAGGAAGCATTCGTGACGTCATCTGTAATCTGCGATACGTTACTGATATAACACCACGGTAGCAGCAGTACACGGCGCGACGTTATCAGTACACGTGACATTGTACCGTGCAGGCGAGAGTCAACTTTGCTGTACATGTACCGCTCGTTAACTCGAACATGTCACGTGAGGAAGCATTCGTGACGTCATCTGTAATCTGCGATACGTTACTGATATAACACCACGGTAGCAACAGTACACGGCGCGGCGTTATCAGTACACGTGACATTGTACCGTGCAGGCGAGAGTCAACTTTGCTGTACATGTACCGCTCGTTAACTCGAACATGTCACGTGAGGAAGCATTCGTGACGTCATCTGTAATCTGCGATACGTTACTGATATAACACCACGGTAGCAGCAGTACACGGCGCGGCGTTATCAGTACACGTGAGACATTGTACCGTGCAGGCGAGAGTCAACTTTGCTGTACATGTACCGCTCGTTAACTCGAACATGTCACGTGAGGAAGCATTCGTGACGTCATCTGTAATCTGCGATACGTTACTGATATAACACCACGGTAGCAGCAGTACACGGCGCGGCGTTATCAGTACACGTGAGACATTGTACCGTGCAGGCGAGAGTCAACTTTGCTGTACATGTACCGCTCGTTAACTCGAACATGTCACGTGAGGAAGCATTCGTGACGTCATCTGTAATCTGCGATACGTTACTGATATAACACCACGGTAGCAGCAGTACACGGCGCGGCGTTATCAGTACACGTGACATTGTACCGTGCAGGCGAGAGTCAACTTTGCTGTACATGTACCGCTCGTTAACTCGAACATGTCACGTGAGGAAGCATTCGTGACGTCATCTGTAATCTGCGATACGTTACTGATATAACACCATGGTAGCAACAGTACACGGCGCGGCGTTATCAGTACACGTGGCATTGTACCGTGCAGGCGAGAGTCAACTTTGCTGTACATGTACCGCTCGTTAACTCGAACATGTCACGTGAGGAAGCATTCGTGACGTCATCTGTAATCTGCGATACGTTACTGATATAACACCACGGTAGCAGCAGTACACGGTGCGGCGTTATCAGTACACGTGACATTGTACCGTGCAGGCGAGAGTTAACTTTGCTGTACATGTACCGCTCGTTAACTCGAACATGTCACGTGAGGAAGCATTCGTGACGTCATCTGTAATCTGCGATACGTTACTGATATAACACCACGGTAGCAGCAGTACACGGCGCGGCGTTATCAGTACACGTGACATTGTACCGTGCAGGCGAGAGTCAACTTTGCTGTACATGTACCGCTCGTTAACTCGAACATGTCACGTGAGGAAGCATTCGTGACGTCATCTGTAATCTGCGATACGTTACTGATATAACACCATGGTAGCAGCAGTACACGGCGCGGCGTTATCAGTACACGTGAGACATTGTACCGTGCAGGCGAGAGTCAACTTTGCTGTACATGTACCGCTCGTTAACTCGAACATGTCACGTGAGGAAGCATTCGTGACGTCATCTGTAATCTGCGATACGTTACTGATATAACACCACGGTAGCAGCAGTACACGGCGCGGCGTTATCAGTACACGTGAGACATTGTACCGTGCAGGCGAGAGTCAACTTTGCTGTACATGTACCGCTCGTTAACTCGAACATGTCACGTGAGGAAGCATTCGTGACGTCATCTGTAATCTGCGATACGTTACTGATATAACACCACGGTAGCAGCAGTACACGGCGCGGCGTTATCAGTACACGTGAGACATTGTACCGTGCAGGCGAGAGTCAACTTTGCTGTACATGTACCGCTCGTTAACTCGAACATGTCACGTGAGGAAGCATTCGTGACGTCATCTGTAATCTGCGATACGTTACTGATATAACACCACGGTAGCAGCAGTACACGGCGCGGCGTTATCAGTACACGTGAGACATTGTACCGTGCAGGCGAGAGTCAACTTTGCTGTACATGTACCGCTCGTTAACTCGAACATGTCACGTGAGGAAGCATTCGTGACGTCATCTGTAATCTGCGATACGTTACTGATATAACACCATGGTAGCAGCAGTACACGGCGCGGCGTTATCAGTACACGTGAGACATTGTACCGTGCAGGCGAGAGTCAACTTTGCTGTACATGTACCGCTCGTTAACTCGAACATGTCACGTGAGGAAGCATTCGTGACGTCATCTGTAATCTGCGATACGTTACTGATATAACACCACGGTAGCAGCAGTACACGGCGCGACGTTATCAGTACACGTGACATTGTACCGTGCAGGCGAGAGTCAACTTTGCTGTACATGTACCGCTCGTTAACTCGAACATGTCACGTGAACCACGGTAGCAGCAGTACACGGCGCGGCGTTATCAGTACACATGACATTGTACCGTGCAGGCGAGAGTCAACTTTGCTGTACATGTACCGCTCGTTAACTCGAACATGTCACGTGAGGAAGCATTCGTGACGTCATCTGTAATCTGCGATACGTTACTGATATAACACCACGGTAGCAGCAGTAAGTGATCATAGAGCATACCAGACATAATAAGTAATCTGCGATACTGTACTACGTAAACGTATCCATATTGTGATATGATTCATCTCTTTTGATTTCTATACTTTAAAATATTATGTAGTAACAAATTAAACTGATATGTAAATTTCAGCAACATTTTGTTAAAAAAAAAGTCTTGTCAGATGTTCTTTAAAAAAGTTTTAATTTCAAAGGAATATTATTCTGTTCACGATTATTTACAAGAATTGAAGGAATGAAAATACTGTTTTGTTTCTTTTAGCCTATTGTTGAAGATTTAATTTCATTTATTTTTTAGCTTTAGTTAACTTTGTGTATATGACTCTTGCCCATGATTGTGTAAATTTTATGGCAAATAAAAAACTTTGACTTTGACTTTGACTTTGACATGTGACCACCTACACCTGCTGGCTCCGCTGCCCAGTCTATGATGGTAGGCCTATTCACCCTGGGGCCGCCTACTTCTTCCGGCTCCACCGTCCAGGCTACCTAGGCCTAACCTCTCTGGACCCTGTCAACGGCTGTAAGGTCAGTGTTAATATGATGCACTACTGCCTGCCGTCTACTAACACCGTGCTGTGATTCCACCTGGACTTTCCATCTTGTCAAGCCAATGTCGGTGTTAAGTTTTTAGACTCATGTTAGAACTTGACTGTTGTAATAGTACCAATTCAAATTATGTTAAATTAATCTTGTTTAGTTGGTAAAGGTTCTTTCCAATTAGGAGCACACCCGTTTCAGCAGGAGAATAACGGGTGGAATTGGTTCGTTCATTTTAAATTACTGCCGAGATAAATTTCATTAACTCAAACCTTTCAACTACTTTTTCCTTTTCATTTAAATTTTGGGTACTGTGCCCTTTCAGTAGACTAGGCCGGTAGTTAGGTTCTGAACCTAACCGCGGTTGCTGAATAATAACTTTTTAGGCGATCATTCCCGTATGGTAACGTATATATTTCTCTTAATGTTATTTATTACACTGTGCTTTTATGTGAATGTTCGTGTACATGTCATTATTTATTTATTGTTTATCTGCATTGTTATTGATGGCCACCTTACATTTAAATTATCGAACAATAGTTTACCATCCGACATGAGTTAAATTCAAGAAAAAAACGAACAAACAAACATTTTGTTGTAAGCTGAGTCAAATCCTTAATTGTTGTGACTGCGCAACTGTTTAATATATACAATTACAAATATCAGATTGTAGCCTTTTAACTATGGTATATATTGTAAATGTCTGTGAAATCCAGTAGGTATATAAGATAAAATAAACGGATTCTGTTGGCCAGTTCTAGAGTGTTTCTTGGGTTCTCCTTTTCCGCCGTGCCTTTGAACCTACCTCTGACATTCGGCTCGCTTCCAAGGGCTGTTGAAGGTGTTGAGACCGGTTTCAGAATGGTAGCAGAGCGCAGGTCCTTCAAGTCGCCAGTGTGCAGCTTACTAGCCTCAAAGATGTACACCGTGATCAGGAAAGCTAAGATGGAATCGCCGAGGAACTCCAGCCTCTGGGAGCACTGTGTGATATTGTTGCGGGAGTAGGTGGGGCGGTTGAGCGTCTGCAGGATGTATGTCTTGTAGTGCAGGATGTCCTCCAGTAGCTGGGGCTGCAGCAGGTGGTCCACGGGAGTAGGTGGGGCGGTTGAGCGTCTGCAGGATGTATGTCCTGTAGTGCAGGATGTCCTCCAGTAGCTGGGGCTGCAGCAGGTGGTCCACGGGAGTAGGTGGGGCGGTTGAGCGTCTGCAGGATGTATGTCCTGTAGTGCAGGATGTCCTCCAGTAGCTGGGGCTGCAGCAGGTGGTCCACGGGAGTAGGTGGGGCGGTTGAGCGTCTGCAGGATGTATGTCCTGTAGTGCAGGATGTCCTCCAGTAGCTGTGGCTGCAGCAGGTGGTCCACGGGAGTAGGTGGGGCGGTTGAGCGTCTGCAGGATGTATGTTCTGTAGTGCAGGATGTCCTCCAGTAGCTGTGGCTGCAGCAGGTTATCCGTGGGAGTGCCACGGTCGCCCCTCGTAGGTGACGTCAGACCTGTATCCGTGAGCACGGAGAGCTGGATTCTTGTTCTTCCCACAGAAGAAGAACAAGAATCTTGACAACATATTAGAGGTAAGGGATTTTATGCCACGTGAAGAATGGATTCCTCCTCAGTATAGTGTTCAACACACTGTCAGAGGCACCATTATAACTGCGTGTTAGGACCCTAGTTGCCTGTACAGAATAAATATTCCAGCTGAAGATGTAATTGGAATCAGAATATCTAATGCAACGCGGGAAGAGCTTACAGATATCCTCTTCAATGCGAAGGACAGAATGCTCAAACATGCACCTTCTTAAACCAGCTGGCTCTATCAGACAAAAACGTCGCAGATGCTGCGGAGGCAATTTTAGAGTTGTATTTTGGTAACAGAGGACTGCAGGGGGCGATGCGAGTGATGAACTGGTTCGGAGTGATGGACCCGCAGGTGGCCCAGCTCTCCGTGCTTACGGATACAGGTCTGACGTCACCTACGAGGGGCGACCTGCTGCAGCCACAGCTACTGGAGGACATCCTGCACTACAGAACATACATCCTGCAGACGCTCAACCGCCCCACCTACTCCCGCGGATAACCTGCTGCAGCCACAGCTACTGGAGGACATCCTGCACTACAGAACATACATCCTGCAGACGCTCAACCGCCCCACCTACTCCCGCGGATAACCTGCTGCAGCCACAGCTACTGGAGGACATCCTGCACTACAGAACATACATCCTGCAGACGCTCAACCGCCCCACCTACTCCCGCGGATCACCTGCTGCAGCCACAGCTACTGGAGGACATCCTGCACTACAGGGCATACATCCTGCAGACGCTCAACCGCCCCACCTACTCCCGCGGATCACCTGCTGCAGCCACAGCTACTGGAGGACATCCTGCACTACAGGGCATACATCCTGCAGACGCTCAACCGCCCCACCTACTCCCGCGGATCACCTGCTGCAGCCACAGCTACTGGAGGACATCCTGCACTACAGGGCATACATCCTGCAGACGCTCAACCGCCCCACCTACTCCCGCGGATCACCTGCTGCAGCCACAGCTACTGGAGGACATCCTGCACTACAGGGCATACATCCTGCAGACGCTCAACCGCCCCACCTACTCCCGCGGATCACCTGCTGCAGCCACAGCTACTGGAGGACATCCTGCACTACAGGACATACATCCTGCAGACGCTCAACCGCCCCACCTACTCCCGTGGACCACCTGCTGCAGCCACAGCTACTGGAGGACATCCTGCACTACAGGACATACATCCTGCAGACGCTCAACCGCCCCACCTACTCCCGCGGATCACCTGCTGCAGCCACAGCTACTGGAGGACATCCTGCACTACAGGACATACATCCTGCAGACACTCACCTACCCCACCTACTCCCGCAACAATATCACACAGTGCTCCCAGAGGCTGGAGTTCCTCGGCGACTCCATCTTAGCTTTCCTGATCACGGTGCACATATTTGAGCGGTGTACGTTGCTGCACCCTGGCGACCTGACGGACCTGCGCTCTGCTACCATTTTGAAACCGGTCTCAACACCTTCGACAGGGCAAAGCCCTTGGAAGCGAGCCAAAGGTAGAGGCAGGTTCAAAGGAACAGCGGAAAAGGAGGACCCAAGAAAGACTCCAGAGCTGGCTAACAGAATCCGTTTATATTATTTTATATGCCTACTGAATTTTACAGACCTTTACAATAAATGCCATAGTTTAAAGGTTACAATATGATATTTGTAATTATATATATATTAAACAGTTGCGCAATCACAATAATAAAGGATCTGATTTAGCTTACAACAAAATGTTTTTTTAGCGAATTTCCCATAGGGAATAAGCTATTACCGTAGGTCTCATGGTAAGACCTAATCCCGGGACCATGTTACTTTTTCGTTTTGAGGTGCCCAGAGACCAAAAATAATAGTCATTAAAATTTTTATATATGTATATATATATGTATATATATATATATATATGTGTGTCCCTAGACACGATAACTCTCGTAAGAATGGTCCGATCGACACCAAATTTATATATAATCCAACTCCAAGAGATATGTAATCCAACGTTTATTCGGATGAGTTCGAAAACCAGACATATCGAAATACCGGAAGGGGTAGTTTTGGGGGGTTTTGTACCCCAAAAATGGGTTTTTTGCATTTTTCATATGTAAATTTTAAAAATTTTAAATTTTTATTTTGACCATTGGATTTAGCTCAAAAAAACACACAATTTAGTATTTTGAAGCTTTGCTCTATCTCCATTGGTTACCGAGATATTACAAAGTCTAAAGACAGTACATTGTCTTTTGGGGCTCCAATGTTAATCTTATGGAGAATAAGGATGTGTTAATATTTCACTTATTAATCAATATTTTTGGATGAAACTTAGTGTTTAGCTTCATTTGGTTGAAATTCATCCATTAAAGGTAAAAAATCATGGTTTTTGTACTTATCATGGCAGCAAACCTGCATACTCATTTCCCATGTTAATCATATGGAGAATAGGCAAACTCTTTTATTTATGGAAAGATATTGATGAAACTTACTATATGGCTTTATATGGTTGAAATAAATTTTTTCTATGCTAAAAACCTACTTTTAGTGTCCCCCATGGCAGCATACCTGCATACTCTTTCCCTATATTTATCTTAAGGAGAATAGACATTTATTTCCCTATTTATGAACACGTGATGAAATTTTGTTTACAAGTTTAGCTAGTTAAAATTAATATTACTAATTTGGAAATTCGCTGAGTACGCAGGTCTGCTGCGACGGGGGGTATTTTTTATTTAACTTCTATCGGAAGGTAAACTATGGTTCAATAATTTAAATTTGAGGTGGCCACAAATCACATTGGAGATAAACAATAAATAAATAATTACATGTACACGAACATTCACATAAAGGCACAGTGTAATAAATAACATTAAGAGAAATATATACTTTACAATACGGAAACGATCGCCTGAAAAGTTGTCATTCACACACAGCGGTTAGGATCAGTACCTAGCTACCGGCATAGTCTACTGAAAGGGCACATCACCAAAAATATAAATGAAAAGGAAAAGAGTTAAAATGTTTGAGTTATTGAAATTTAAGTTCGTGAAAATATTTTATATAATTTGTCTCGGCGGTAATTTAAAATGACCGAACCAATTCCACCCGGTATCCTCCTGCTGAAAAGAGCGGGCTCCTAATTGTAAAGGAACCACAGCAAGGTGGTGGTAGATGGCACGCAGTAGTACACCATGTTAACACTGTCTCACAGCCGATGACAGGGTCCAGAGAGGCTAGGCCTACCGAGGTAGCCTGGACGGTGGAGCCAGCAGGTGTAGGCGGCCCTAGGGTGAATAGGCCTACCGTCGTAGCCTGGGCAGCTTAGTCAGCAGGTGTAGGTGGTCACATGTGTCAGGCAGGGGTAGGTCAGCAGGAAGTGTGCATCCATCCTTACCTTAGAAGTGCGGCGCAGCAGTCAGGCCAAGTTGTTCAGTAGACTAGGATCAGACCATCCGGTTCAGCGGGCAGCGTAACCGCCATTCGTGGGCCCTGTGACAAATTCACCCACAATAACTAACGGTTCCTAACCCCTATGTCAAAATAATTTTACTTCTTTCTATTTTCACATTTTATTCCCTAACCCAATTTGCATTGAACTTGTTTAGGTCAAATGAGAATAAACGGTATCAGTTAACTGACACATACTTTCTCCCAAAAATATAAAAAAAGGTGTTAAACGCTCCAAACATTAATGTCTTGATGACTCAGTCGGATAGCTACCAGCTGAGCAGCGCTCGTTTGACCCTACGCGCGTCTGTTCTGTGACTTTTAACAACGTACTGCGTTTACCACTAAACGAACAATTGAATTTTCTCCGCAACCACTTGACGTAGAGCAATAATTTAAAATACTGGATTATTTAGTTTTTTGAGCTTGATTTAATGATGATAAGTAAAATTTATTTCGAGACAACAGCTATTTTGAAAATTCAAAAAATTGATTTTTGAAACACTTTTTACTTCATAACTTTTGAACGCGCATTTTCTCGGAGATGCGGATGGTGTCATTTTATTCACCATTTTAAGCTTAATAAACCACAAAATTTTAATCAAAATCGTTAGAGCCGTTTTTGAGAAATTTTGATTTTTGACGATTTTTGAGGGTTTTGGGGGGTAAACTACCCTTAAAAATCAAAAATTCAAAAAAATGAAAAAAACGCCTGGAATTATCGTGGGTTTGGACCTACGTACCAAATTTCACCAAAATCGGACCATTGGGGCATTCTCTAGCTCTGTATACATCCTGACACACACACACACACACACACACACACACACACACACACACAGACATCACTCCGAAAACCACTTTTTTGGACTCAGGGGGCACCATAATGGATAAATCCACCAACAACTCAAATTCGAAAATTTTGACGAAAACAATACTTTCTCCATATACTATGGTATAGAGGGAGAAAGTAAAAATTGAAAAAAGGTGGATCATTTCCGTAATGCAATAGCCTACTGTGCAGTCTATCTCTCTCTTTTCTTCTTATGCATAAAGAGTTTGGTTGGTTTCTAGTTTCATGAAACTACCTGCACATGGTTGCTATTTCATACATCTTACCTATGTCTGTGAAAGGAGTGAAGTAATATTTATGAGCATAACACATTATATTTTACACTTAAGACACATATAAAATGTAAAATACAATATCTGAAAGGAATTTACGGTTCAGGCTAGTCCAAGCAAAATGTGACAATGTGGCAAGATTCTGTCAACCAGCTCTAAGCAACCATTTTTTTTCTTTTTTTCTTACTTCCTTGCACAAATTGTCAACTCTGCCGGAAGTGGTGGGGCACGAGGAAAAAATTCTACAACCTTCCAAAATATTCTCTAAGCATCTTACCAAAAATAAATAAATACAAAAAAATAGAATAAAATTTAAAAAACGTAGCACTTTTACCAGGATTTGAAAGCTAACTGAAATTGGCAATAGCGAAGCGGCCACTCCAAGATCGACGGCCAGTGCACTGTAAAGTGAGGCAAATAGAGTAAAAAATACCCAAAGGCATTTTCACCCGCAGACTTTGCCACTGCACAACCTCCCCCATGAAAACCAAACCTCCGGGGAGAGGAGGAACAATAAACGGAAAGTGAAGCTCCACCTTCTAGTGAGAAAACTCACCTCCGGGAAATTTGCTGGGCCCAGCACTGGTAACTATAAAAATGACAGTGGAGGACACGGTACACAGGAAAGAAGGGTGACCAGGCCTCCAATTCCGTATGACCTCCGAAAACAGACCCTCAATCGGAGGGTTCATCCTTACCCATGAAAGCCTTCAGTTGGGAGACATGGGCCTTCCTGAACACAGCACCAGAGTCTGGGTGACCAAGTCTCACAGTCACAGGCGACAGGAACTTAAGAATTCTGTGGGGTCTAGACCAGCGTTAGCAAAGTTTAGCAGCCCTCTTGTTGGCGGCTGAACTTAATGGGGTGAGTCTGACAAAACACAAGGGTTGGCGAGACGACCCCTATCGTAGCGTCTCCGAACTTTCTCCCTACTGCGCAGCAGGTTTCTCCTCGCTGCGCTCCAGGCACGGCAGACGTCTCCGCTTCCGGGTGAAGGCAAGAGGTCTGAAAGTTTTCACGAGCGGTGAGGAAGGCGGGTATCCCAAAAACAATTCGAACGGGACATCCTTGTGGTTCTCATGCTTCTCACTGTTGAACGCCAGTTGCAACCATTCCAGTGATTCATCCCAAGTGGTTTACCTTTCAGCATGAAAAGCGATAAGGACCGCCATGAAATTGCGAATGCAACTTTCAGAATGTGTGGGCTATTGATAGTACGGCGACGTAGTTATCTGCTCAATGGCGTGACCGAAACAAAATCTATGGAACTCTCTAGATGTGAACTGAGGACCATTGTCGGTGACCATTTTCTCAGATACACCGAAATTCTGAAACAAACGGGACCTCAAAGTCCTAATGGTGAGATTTGAAGTCACAATATGGAGTGGGAACAACAAACAAAATTTTTAGAAGGCGTCCACGCAGACAAGTAGGTAAGTGTTACCAGACCTGCTACGGAAAGGGGCGCACGTAATCAATGAACACCCTTCAAAGGGGCGGCTGGCCACGTCCGAGGACAAAAGTCCAATTTTCGTGTTCTGAGCGGGTTTGCTCAAGCTACATAACCGACAAGCTCTCACTTTTTCGGTGATGTCTTTATCCATGCCCTTCCAGATTAACTCCTTTTGGACCTTGGCGATGGTCTTGTGGATGCCCAGATGACCGCCCACCTGAAATCATGGGCGCCATGACACTGGAGACAACAATCCGAGTGCCACCTCCCACCCGTGGGCGGCAGCAGAGGACCCCTTAGGAGAGAGAGTAAGGTGGGCAAGGCCCCCCTCCTTCAATTTCCCGCATGATAAGTCCCAGCTCAGGATCCTGGCGTTGGTACGGATCAATGTCGCCGAAAGCCAAAGGGAACTCCAGGAGAACAGTCCCACACAATGGATTCTCCGCAGGGGACGTGGTGTCATTATAAATTCGGGAGAGGGCATCGGCAACGATGTTTTGCCTCCTTCGCACATGCTGCACCTTGAATTTGAAAGCCGCAATTTTCACCACCCACCGACCGATTTTTCCAAGCTGCCTGGGGTGAGAAAGCAGCCAAGATAGAGCTTGGTTGTCCGTCTTGAGCAGAAACTCAGCATTTTCAAGGAAACGGCGGAATTCGTCCATTCGAAAACTACCATCAGGCATTCAAGCTCGTACACAGAAGACGCCTTTTTCTCGGCCTGGGTCAAGGTCCGTGACTCAAAAGCAATGAGCTGCATTTCGCCATCAAAGGTCTGGGATGGAACGGCGGCAATAGCACTGGAAGAAGCATCCGTTTGCAGAACAAAGGGCCGGGAAAATCCGGCATCTGCGACACCGGGGGTTGCATTATCGCCTCCTTGAGCCGGTCAAAAGCCAACTGCTGGTCTTCACCCCACTCAAACCTTGCCGCTTTCTTCCGGAGGGCGTTAATAGGGGCTGCAATCTCAGCCACCTTCGGAATGAACCTGCGGTAAAAATTGACCATTCCAGTGAAACGGGCAACTCCCTTCGCATCCTTTGGTGACGGAAAATCGCGGATGCCCTGAGTCCTGGCAGGGTCGATACGGATTCCCCGAGAAGAAACCAACTGCCCCAAAAAGGAAATTTCTGATTAGGCAAAGGACACCTTTTCGTGGTTGGCAGTTAACCCAGCTTCTCGCAGCCGCTTCAGCACCACATCCAAATTTTGGATGTGCTCGTTAAAATTTTTGCTGTACACCAACAAGTCGTCCAAATAATAGAACATATACTTGAATTTAATTTCATGGAAAATTGAATCCAATAAGCGTATCAGGTTTTGAGCTCCCACGGCAATTCCCATCGGGACACGCGTGAATTAATACAAATTCCATGGCACACAAAAGCTGGTAACATGTCGAGACTCCTTCCTCAATGGGATCTGGTGATAGGCCTGATTTAAATCAAACATGGTGAAAATTTCACCTTACCAAAGCAGTCAAAGGTCGAATGGAGGTAAGGCAACGGCACACTGTCAATCTCCGTTCTCTTTCTTAATCCTGGTGGCGTTCCCCTAACACGACTAAAAACTTTTGATAACGTCAAAAGGTACTTTGTGTTAAGTTACTAGCACCCCCCCAAATGATATTTAGAGGGGACGGACTTTTTTACACCCTTTATTTACGATGCATGAACATTTACCACATATCATAGTCCCAACTGGATGGTATATATAATAGTTATAAAACAAATCACTATTTGCCGTTATACATTCTACAATGCAACAGGTTTTTTTCTACTTAGTTTGATAATGGCAAATGTTTACAGCAGCAAAGAAATTACAAAGAAAGCTCAACAAGAGGCCAGAACAAAGCGGCCGCGCGGAGAAACACAATAGCGTTTTTGTTTGTCGGGTCGTGTTTATTCGCGTTATTGTTTGCTAACCTTCAATATTACACTCTAACGTTGTTTCTTCTTATTCTATTTTTTAAGGGTCTATTTAAAAATAATTTCTAAAGTTTTAATTCCTTTTCTTAAATCGTTTAAGAATAAGTCGAATAAGTTTGTTTATAAAGTATTGCCAACTCATACATACATCCCTATCCCTTGTCATCCCATTGAAAGTTGAAGGCATAGGACCAGTCAAACATCATCACAGATATGAAATAAGGTTATGCTATGTTGGGCTAGGTAAGTCTGAAAGGTCATGATTCGAGAAATTCAAATATACCGTAAAATCTGTTAGTGATTAAATAGTAAGTTTAAAGATACTAACTTCATATATTGTTTAATTTTAATGAGAAGTTTTGAGACGTACCTTTTGACGTTATCAAAAGTTTTTAGTCGTGTTACGGGGTGGCCCCCCAGGAGTCAGATGAAAATCTTAAATGTAAGCATAGGTTGATATGTACATCAAATTAAAGGTCTCGCTTGGCAGAGTACAGTGCTGTAAACTTGACTTAAAATGGATAACACACACAGAAATGGTAGGCATTCAAAGTTTCCATTATAATCATATGGGTAAAGCTTTAAAATGCAATAACATTCTTAATTCTCAAACTTTTGACCTGGGTTTTGTGGCTAACTACTCCAAATGCAAAGACGTTTAAAATGATGTTTGATGTGACAGAAGGTAAATAATTTTTAGTTTTAACATCCTCTATGGAACGTCCCCTAATGAAGTCCTTTGTGTTAAGTTACTATCACCCCCCAAACGATATTTGTTTATCTTAAGAAAAACAAAAATTAAAGAGGGGGGACGGACTTTTTTTACATCCGGTATTTACGATGAATGAATATTTATCACAGATCATAGTCACAACTGGATGGTAGATATAATAGTTATAAAATAAACCACTATTTGCCGTTATACATTCTACAATGCAACAGGTTTTTTTCTACTTAGTTTGATAATGGCAAATGTTTACAGCAGCAAAGAAATTACAAAGAAAGCTCAACAAGAGGCCAGAACAAAGCGGCCGAGCGGAGAATCACAATAGCGTTTTTGTTTGTCGGGTCGTGTTTATTCGCGTTATCGTTTGCTAACCTTCAATATTACACTCTAACGTTGTTTCTTCTTATTCTACAATTATTTTTAGGTCTATTTATAAAGAATTTCTATAGTTTTAATTCCTTTTCTTAAATTGTTTAAAGTCAAATGAGTTTGTTTATAAAGTATTGCCACCTCACACATTGCTATCCCTTGTCACCATTGACAGTTGTAGGCATGGAACCAGTCAAACTTCATCACAGATGTGAAATAAGGCTCTGTTGGGTTAGGTAAGGCTGAAAGGTTCGAGAAACTCAGAGATACCGTAAAATCTGTTAGGGAATTAAATATTCTGTTACCTTAAGTTTAAAGATACTAAGTTTGTTTTAATCTTAATGAGAAGTTTTGAGAAAATTTTTGTTCCAGCGTAGTTTGGCTAACATTCACTTATAACAAGGTTATGTTGAATTGAACGTAGGTTATTTCTATTTCAGGTACTATAACTATATAAAGCAGGATAATTAGTTTTATTAATGGAATGAGCATGAATTACTATCTTATAAACGTAAAGACAAGGAGTTGTAAGTATAATTGTAAAAGCATCTTTACAATGACCCCTTGGTCGAAGCCCTCTAACAGCCCCTTTTTACGCAAGTTTAAATCCAAAATTTGCTTTGAGAAATTACAATATAAAATTAGGGATTAATTTACATGGTCAAAAAGACTTTAGTTGTAATAGTTTAGACAGAGCAATGTCACACAGAAGTGAGATATTACGCAGCACAAACATCCTAGTTGATAGTTTAACACAGGCAATTTGTGTCCAATCTCACTCCTATAAAATTAATGTGGTTGAGTTCTGCCAACTGGATGTCTTCGATTGAAAGGTTTGCTGTCCTAAAAATTTTGAAATCTGTCGTTGTTTAGTTTAAAAACCAACAAAATTGTTTTATTTCCCTGGGTTTAAAAGAGTTCAAGATCATCAAAATAGTCGGACAGGATGTTGGCTCAAATAAAGGATTCCATCTCCAACCAATCAAAATCAGTCACTTTGATGAGTAGGCTGGCGTCATCAGCATCCACTGTAAGGTCACCAAAAAGAAGAAAGTGATTTAAGTGATTTTTGTCATTTATGTAGAAAAGAAACAGTAGGGACCCAAAGATTGGGCCCTGAGGCACCTTGTTGACCTTAATTAACTGTTAAACTTTGATTTTGACCAGTGTTACTAGTGTGTGTAATTTCGGTGATTTTTATCTTGTGTGAGAAGTACGTAATGAGCCAGTTGAGACTTGAGAGATGTGTCAGTGATTTCAAAGGCAGTGGGTTTCAATATAAGGAATTTGGAAACAACGCAGTCGAAAGTCTTGGAAAGATTGGCAAACCATCCGACAGCACTGCCCCCGCGATCCATTGTATAAAGACAGTCAGTAATGAATTTAATGAGAGCAGTTTTATTGCACTTGCCCTTTCTGAGGTCAAATGGTTTTTTAAAAAGAGTGAGTTTTTTCCCCTGTACTACATAAGCTGATCGACACCTCCACTCTAATTTTTCTGAAATTGAAGAAAGGAAGGAGTGAAATTGGATGAAAATTATTAATATTTTGCTCATCATCATTCGTAAATGATTACCGCAATCTTAAACAAATCTTTAAAGACTCCAGACTCAAAGGAACTATTTACTAAGTGGGATATAGTTGCTGAAAGCTCCTTTCGTTTTCATGGAGATTCTATCAATCTAGCATGAAGATTTATTTTTCATATTTATGATGGTGCTCTATAAATATCATAAAGTGTGCAGAGCTTGAATAAAATAAATTAAAGTGTTCTTTGAAAACCCCAGAAACATTTTTTGTTTGAATAAATGTAAGCAGGGATGTGGCAAAAGCTGTTCATGAAATTGGTTATTTATGCCGGATCATCGATCAAAAATCCATTATTGGTCAAAATTATGTTTTCATTTTGTTTGATGTAACCACCCCTAGTTTCATTTAAAGCAAAAAGCTAAAATTCTCGAACGATTATGTTGTAAGTTGGGTGGATGAAAGGAAAATAATGTATAAGTGACCGGCGATTGTAATCGAGGTTAAGATAGAAAAGACAGGATTTTTGTTGAGACGCCCTCTTTGATTGGTCGTATTTTAGTTGTACTGTGAAGCCAATATGGAAGCAACAGGCCGCTATGTCACAGTAGCCTTGCAAAGTTTTACTTTCTGATCTGATTGCTAAATTACTTCACTCTCGCGGACTCGAAATATGCGTAGTTATTAACACTTAGGCCTTAAATAAAATTTTTAGACACTTTACGCAAGGCTAGAGACTATAGAACATATTAAATATAACGAAATATGAAAAGTATCGCAAAAACGAATTTTCATTTGGCTGAACCACGACTGTCAACCTTACCCAACTCACTCTCCTGAGTATTAGACTTTAATAAATATATCGGCCAAACATATTTTAATAGTAATTGTAATTAATTAAAACACTACAAATTATTGAATGAAATTCAAACTATAAGATTTCGTATTCATTGTCACATTTTAAACACCTGAGGGGGTTCAGGAAACAAAATATAATTATAAAATTTTCCGCCCTTTATTTGGTTTTGATAGGCTAGATGATAAATGACGAAAAATAGTCATAGACAAAATATCTGGTTAGACCTACTTATTTGTATTTTATTTACTAACTTATTTTACCTCCGTAAGCAATATGTATAATATGTTTTTGTATATGAAAAAAATCTATTTAGTAGACTCTCTAATCCGTCGAATATTAAGATTCTAAATAGTGCCAGATTAGTAGGTGTTTTAGATATACCTTAACCAAGATAAAAAAGGCAGATTTAAAGTCATAAGCAAGAAAATACAACACGTTAAATACAACATTTATTGTCAGTGGATTTGGGTCTTTTTTTACATGTTTACAATTATTTAGATCACCCATATTATATAAAAATACATACATAAAATAGTAAACTATCAAACCTAAATAACATATTTATTATAAAAGCTAAATATTTGAAAGACCATTTCAATTCAAGTCAGTAGTTGATAAAAATGTCTGGTTGCTCCAAGAAATATAGCAGAGGTTCAGGTCAATAAATGAAACCCGGTAGTTGAATAAGGCAGATATTAAGAAGTCTCAAGTCTCAGTAATTTCCCCAAGGACGGTCGTTATATCCGCAGCCCTCAGATATTTCCAATATTTTATAAATATTTTATTACGCCACCGTCTACTCAAAGTCATAAAGTATTCCATAGATCTCATGTAAATACGGTCCTCTTATTGCAAAAATATAGTGCGGTAATGGAATAATCATTGTGGATTGTTTTAGAGTAATAAACTGATCATGCCTTCTTTCTCTTTTACTTCACCTTCCAATATTTTATCTTTTAATTATTATACCTTATTAAGTTTTATTTTCCTTCTTATTTCGGAGTTTGTAATACAGTATATTTACATTTTGTGTATTTAAAGTCTGGGGTTGGATCCCAAAGAGACTTTAAGTAAAAAAAGGAGAATTATAATTTATTATGTTACTGCGCTTTGAAATTACGGTATCATGACTTTGAATCCAAATTCTATTGTTTGCCATTTCCGGCATGGTCAAGCTTCCGGTTTTAATTAGCAATATTATCTAGTAAATATTAAATATAAATATTATCTATTAAATATTAAATAATACTTAATATTTATCAATTTTAAATATCATCTATTTTTTATTTATTGGTCATCGTGAGCTGTCCTCAATTAGGGTTAAGAAGAATAATTTCTACCCAAATTAAATAGGGTAGTTATAACTCAACATAACGGGTGTCCATAAAAACTTACCCTAATAAAGAAATTGAATAGTATAAAAAGTATTGGTGGTAAGAGTACGTTTCATATCCAGTTTTAACAAGTGACTTTTTAAGTTTTTTATAGCTATGCACGAACTCAATACACTTCGATATGTGCGCGTTGGATTACCCATAAATCTTTTAGGCGACTTTTGTATTAATTTTTTACTAATCACTGTAAAAAGATTTAGTTAACGCTAACTGGATAATGGATGTCACTGTATATATTATTCTTTCTTTTAAAGTTTCTAAATTCGGGACTGTATCAGAATAAAATAAAATCTTTGGCAAACCCCTACATAAAGAAATACACAGAGGTCAAAGGCATGAACGCGGTAACATTTTAGTCAGGCCATCACGATTTTTGTTGTAGTGCATTATAAGTAAACTGCATTGAGCTCAGCTGAGCAAAGTCCCTTGAAAAAAATTTGTGTAAGATGTATGTAGCTATAATGTTTTCCATATCAATGAAATCAGCTCAAGACTTTGCAGATACCCGTATATTTGTAAAGTTTCATATTTGTCAGACAATCTCTGTAAAAAGATTAAAGAGCGCTTAAACTCATACATTACAAACACAAATGGTTTGACTTTGTATTATATCCTAGAAAACTTTAAAAACAATTTAGCTTACTAAAGTGAATAAAATCCATTAACAATTGTGCTGGAAATGAGAGATGTTTAAATTAATTTTGTTGCGGCACAGGCGGCCTGAGTGCATTGCCACGAAACCTGTTGGTGGCACGGCGAACTACTTGAAGCTGTAGCCGTCCGGTGCTGCGCTCTGAAACTTTCTGTCAGAGTGCCGTTTTTCGAGGCATTTCCGTTTAACTAAAGAAATAGGATAGACTTGAATAATAATGAAATTTTGTGTGTGAGTAATAAATATTGGTGGGAGATTCCTGAGCCCACCGGACTATTAAAAACATTAAGGATTGTAGAAATAATTTATTTTCCATTGTTTCCCTCCAGCGGAAGCTGTTGCGACCAAGGTCAAGAGTAGTTTTATTTGACTTCACAAATGAAGTTTTATTCATATCAGAGTTGTTGTTCTGGTTTGAAAGTATGTAAAAATTCAAATGAGACAAATTTTAAGTTTTAAATAGAGATTTTACCCCAGCAAAGGGTTCATTTCAGTCTAGTTTGTAAAGGGTTTGACGCAAGTGGTTATTGTTCGTCTTCCCCAACTCAGGGTACGTCTTTCTCTTTATTGCTGGCTTTCTGAAGGAAAGGACGCTAAGTTATATGCAATGTGTTAAATCTTTATTTGAAGGCTGAAGTAGCCTAGCTTCCTACAAGATGTAGTTTTTGTTAAATTTTGTACTAACAAGTACCGACTCATTACCCCATTTGGGGTTTCAAGTACCGGCTTTAGAAACACTCCTCTTCACTTTCCACGCTTTGAGGTGATGTAAGACGCCCTCACCTCGTCCAACTACCACTCCATGGGTCCACTGGCGTAGTTGGTCACACGGTACACTGCAGAGAGCTTAACCTGGGTGCTGCACCTAACCTTCGCCTGCTGTCCGGGGCTGGCCTTTCAAATTACTCGGACCATGTACTTGGGTGTGCCTGAAACTTCGGTTGCCGCCCCAACCGGACCGCTGTGACTGCATTGCCGTCTGCAGAAACTGGATCTCATGGTATTTCCCCTGCAACTTCTCAGGTGATAGTTTTCCTTTTTTTTTTATTCGGACTTTTACAACCTTCAAAAACGTCGTGGGAATTTTCATCGAGGGAACTTTTCATCGTTAGTGATTAGGGTGCACCCATAGCTTGGCAGCGGCCGTAGCTCAGTGGTAGAGCTCTGGGTTATCACCCAGCGGGCCCGGGTTCAATTCCCGGCTCGGGGACAAAAAGATCGTTCGGCCGCTGCCGTGGTTCGGAAGTCACGTTAAGCCGTTGGTCCACCAGCATAGGAAACAAAAAAGTGCAGGCATTTCAGGCGAGGAGAACTATCAGTTAATTGCTGATCTCCCTCCACTAAAAGTCATACGATTATTAATTAATTAATTAACCCATAGCTTAAATTGTTTCATAGGACTTATTAAATTTTATAGTCTTAGATATTTCAAACCTTTGTAAAATTTTGATTAACTGACTTAGGTAATTAAATTTTCGTAAACCTTTAAAATACAAATTTTCTTGAACAAATTTATCAAAACTTAAATAAGTAAACTTAGTTCATTTGGGCTTGAGATGGTTTTTTTGTGGGAACTGAAAATTAAGGGGTTAAGTGAATTTGGCATTTTCTTTAACGTAGCTTTTAAGTCTCAAAACTAGTTTTCTTTTGTAACATCAAATTTCTTTAGCTGAGATTGTCATCAACCCAAGTACACAGAAAATATAAATTTACCGTTTTGGGTTTGTAATCCAGCGCTTGACCAGTGGATCACTAAATATTAAGTTAAGATGGATTTGTTTATTTAGTTTTAGAAAATGTATGTACCAAATGAAAATGTATGGTTCGAATGGATCTATTCACAGGTGTATTTTTGGTTTAATGTGTTTTCTAAGGCTGTTGTTCTTAATAAACTTGGGTGAGTCGATATTCAGGCGTTTTATTCCTCGCCCCTTGCAATCTCAGGTACTTGAGACTTGTCACATTCTTCGAATGCGACAAGAGAGAGTGACGCACATTTCCTCACCAGAGTTCTAATTTGTTCTACTTTATGATATAAAGTATTCCTATTCTTGCCTCTAATATTCGTTGACTCTTTGAAAACATAAATTGTAAGGCCAAAACATGTCTTCATCGGATTCTGATACACCTACATCACCAAAAGAAGAAGGGTGATGGAACAGGAATCCCGAGATTGTTCACCCACTCTTTATGATGACGAGAAGTTTGATAAGAAGCGTGAGTAATTATGAAAATATGAAATTATGAAAATAATGAAGACGTGATGAGCTCCATGAACAATGAGGTTTTCATGATCTTCGATATAGATTTAGGCAACCTTTTGCTTATTATTCTCGCCTTCTTTCAGCAGGAGAGAGAAAGTTTTCTATCTATGAGCTAGAGGGATTAGCGGTTGTGATTGATAAATTCCGTTCTTACTTGGAACATGCACCTTTTCTCTTCGAAACAGACAACCAGGCATTATCTTGGCTATTGTCACATCCAAAACAAATTAGTAGAATCGGCCGATGGGTTATGAGAATTTTGTCACTCAATTTTCGGGCGCAGCACATTAGGTCAAGCATGAATGTAGTTGCTGACGCACTGTCACGAGTGTATGATCCCGATACCCTTGCCCCGGGAGTGGAAAAGGCTGACAGAGGTGAGGCGGAAGTGGTAAGTGGAGTTCTGTTAGATTTTCCCATGGCCTTTTCAGATATAGGTTCGCATCAGCGAGGAGATGCAGTGATCGAAAGTATTGTTGCTCAAATCAAGAATGGAACTACTCCGACGGGTTTTAGTTTAAGTAAAGGTATTTTGTATCATCACTCAGGGAGAGAAAGTAAACAGATAGTTGTTCCCAAGTCGCTTGTGCCCTTGATATTTGATTATTTTCATGTTTCGGCTGTTGGTGGACATCTGGGTATACAAAAAACCACCATGAAAATCGGTGAGCTGTTTTATTGGCCTAAGTGGCGAGATAAAATTAGAGATAAAGTCCGGGCGTGTGAAGTTTGTAGTCTAAGCAAACCTGCTTAAGATGCCCATCTTGGTAAGATGGCGTCCGAAGTTGCAAACTATGTATTAGGAAAGATTTATATACATTTTGTTGGACCGTTTCTCAGATCGCGGCAAGGCAATGTATACGTGTTGACGGCAATGAATGCTTTTAGTAAATTTATCTGGATTTTCCCTATCAGGCAAGCCAATGAGGAAACTGTAGTTAAGGTTTTGAAAGAGAGGCTTTTTCAACATTTCTCTTTTCCAAAGTGCATTGTCTCCGATAACGGGACACCTTTTGTAAGTAGAGTCTTTAGACATTTTTGTTTTTCCCATGGTATCAGGCATGTGACCACCTCACCGTACCGACTCCATTGAAATCAGGTAGAACGATTTCATAGAAACCTTAAGTCTGCACTAACAGCTTTCCATGCCGAATCACAAAACAGATGGGACGAGAACATTCCATGGCTGCAGTTGGCTTTCAATGCTTCTCATCATGAGTCTAATCGGGACTCGTCTTTCAGGTTAGTTTTTGGTTTTCGGCCTAGTTATCCCCGCTTAAATCTTTGGAAAATTGATGAGTTACTTCCCGAGCAACCGTCATATGAGGAACTGAAAGAAAGCGGGTGTAGAGCAAAGAAAAAAATGCTAGATGTTAATTGACGAAAAATAGTTATAGACCAAATATCTGGTTAGACTTACTTGTTTGTATTTTATTCATTAACTTATTTTACCTCCGTAAGCAATATGTATAATACGTTTTTGTATATGAAAAAACCTATTTAGTAGACTCTCTAATCTGTCGAATACTAGGATTCTAAATAGTGCTAAATTGGTAGGAGTTTTAGATATACCTTAACCGAGATAAAAAAGGCAGACGTAAAATCATAAGCAAGAAAATACAACACGTTAAATACAACATTTCTTGTCAGTGGTTTTGGGTCTTTTTTTTACATGTTTACAATTATTTAGATCGCTTATATTATATAAAAATACATACATAAACTGGTAAACGATCAAACCTAAACAACATATTTATTATAAAAGCTAATTATTTGAAAGACCATATTCATTCAAGTCAGTAATTTATAAAAAATTATGGTTGCTCCAAGAAATATAGCAGAGGTTGAGGTCAATAAATGATAACGAGTAGTTGAATAAGGCAGATATTAAGAAGTCTCAAGTCTCAGTAATTTCCCCAAGGGCAGTCGTTATATCCGCAGCCCTCAGATATTTCCAATATTTTATAAATATTTTATTACACTACCGTCTACTCAGTAAAGTCATAAAGTATTCCATATATCCCATGTAAACACGGTCTTCTTATTGCAAAATATATAGTGCGGTATTGGAATAATCATTGTGGATTGTTTTACAGTAATAAACTGATCATGCCTTCTTTCTCTTTTACTTCACCTTCCAATATTTTATTTTTTATTATTACACCTTATTAAGTTTGTTTTTCCTTCTTATTTCGGTGTTTGTAATATAGTATATTTACATTTTTGTGTATTTAAAGTCTGGGGTTAGATCACAAAAAAACTGGAAGTAAAAGAAAAGAAAATTATAATTTATTATGTTACTGCGCTTTGAAATTACGGTAACATGACTTTGAATCCAAAGGTCGATTGTTTGCCTTTACCGGCATGGACATAAAATAGTGGTCGAGCTTCCGGTTTAAATTAGCAATATTATCTAGTAAACATTAAATAATACTTAATATTTATCAATTTTAAAAATTATCTATTTTTCATTTATTAGTCATCTTGAGCTGTCCTCCATTAGGGTTAAAAAGAATAATGTCTACCCAAATTAAATAGTGTAGTTAAAACTCAACATAACGGGTGTCCATAAAAACATACCGTAATAAAGAAATTGAATAGTATGAAAAGTGGTAAGATTACGTTTTATACCTAGTTTTAACAAGTGACTTTTTTTAAGTTTTTTACAGCTATGCACTAACTCAATACACTTCGATATGTGCACCTTGGATTGCCTGTAAATTTTTTAGGCGACTTTTGTATTATTTTTATTAACCACAGTTTAAAAAAAAAATTGTTAACGCTAACTGGATAATGGATGTCACTGTATATATTATTCTCTCGTTTAAAGTTTACAAATTCGGGACTGTGGATGAATAAAAGAAAATCTTTGGCAAAGAAATTCACAAAAAGAAATCCACAGAGGTCAAAGGCATGAAGGCGGTAGCATTTTAGTCAGGCCATCACGATTTTTGTTGTTGTGCATTATAAGTGAACTGCATTGAGCTCAGCTGAGCAAATTCCCTTGAAAAAAATTTGTGTAAGATGTATGTAGCTATAATGTTTTCCATATCAATGAAATCAGCTCAAGACTTTGCAGATACCCGTATATTTGTAAATAGTCCAGGCTCTGAACAGGTTGAGCATGCATAAAAGTCTAACGAAATTTGACTTTTGATTATTGTTGGGAACATGTCGTAGATGTAAAAAATCGATGTTGCCACATTTCCAGAGTGGGCACAACACGGGGGACGCCCCCTAGAGGAAGTCGTAGAGGAAACTGAATTGGCCTATATCATGTTATATATCATTTTAAAGGTCTTTGAATTTAGATTCGAATGCCACAAACCCGATCTCTAAAGGTCGATTATAACTCGAGTTATTGCGTTTTGAAATTTAGGTAAAATCCTTTCATGCAAAATTTGACTGCCTACCATTTCTGGCTCCAACGTTCATTTGAGGTCGAGTTGGCGACATTATTTTCAAATCTATTTAAAATATGTCTATCTCCTCTTTATAAATATCCTGAAAATTAAGTTAAATGTTTTATTTTAAGTCTTCATTTGCCGTCTTCAATTGCTGTCCGAAATATTATAATTACATTATGATTTTCAGTCCTATTTGGGACTACCCACGAAATTTTTTGTGAAATATTTAACGTAAGCTTTAAGATCATGTTTAACAGAAAGCAATATCGCAAAGCCGACCATAAATGAACGATCGAGTTAGAAATGGCAGGCAGTCAAACTTTGCATAAAAAGCATTTTGCCGAAATTTTAAAACGCAATAACTCGAGTTATAATCGACCTTTAGAGATCGAGTTTGTGGCATTCGAATCTAAATTCAAAGACCTTTAAAATGATATATAACATGATATAGGCCACACTGTTTCCTCTACGACTTCCTCTAGGGTTCGTCCCCCGTGTTGTGCCCACTCTGGAAATGTGGCAACATCGATTTTTTACATCTACTACATGTTCCCAACAATAATCAAAAGTCAAATTTCGTTAGACTTTTATGCATGCTCAACCTGTTCAGAGCCTGGACTAAAAGTTTCATAAAGTCAGTCAATCTCTGTAAAAATATTAAAGAGCGCTTAAACTCATACATTACAAACACAAATGGTTTGACTTTGTATTACATCCTAGGAAACTTTAAAAACAATTTAGCTTACTAAAGTGAATAAAATCCATTAACAATTGTGCCGGAAATGAGAGATGTTTAAATTAATTTTGTTGCGGCACAGGCGGCCTGAGTGCATCGCCACGAAACCTGTTGGTGGCACGGCGAACTACTTGAAGCTGTAGCCGTCCGGTGCTGCGCTCTGAAACTTTCTGTCAGAGTGCCGTTTTTCGAGGCATTTCCGTTTAATTAAAGAAATAGGATAGACTTGAATAATTATGGAATTTTGTGTGTGAGTAATAAATATTGGTGGGAGATTCCTGAGCCCACCGGACTATTAAAAACATTAAGGATTGTAGAAATAATTTATTTTTCATTGTTTCCCTCCAGCGGAAGCTGTTGCGACCAAGGTCAAGAGTAGTTTTATTTGACTTCACAAATGAAGTTTTATTCATATCAGAGTTGTTGTTCCGATTTGAAAGTATGTAAAAATTCAAATGAGACAAATTTTAAGTTTTAAATAGAGATTTTACCCCAGCAAAGGGTTCATTTCAGTTTAGTTTGTAAAGCATTTGACGCAAGTGGTTATTGTTCGTCTTAACCAACTCAGTCCACGTTTTTCTCTTTATTGCTGGCTTTCTGAAGGAAAGGACGCTAAGTTATATACAATGTGTTAAATTTTTATTCGAAGGCTGAAGTAGCCTAGCTTCCTACAAGATGTAAAGATGTAGCTTTTGTTAAATTTTGTACTAACAAGTATCGACTCACCACCCCATTTGGGGTTTCAAGTACCGGCTTTAGAAACACTCCTCTTCACTTTCCACGCTTTGAGGTGATGTGAGACGCCCTCACCTCGTCCGACTACCACTCCATGGGTCCACTGGCGTAGTTGGTCACACGGTACACTGCAGAGAGCTTAACCTGGGTTCTGCACCTAACCTTCGCCTGCTGTCCGGGGCTGGCCTTTCAAATTACTCGGACCATGTACTTGGGTGTGCCTGAAACTTCGTTTGCCGCCCTAACCGGACCGCTGTGACTGCATTGCCGTCTGCAGAAACTGGATCTCATGGAATTTCCCCTGCAACTTCTCAGGTGATAGTTTTCCTTTTTTTTTTTATTCGGACTTTTACAACCTTCAAAAACGTCGTGGGAATTTTTATCGAGGGAACTTTTCATCGTTAGTGATTAGGGTGCACCCATAGCTTAAATTGTTTCATAGGACTTATTAAATTTTATAGTCTTAGATATTTCAAACCTTTGTAAAATTTTGATTAACTGACTTAGGTAATTAAATTTTCGTAAACCTTTAAAATACAAATTTTCTTGAGCAAATTTATCAAAACTTAAATAAGTAAACTTAGTTCATTTGGGCTTGAGATGGTTTCTTGTGGGAACTGAAAATTAAGGGGTTAAGTGAATTTGGCATTTTTTTTAACGTATCTTTTGAGTCTCAAAACTAGTTTTCTTTTGTAACATCAAATTTCTTTAACTGAGATTGTCATCAACCCAAGTACATAGAAAATATAAATTTACCGTTCTTGGTTTGTAATCCAGCGCTTGACCAGTGGATCACTAAATATTAAGTTAAGATGGATTTGTTTATTTAGTTTTAGAAAATGTATGTACCAAATGAAAATGTATGGTTGGAATGGATCCATTCACAGGTGTATTTTTGGTTTAATGTGTTTTCTAAGGCTGTTGTTTTTAATAAACTTGGGTGAGTCGATATTCAGGCGTTTTATTCCTCGCCCCTTGCAATCGCAGGTACTTGAGACTTGTCACATTCTTCCGACAAGAGAGAGTGACGCACATTTCCTCACCAGAGTTCTAATTTGTTCTACTTTATGATATAAAGTATTCCTATTCTTGCCTCTAATATTCGTTGACTCTTTGAAAACATAAATTGTAAGGCCAAAACATGTCTTCATCGGATTCTGATTCACCTACATCACCTAAAAGAAGAAGGATGATGGAACAGGAATCCCGAGATTGTTCGCCCACTCTTTATGATGACGAGGAGTGTGATAAGAAGCGTGAGGAAGACATTGTAAGAAATTATGAAAATAATGAAGAAGTGATGAGCTCCATGAACAATGAGGTTTTCATGATCTTCGATATAGATTTAGGCAACCTGTTGCTTATTATTCTCGCCTTCTTTCAGCGGGAGAGAGAAAGTTTTCTATTTATGAGCTAGAGGGATTAGCGGTTGTGGAGGCCATTGATAAATTCCGTTCTTCCTTGGAACATGCACCTTTTCTCTTAGAAACAGACAACCAGGCATTATCTTGGCTATTGTCACATCCAAAACAAATTGGTTTTTCTTATAATCAAAACAACAGTTTATGCTATCCGTTTTTTATCAAATTTTTAACCATTTAACCTCATTGAGTACATAACAAGATAAATTATGCAATATAGCAGCAGTGCGGAAGAAGTGATATTATTGCATCAAAGAAATCGGCAGAATGTTGATATATATATATATCAATATTTACGTAATTAATGGAGCGGTGTATTTGGCCCGGCGACGGTCGGTGTGTTGGTGTGGCGATAGAGGGGAGAATATTGAAGTAGTAATGGACCTTTGAGAGGTAATTACCCCAGCTCGGTGTGTTGGTGTGGCGATAGAGGGGAGAATATTGAAGTTGTAATGGACCTTTGAGAGGTAATTACCCCAGCTCATGCGCACTTAGACTTGATTGAGACGTCGTAGAGAGAAAGGGCAATAACTGTTTGATGTTATCGAGGCATTATTCTTATCTTGTATGTCACCACTGCATTGAAGAAACTCGTTCATTACTTATTTTAGCTTTTGTGCTTACTAAAGATGTAAACTCGTCATCATTATTGTAATTTCATATTCAGAGGCTTATTATCAATTAAATGAATGGGTAATTTAATATTAAGAAAATGTATTTTATGTACAATTATTTATACTTATATTTTTTTTTGAAGTGGTTCCATGTAAATTAACATTTCTAAAATTTCCTTTCTTTAAGTAGTTTGTACGAATCTGATTTATTAGAAAATATTTTTGCTAAAACACATCTTTGAATTTATAATGCTTAATTAATAACACTCAATCTGTAAAAAAATTAAGTATATTTGTTGATTACTATGTTATTAATGTGTACATGTTTAATTAATAGAACTTGAGTGTAAAGTTTTAGAAATAAGGGATTCAAGAATAATTTATAATAATTATAATTCTCGAGTTGTTAGATTTTTTTCATATTTAAATTATAATAATTCAGAAAAGAATTTGTGAAGTAATCTATAGAGATAATTGCTGCCGAGTCCCCAATTATATATTCATTATCTCTCGTTCCAATTACAACCATCCAACATAATTGCTGTCGTGAAATAATGTTGGAAAATAACACAAAAGTTATTGCTAAACATTTTAACGTAGTCAAAAGAAGCTATAGGAATATATAATATAGGTGTTTTCACCTTTAAATGTTAATAACATTTGTATTTACTTTTAGAGGCTGGAAGTTTGTCACAAAAATTTTTGGACAAGTAAACATAGCCTTCATGAGTTCATTTGATTCAGTTTCCTTATAAAGATTGATTCTAGGCTAACTATTCCAGCCAAGCAATCACACTCGTAAAGTTAAAACAAACATCTTCATTCGTTAAGTAACTATAAATTAATTTATTTTCTTATAGTTAATTATATTCTCAATGATTTATTGCCTTTATAAAATACCTGAATGATCATTCAATAATTATATCTTTATTGGTCATTTTATGAATGTGAATTAGTGCTTTGAGTTTCTACGGCTGTGGTGTAGCGGGTATTGTATACATTATAGTTTGTAGTACATTATAGTTGTACCACATAAACTCTCATAACTTTGGATTCTGTTGTGTCTTGTAACATTTGATGAAGTTAACCGAAACCTGAAATAACAATGTGATGGTATCCAAACAAGGTAACCTAATTATAAAGTTTAAGCCTTTAGTGAATCGACGCTTTGTAGCAGCTTAACTGTTGGTTTCAAATATACAAGAAACGGTCGATCTGTTGACGATCAGCCATTTTTTTTCTTTTTAAGTATAAATACTAACCGACAGCTTATTTTTATAAACTTACTAATTATAAACAATTAATTATCGAAATTACAAGTTACTAAATTATAATTACAAAATAAAAAGATAATCTATAACTATCGAAAATACATTCCAGCTAAAATAATGTACTCCTATTGCACTGAATCACCATAAGTGTTAAGAGCAATATTAATATTTTTATATAATCATCAACTTCCTATTGTTGGGGTTTTTATTACCAACAGGAAAAATTTCAATATCACTGAATAATATTTTTCAATTTTCATTGTTATTAGATTGAAGTACAACAATATTTCGCAAGCAAGAGGAGTATGAAAATACTCATATGAAATATACATGTATGGAAATCAGTAGACTAACAGTACGGTAATGGACATTTTGAGAGAATTTCCATTATTAAAAGTTAAGTTATTTGCATCAATAAATTATTTAAGGTACATATAGATAAAACGAAGCTTTACTAGCAAATTATTACGAAAAATATTCTGATTTTTTTAAATATCCTATTTTAAAATATACATAAAACAAATTTGTTTCCATTTTTTGTAAATTTTAAACTGCTTTATGATTGTGGGTTAAATTAAGTTTGCTAGTCATAATTAAGTTCACATCAGTCGTAATAGAATTCAGATTTAGTCAGAGTGAGAAGGTAGAAAGGGGTTTTCCGAGTCCTTTGAAACATTTCAGTTATTATTTACCTAAACAAATTTTAATTAGGGATATTTTACCCGCTTTTAAGTAACAGGTACCTGTTAAAGGTAAACAATTGAATCAACAGTTTTTACAACATAATTGGTGTGGGTGTTTGTGCAAGTGGTGGCCACAGATTAGCTGCTACTCAAACACCGGCTGATCCCATGGGACAAACGCGCCACAGCCCTAACCCACTGCGGACGCTCTGTGGATATTTTATAAACGTTACATGGTCGCAGCACATATTGGTAGGCTCGACCATTATTGACTATTAGAAGGGTTGCGAATGGGAAAAAATGCTTGATAGTAAAGTATTTATATGGTTCGAGTGAACGAATATCAGTTTTGTAGTCAGTATGACCAATAACAAGAAGACACTCGAAATGGACTTGAAAACTTAATACATGAACGTAATTTTAAAAAAAATTGTTAAAATCTTGAGTAAAGTGTTTTAACTATGACAATAAGTCGCCAAATATATTTATCATAGCAAACAAGTATAACCCTTAGTTTTTTTTTTTACATAATTAACATTTCAAAACGGTTAAACATACACTATTTACTTATATTTTTTTACACAAAATTAAAACGGATTTTAATTTAATTTATTTTATGCGGTTAAAGGCAAAAAAGGTTTCCGATTTAGTTATTTGTTTTATTTACTTACTGTACTCTTTAGAACAAAAGAAATATCTTTACAAATAATGTTTAATGTATTCTGAATGTTTAACAAGTGTTTTGATTTTCAATTTAAATCAGTTACTTCTTTGATAAAGAAAACACCCATAATTAACCAATTATGTTAACCTACATGGTATGAAAGTAAAATTCAATACAACATTTATCGTGCAGCCTTCTAATTTGAAACAAAATTTATTTCATAAACTTAAATCTAAGTCAAGTACTATGTTTGATATTTCAATAGAGGTAAAGTATAATAACGTCTGGAGAATTTTGTTATTTTCTGTAATATGCTCAGCCTACTACATGATAACAATTTTTAAAATATTCCAAAGCTTAGTTATCCGATAGTAAAGAATAAGCCTATCTACCAAAATTCAACTTAATATGCAGCAATCTTTTAGGAAACCAATTTATGGTTCTAATCAATCTGCGAGCAATTACATAGTTTAATCAATATCAATACATTTAACAATATCGACTGTTAGCTTTAAAAAATCTTTAAAACAATTAAATGACAAAAATAGTCTTCTTTCATAATGAGGTGGTTCACAACATTGTAAGTTTAACCATACGGTAACTATTTTTCATATATAGTTATTAGAAATTATCAATAAATTTATTTTCAAATTAAATAGGTCTTCACGCAGTTTTATGGACTCGAAGGAAGTCTTTCTTTTCGATTACAAACTACGTCGCCAAAAAGGGGAGCACAATAAGAGAACCGAGAAACCCACTACAAGTGTTAAGCTCGCCTTTGTTTACACAGCAATTTTATTGCCTCATAAACTGGTCTGATTAAAGACTATTTTCCTGTACGTTTCTTTGTTTCCGAGGTATTGTGAGGTGATCTGAGAAAGTAAACTGATCGCAATCAGTGCATTTATAACAATTATTTACTAACGATATTTGTCTAAATATGTGAATGTTAAACGATTGTTATTTAATTATTATTATACGACTAAGAATAAAAAGAAGGCTATATTGAACTAATCTTTAAGAAATTGGTTCATAATACTATAAAGCAGGTATAACCAAGTAGTGGCAAAAATCGTCTTAAATAAAAATAGTGGCACAATTATTGTCAACTCACTTGTTTTCAAAAACGTGTCCCTTGAATGCTGGCAAATCATTTAAGAGGGGATTTAAAGACCTCCTCTTAGAACGTCATGCAATGCTTCACCTGTTCCCATTTAGTGCCTTCCTGGAAGTCCGTTGAAAGAGAGAGAGGGGTTTTAAATATGACCATAAGACAGATGTCCTTAGCCTTTTACAATCTAGACTTCTCAAAAAATAACGACTCATGCAGATCCACCAAAGCTGATCACTTTATAATCTATACAATCTAAAAAAAAAATAAAAAAATAAAGGAAATATTATATTGGAATTTAGTGTTTAAATTATTTGCCCCTAAAAATCACAAATTTCGGTCCAAAGCTCAATTTAGGAGTCAGTTTTAAAAAAAAAATTGAGATTCCGGGATTTTGTGTCATAAAAGAGTAGCAGGAGCATAAAATACCTTAGCTAGATTTTTTAAATATATTTTTTTATTATTTATATGGTTTTATCATAGGTTTAATTAGAGGTTTTTATTTTTATAATGGGTGATTTTCAATATTTTATTATTCTGACAATATTATTAAATGCCAATGTAGTTCATAATATTTGTATATTTGTATCATATTCACGATGTAAAGATTAATATTAAAATAAAGGATTTGAATTTAAATATAAATGATAAAGACTTGGGCTATTTGATTCGTTTAGATTTTTTATGTTTTAAATCCATATGAAGCTACAATGGTTCAATGTTGAAAAATTTTTGACCAGCTTAATATAGATACAAAATATTAAAAAAAAACCCAAAAGCTAATAAAGTAGCCTTTATCTTTATAAAAATCTATATCTTTTATTTTTTTATTTTTTTTATTTATTTATTTTTTTTTTTTTTTGAAGAGGTTGGCGGACCTCTTTTTGCCTTACTTTGCCCCGTCCACATAGACTATTGATCTGTGCGTGGATCGTATTAGACAAAGTAAGGGGGTGAGCCGCTACAGTACAAGGTGAAAGGTACTGATAAAAGTTCACTGGCAGAACGCGGATTCGAACCCACGACATCGCTTCCATGGTCCCGAAGTCCGAAGCGCTAACCACTACGCCACCGACTCACCCATTTAAAACGTCTCTCTTCTATCGGACTTTAAATTAAATCACTAGATGTGAGCAAGTGAAGCACTACATGGTGTTTTTGACCCACAATACCTTGATACTGGCAGCCTCTAGCGACGGTCGTTGGAACTCCTGGACGAGTAGGCTGTGAACTTAAGCAATGAATAGCATAAAACTTTATTAATTCATAGGCCTATATTCTGTGGCGAAATTCCCAAACTCACTCTCATCTACGTTTTGGGTCTCATACGCTGAAGTGGTACTTATGGGTACTTAGGCGTATTGGGTACTTACTAGTATTGGATACTTATGGCTGAAGTGCAGCAGCTTTCCTTTTACCACAGAGTTTACACAAAATCCTGTTTATTTTCTCGCTCTCTGAATGGTTATGTAACATTGAGAACCGTATTCAGGTAGTTGTTGGACGGCCACTTAAATGCGCAGGAAAAATAATGCCTCTATCCCTTTTTAAAGTCGTTAGAAATTGATCCGTTTTAAATTCTGAAACAAAGAGGATCATTTAATTCAAAACTTTGTTCAAGCCATTTCATTTCACAAACAAAAATCGTCCAAGGGTGAAAAAAACACTACTGATTGTTTAATTCTTATAGTTCTATTCACAATTCACATTTGAATCAATTTAACGTCTTCTTCCAAATACGTAATATTTGTTGGGATTTAAAATCTAAAATTATACTCATGGCTATCAGTAGATCAAATAATTTATCATGTTCCTAATATACAAACTATTTTTTAAACTAGTTATTTATTTTACAAGTTTAATTTGGATGAAAACTGAGAGAAAAGTGCTAATTGCGTGATTAATTTAAAGGGCTCCGAGTACATTAAACAGTGAACACCGCAGAACGCGGTAAGTAGCAGGTGGCTAGTTAAAACTGGATTGTTCCTCCGAGCTAATGCACTCCTGATGCTGTCTTTACTCACCCCAAGAGTGGCTGGAATTGATATTTTATGTCGTTTTAAAAACTCAAACATGAATTTAAAATTAAACCTGCATTAAACCTCATGCAATGATTTCTCACATTATAAAAAAAATGTTTTTTACTAAAACAGCAATTGTAACTATAGAGATCCCACTTTTGTTAGTCCCTCGATCTCAAGTAAATATTAAAATAATACTTTAAAACTTTTCTTGAAAAAAAAATTACATTTATAATTTTAGAAACAAAAATAAAAACCTTAACTACATTTTCTTTAATTTAAGTTCACATAGTCGGCATTTTTAGTTCTCATCAGGAACATCAAATACAACGTAAATATTAACAATAATTTTGACATTATAAATTGATCAGATGGAAACTTTTTGAAGCAATTATATTTTTGTGGGTAAGTTGTGCGAAATTAAGGATTTTGAAAATTTATATACAATTTTTTTCAGTTAATCATCAAATTTATGATGTTAGAAAATAGCCTTGTTTTCCTATATTTGGTGTCTGACTATATTTTTATTCTTGGGCAACACTCACCATAGAAGAACGTGATGACTCTAGACGTGAAGTCGTTGTCAGAAAAACACGGACACACATACACAGGGCGGACTTCACGTACACATACACAATTAATTACACGACGTTTCGCGGAACGAAAATGATTAAAAACGTTCCGCGTTTTCAAGTGTTGTCGTGGCGACGAGTTCTTCGGTCGCGCAACCGGCCCGATTGTCTAATCCCAAAAATCGGGTTTAGTTCCCGGTCGGAATATTAGGCTTTTATCCTGGTCTTATCCCTATAATAAATTACCGACCCTCTGCCTGACCACAAACAATTGATAGTTAAACATTAGATTGTTCCCATTCTAAATATTTATATCATTATGTTTTCCAGCCGAGCATACCGGAAGTAAACAAAACTAACTAAATTTAATGAGCTATAACTAACCTTAGTTAATACATTAGAACATTTTTACCAATAATTTGACACCATGAGTCAATTAAAGGAATTTTTTCTAATCAAAAACATGTATATTGTTCATTTTAGTTCCTTTTCACTGACTTTTACTCAATTAAAAAGTTATTATTTCTGATTGGCAGTTCAAATTATCCAGAAATTTGTATCAACATCATTCTGACTACCGGGCTTCTAGTGTACTCTGTGGTTACATAGTGGCCTGAAGCTAAGGAATAGTAAAAAAAATAATAAAAAAAAAATAAAAAAAAACAAAACAAAACTTAGCACCTTTATTACAGGAACCCTACAATTAAGATTCAAGATACAATTTACGTCACAAATACAATCTCATTCAAGTAATGTACATTTACCATTTACCACAAATATACCAGTCTCTGTGTTTCCTCGTTTTCTATATCTGTCTTATATTTCAACCTTGTATTGCAATTTGTATTTTGTATTGAAATCTTGTAATTTTAGCTTGATTTTCTAGTGAAATGTTGTCAAATTTAACAGCGGTTTCAAAAAAACTTTTGCTTTTCTCTTTGAGTGATATGCCAGATGACAAATGTGTTTCTGGCACTTCGACTTGCAATAATTACTTGTCTACGGCCAACCACTTTGATGAGTCTAACTAATTTTTCTGTAACATCCTTGACAACAACACCTGATAGAAGAATTACACCAAATAATCTGACAGAAAACATATCTTTATATTTAGTTGAATTACTCCTTGAGCAAACAAGTAAAAGACATGAACTATCAATAACATGAAAAAAAATTGCAAATGGCTGCCGGGTTGGTTGATAGCAAATCTTCTCTCCAGTTTTTGTGTATCTGACACTGTTTAACCTGCAAGGGCTGTTCCTAAGTGTAGTTTATGTTAAAGTGTATGTGCTAAACTATCCATAAAACCAAGGACTACAGTTCTGTAAGCCCATTTTAAACCATAACTTATATATAATATTGACTCACTTTCTACTTAACCTCAAAATGGCAGGTACTTGTGGCAAATGCCTGAAGAAATTTAAAGCAAGTCAGAGCGAAGTTGATTGTTCTGACTGTAATATGAACTTCCACCTTAGCTGTGTTAATATAATGTTACCCAGGCAGATCTGCAGTTCCTTCAGGAAAACTCAGAGTCTTGGAGGTGTGACCCATGTTCCAAGGCTCGAAGGAAGAGTATGCTTGTAGAAACTACTAGTTCTATGACATACGATGATGTTTACAGCCTGGTCAGTGAACTCAAAACAGATTTTAATAGAGTGGAAAAGAGCCTACTTGAGTCACTAAATAGTTGCCACGAGGAAATTGCTGATCTCAGGAAAGTAATAGAAAATCACCAGTCAGAAATTGCTAGCTGGAAAAAGCTTATAGAAGACCTGACAACCGAAAATCAGATCTTAAAGAAAAGGGTGGTAGAGCTTGAGGTTCGCCAGGAAAATCTGGAGCAATATATCAGAAGAAACACTATAGAGATACACGGAATCCCTCAGAACCCTGACGAAAACGTCATTGAGTTGGTCAAGAAGGTTGGCCAAGCCCTAAACCACCCTGTGGATGAGACAATGATTGATGCCTGCCACAGGTTGAAAGCAAGGCCAGGAAGCTCATCTCCTCCTGGCATAATAGTAAAGATGGTCAGAAGAACTGATACTGACACCTTGCTTAACCTACGTAGAAAGAAAAAGCAAGACTTTTCCACACAGCACATGGGGCTCCAAACTGATTCGACCGTATATGTAAACGAGAGCGTAAGTCCAGGACGTCGCCGTTTGCTGCATGCTGCTAGAGAAGCAAAAAGAGAGAGACACTATCAGTACCTTTGGATAAGGAGCGGCATAATCCTAATGAGGAAGGCCAATGGCTCACCAGTAATTGTTGTGGAGTCAACGGAAGATCTTGCCAAACTGTAATAATTAAGGTATGCCAAACGTATATTGAGCTTTATCCAATGTGTTTTGTTTATCAAATTAACATACACTTTATCTCAAGAACTTTTTACGTTGTCTATTTAATGGTTAAATTGTTTTGTCAATTACTATTGAGTAGATAATTATAAATTAATCAACACAATGCCACTTTTTGCAGACAATTCTTTTTTATTAATTAATCAAAATATTAGAAGTATGAGGAGCAATTTCAATTTACTATCAACTGAATTGAATAAATGGAGTAAACGCCCTCATATAATTGTTTTGACTGAAATATGGATAACTGATGAGGAATGTAGTTATTATACAATAGATGGTTACAAAGCATATTTCAAATGTAATGACAGTTACCGTGCCGGTGGTGTCGCTATATACTGTATGTTACCAATGTATACGTATACATTCATGTTACTGACAAACTCTTATGTATTGACATTTCTTTGCACCAAGACATTCAATCAGCTGATTGTCTATCTCTTTCTGTCCATTTTGATAACATAACATTCACTATCTTTGCCCTCTATAGACTACACTCAGTTTCTTTTGATTTATTTCTTGATGATTTGGAAACTATACTTAATAACTGTGCAAGGCTACCAAATTTGGTAGTAGCTGGTGATATGAACTGTGATATTCTGGTTGATTCTCCTGGGTGCCACAAATACACAGCTTTAGTAGCGGGTTTTGGATTGGATTGTTTGATTTCTGAACCTACTAGGATTACTGAAATAAGTAAAACTTGCATTGATCATATTCTTATTCGTTTTTATTTGTCAAATAGAACTGCTCCAAAGAACACTGCCAGAGTTTTGCATCTAAATATTACCGATCATTCTCTTACATCACTGAAATTAGACTTTAACTTTGAATTTCCAAAAATATCACCAGAAAAAGTTAAGATTAACTTTGATAAACTTAATGAGAAACTAAGATCTTTTAACTGGAATACTGTTTATCAGGAGAACTGTCCTTCACGCGCATTTAAATTATTTTTAGACAATCTTAAATTACCGGTTGATAGTTGTAGGGAATCAATTGTAACAAAAGATCGTTTCAAAAAGCTCAAACCATGGTTTTTTGATAGATTATGTATGAAATGTGACTGAGGAAAAAGTTATATAAGTGTGTTCGGTTAAGACCAAATGATATTAGATTAAAAACGTACTATAATAAATTCAGGGACTAGTTAAGAAATGAAATTGATAGAGCCAAGGAACTTTATTATTTGTCAGAATTTGAAAAACATAATGGTAATTCTAGAGCACAGTGGAATTTAGTCAACACATTAATAAATGATCCTAAAACAGATTCTGATATTATAAAAAAAATGTATAATGGGGAGGACAAAACTGAATGTGTTGATATAGCTGAAAGTTTTAATGACTTTTTCCTCAGTGTGCCTGATAAGTTGAAAAAAACAATAAATGTCCAGCAAAACTCAGATGCCTATGAAGATGTATTTCAACTGGCTTTATGTACAAAATAATTTTTTATGTCACCAATTAGTAATTATGAAGTTTTGAATGTTGTAAATAATCTCAAAGACGGCAAAGCTCCTGGCTTGGATGGAATTGGAGGATCCACTATTAAAAGAATAATTTTGCTCATCATTGATGTATTAGTTTATCTGTTTAATTTGAGTATTGAATGTGGTGTTTTCCCTGATTGCTTAAAAACTGCAGTAGTTATTCCAGTGCTCAAACGTGGGGACAAAAAAAACCCACAAACTATCGACCCATATCTTTACTTTCATCTTTTGCAAAGATTTTCGGAAAACTGATTAAAAACGCCTTTTGAGCTTTCTTGGCAGCATTTATTTCATTAGCAATAACCAATATGGATTTAGAGAAGGTTTGTCAACGGAGGATGCTTTACTTAAGTTTTTAGAACCAATTTATGATCACCTTAATAACAGTAAATTTTGCTCAGCGTTGTTTATAGACATCACAAAAGCATTTGACACGGTCGATCATAAGATTCTCATTGATAAAATGTGGTATGCCGGAATTCGGGGAATTGCTTTAAGTTGGTTTTCAAGTTACTTATCCAATCGACCACAATATACGAAGATAGGAAATTGTTATAGCAGCATTTGGTATTTAAAACACGGAGTTCCTCAGGGATCAGTACTGGGACCTATATTGTTCTTAATTTATATAAATGAATTATGCAATGCTCAATTTCAGGGTAAATTAACAGCTTTTGCGGACGATACTGCATTAACGTATTCAGGATGTAGTTTAAATGATGTTGAGCTGTCTATGCAGGATGATCTGTATATGTTAAGATACTGGTTTGATAAAAATTATTTTATTAATTATTAATTAATTAGTGAAAAAACTAATTATATGATATTTGGTCTGAAAAGTGAACAAAGTTTTGGTAATGATCTTTTCAATCACATACCTCGATGTAATGGAATATGCAGTTGTAACAAGCTTGAAAAAGTAAACAAAATTAAGTATCTTGGGCTTGTAATCAATTCAAATCTTTCATGGAAGGGCCACATTGAAAAGTTAAGAAAAAAACTTTGCAGTTTATTGCGCAAATTTTACTTACTGAGAAAAGTGTGTCCTCCAAATGTTTTGTTATATGTTTACCATGCACTTGTTAGTTCTAGATTAAGTTATGGCATGTCCTGTTGGGGAGGAACATATCTCACGACCTTAAATCCTATTATAACTTTACAGAAATCTTTTGTTAGAATTTAATTACAAAAAACAAGAACTGAACACACTTGGCCTTTATTTAAACAACTTGAAATTCTTCCTCTTAGACATTTCTATATTCTTAAGATATTAAAGTTATTTTATATCACTTACAGTAGCAATTTCAATACAGTAGAAAATAGTGGATATAATTTAAGAACGTCTCACCAAGTACCTGTTCCTAGACCTAGGCTTACCCTGTATAGACATTTTTATACTTTCATTGCTCCCCGTGTATACAATATGACATTGTATTTTATTGTTCATAATAATTCAGTTTCTCAGTATGTAAAAAATCAAAAAAAAAATTGTTACTTGACAGGGATAATGTAGAATTTCTCTTCCACATAACTTGTTAGTTTTGATAATATCTATTGAATAAGTTCTATTAGTTGTAAGTTACTTATAAAAATACATTCATTTTGTGTAGTAGTCCTCCTATTATGTAGTTATATAAACAGTCACCTTGCAGGAATAGTAGATTGTATATCATTTTATTAACAATTTTATCATAACCTATGTAACACCCAATCACCCTTCAGCCAATTAAATAGATTTTTGCTAAGTGATGGAGTCCTTAAAACTGGCATTGCCTAGAAGGCTCCTATATTTATTCATCAAAAAAACTGTAAATGTATAAAATAATTTATAAAAATATATGTTTCTTGTTTTTATGTTGTAAATATGTTTTTGTTTTATGTTGTATATATATTTCACCCAATTTATTGCCAATATTAACTAATATTACTTGTAAATATGTGCTTATAACAACAATTAACATTGTTTCCTTGAAGAATTGTAAATCTATGCAACTGATATAATGTATATAATGTAATGTGGTGATTGATGAATAAATAAACTTTATTTATTGATTATTGATTGATTGATTGATTGAAATGTAGGCCAAACATAATCTACCTCGATCAAATGAATCTGACCTCTAGTTTGATGGTTAAATATTCTAACGATTACTGATTTATTATCACACTCAGCAAGTGCAACAAAGTTATTTATTTTAGAACTAAGACTAAGAAGATCAATTCCATATAACATATGTTCAAAGGAATCCACATAGGTTTGTTTGAACGGCCAAAACACCAAACGTTCACATAATAATAAGCGTCGAATCCGAAACTAGCGTTAATAAACCATATTATCACAAGTCCAGCATGGATTCATTTATGTATGTAAGGCCCAATCTTAACGTCACCTTTAATGTTATGTTATAACTCAAATTGATCAATTCATTAATTCAAAATTTAAATTCCCTAGAGTAATTTTTTTAATGAAGTAAGTGTTGCTGAAATGAAAGTAGTTGTAAAATAAAACTTTCCTTTTTCATTTGATAAATGTACCTGCTACATTATTTTTGGCAACTGTGGTGCTTTGAGTTTTTAATTTACTGGGTATGGAATATAAAATTGACAGTTAATATGATAGAATTTATTGAAATAATATCCAAATTATTGGTAGAAGTCAGATAGTAACAAGACCAAAACTTGGACCGTTCCCCATCAAAACATAAAAAAATGCCACTCTCGCAGATAAAAATAAATAATAATTTATTAATTATTATCTTTGCATGCATGCCATTAGTGACTCAAATTTACATGATTCACTTCAGAAATTTTGGGTTCAAGAAGAACCACCGATCGCTTCTAGGAAAAGTCGTGACGAAGAGTTGTGTGACAAACATTTCGCTGAAACACACACTCGTGACAAAACCGGACGCTATGTAGTGCGCCTACCTTTTAAACATGAACTTGGTTGATCCAGTACCCCGTAAACAGGAAATAACTGACAAGTCCTACCTGACTTACGAAGAGTTTTTGAAAGATCTTACTCAAATACGCAGCAAGCAATTCCTCGAAAACGTTGACAAGAGTGAAATCATTCCCTCAGCCGTCCTTCCCAGGGAACCACCGAAGGCAGTATGAATTAATTTAATGCTTTTATTTAATTTATTTTTTTTTATTTATTAAATTGTTCTAAAAAAAAACTAAACATACCGCCTCCCTTGAAGCGGCATAGCTTCAATCAATGAGTAGCGGAAATAACTTGACAACTGGTCGGGTGATTGTTTCTGAGGCAATCTTGACCTGGGCAACTCTCACGACTCCATCTGCGCCAGGGATGACGGTTAAAATACGTCCTAGAGGCCATTCCAGAGGTCTTCAGGTAAGATTGCGGAGAGGGCGTAGAGGCGAGCATTGGTGAGGTCTTCAGAAGAGACTGCGGAGAAGGGGTAGAAGCGAGCATTGTTGAGGTCTTCGGATAAGACTGCGGAGAAGGGGTAGAGACGAGCGTTGAAAACGAACTTAAGTCATGTTTCACTGGAGCAGACCCCATGACCACGTAGCCTAAATGGGTGCCTATGAGATGAGGCATCTGTGGGCCAAGGGAATGTAGTTCATGAGTAAGTACATGAGGGTATAATGCAGCACCTAGAACAATGTCGATACGTCCAGGTTCATGGAACGATGGATCTGCAAGTGCGTAAGATTGGGCCTGTTTTAATACATCAATAGAAACGGGCACTCGAGGGAGATTGGCTGTTAATTTATTCAATATTAACATTGGATGTTGAGTGGCTATTGGCATTCCAGACAATGTTTCGATATCAACACATGTCTGACCGTTTGTGCGAGTGGTTGACTGCTGAATACCTGATAGTTGGGTACTGGATTTTGATCGACGGGCTCCTAATATATTGGCTGCATGTTCTGATATGAGATCACACATACTTCCTGAGTCCAATAATGCTCGGAAAACATGAGATTTTCCTTCAGTAGTCTTGAGTTTTACCAGGAGAGTACCAAGAAGAACTGTATTTGAAGAAGATGAGTTGAGGAATGCGGTTGAGAGGTAAGAGTTCAGTTTTCTGAGCTACATTCTCAGAAGGTGCGGTTTGAGAGCATGAAGATGTGGTTTTGGAGCATTTATGCATTGAAGAGTTGTTATGAGATGCGGGTTGGAAATGAAGCATGGTAGGGTGACGTTTATGGCACAGTTTACAAGAGTATTGTGACTTGCATTGTTTCAGATTGTGGTTACCAAGGCGAGAAACACAATGATTATGTTCTTTGACGGCATTAAAGGGTTCATTATTCGTTTTAGATTGAAACACAGGACATGCGTAATTTTGTGATCAGATTTGTTACAAGCAAAGCATTTAAAGACTGGTTTATTACTTGGTAGTGATGGACGCAGGCAAGGCTGTGACAGTAGCATGGCCACATTTTTCCTTGGAACAAATCCTGAAAAGTTATTAGGCTTCGCATGGTTACTCACTTGTTGATCAGGAACAACACTGATTTGCATTGCATCCTCTAAGTAGTTACATTCATTGGTAAGAAACTCAATGATCTCTTGGGATGTCGGTAAAGTATGGTTTGAATTAGTTTTAGAATCTCGACATGTTTCCCTAAAAGATTCTAGTTTGTGACGAAGCTTTATGTCCATTTTTGCAAAAGTAATGCCACCAGTAAAAGGTTTGAATTCTGAACATTATATCCCAAGGCTGTAAGAGCCTGAGCATTCTCATTAAATAGGTTTACAAATGTCGTACTCCTTGTATATTCGACTTTGAAATGTTAGGTAAGTCAAACAGTTTATTCAAATGGAGGATTTGCAGACGTCTGTCATTTTGGTAACGATTACGCAACCATTCATAAGCTACATTGTAGTTTTCTGATGTTATACTTAGACTACGTATGACATTTAGGGCCGGTTTCCGAGTCCAGGGTTATCTCTATTCTCGGACTAAAATCCAGTATAAACCAGTTTTTAGTCTAGGACTAAAGAAATTGGGTTTCGGAGCTCAAGGATACGTAAACTATAGGAATATCGCTAACCCGAGAGTTAACTTGGGAGGGATATTCTCGGACTTACTCTCGTGGGTTTCCGAGTCTGGTGTTATTTAATCCTCAAGTTAAGTTTTATTCTTTTGAATTTCGGAGTTAAAATTTAACCCTCAACTGCTTAGTCGAGGACTATTTTTTGGCTATGTCGAGGAATATCTTGAGCATTTTTAATCCTGGCAAAGGGTAGGGTTAAGTTGAGGAATGTCTTTTTCAGTAGGCGCTGTAACCTGAGATTAGTGATGAGATTCACTCAATATTACGTTGGCAGTTAGACATTTAGGTTACGGTTGTTTTTAGATTAATGTGATATGGAATGCCTCGATTATTGAGACTACCCCAGATATGCGCATCCACCCTTTCAACTGAGACTTGTGTGCGAGCTGTAAACGCATTTTACGACACAAAGTAACGAACAATTTAAACCCCGTTTTAGGTTAAGAAAGTGTTCATGAACTTGCGAGACGGATTGCCTCAAGGCCTTCTGAAAATGATCGCAGGGCTCCCCATGACACATATCAAAAGCGTCTGCTTGCAAAATCGTACATCGGGAAGTTTTGTATATTTAAATGGAAATGAAAACCAAGCATAACAGTTTTATACAGGCTACTATTCTACGAAAACATATTTTTTAGCAAAATGGGTTCCTCGGTGTTCTAGTATAGTTGACAGGATCAACGCTACTACGGACAAAATTAAAAAAAATATTATAAACATGTTCCTATTTTTAAATATAATTTTCATCAAATAAAATCATAACGTTGTCTAAATAAGCAAGTCATTTAATGCTATTTTTTTACTAGTATATTGTAAAATAAAATGTTTGAAAGATCCTTTTTTTACGAAGTGTCAGTAATAATTTTCAATTAAAAAGACATTCAGTCAATCTCAATAAGCAATCATTTGTTTCTATGTCACTGTTAAAAAAAATATCACACTGATACTTTTTTAATAAACTAAACCAGTTTCCTTCTATTCTTCAGTTCTTTCTCTACATTTTCCTCACATTCTACTTGGCCATAGTAAAATAAATTTAATCAAAGGAGATTATTGAACATAATGTCACGCAGAATGTTCATTGCACATACACAGAGAGCACACCACGAAGATGGAACGTTGCGTTTTCAACTGATAAGGGACAAGACGCGCGAGCTGTGGCCAAAACGTAAACTAAATCCTTCGACGGAGTGTCGTCTGTAGGCTGTACACCGTGAATGCCACTACTCAGAATAGAGAATTCCCAGCAATTCCCTCCTAACCGATGGCATAAGTTAAAGAATAAATATATTCTCGGACTACGATAATACGAGAGTTAAGTAGGTTATCCCCGATCTCCGAAACCCGATTATTTAATATTTTTAACCCACCGATTATCTTATTCCACGGATTAACTAACTCCGGGATTAAATATCCCCGGACTCGAAACCGGCCCTTAGTGCTTCACCTTCCAAAGAACCTAATAAGTATTGGAAACGTGTGACATTGGAAAGAGATTCATTATTATGGATGGTCACATCGTATAAATTAATGAAAGAGAGCCAATTTGATAAATCTCCCGAAAACTTAGGAAGGTTTATTTTCGTAGTCTGACTTGAGAACAGTTTTGAGAGGAAGAAGAAAAATTAGTGTTACTTTCATTTGAAAACCTAGAGAATGAAGAGGTTGTAACAGAGACTGAATGTGACCCACTATAAACATATATGATTCATTTCTTTCCTCTTCGTCATTAATTATTGAATCAAAATCAATATTTTCAGATGTAAGGCTAGTTACCAAATTAATTTTGGCGTCGAAGTCTTCTTTCTTCTTATCCACTTCTTTGAGGCATGTCAATAATGTCTGTAGTTGGGCTGACGAAGGAGGATCCACTTGGGTTTCAATAGTTTTTATAGTCTTTTGTATGGATTTGTAACGACTTTTAATGAGTTTCACGGAGCGTTCATAAGTCTCTATTGAGAACACACTTTCACGTGGAGGAGCCATTTATGATAATGAGAAAAGGTATGTAAAATAAAACAGATGAAAAAGTATATAAAAGAAAAATTGGAAATGATAAATTATTATAGGACTGTAAACAAAGTATAGTTGGATCAATCCGGCTCGAAGGACCATGTTTAGAGGGGTTTGCGAATAATTAAAATAAAATGAAGGACCGTGCGGAATAAAGTATAAAACATTGAGGTTTCATGATAGAAGTGTATTTTTCAAGGTAACAATAAATGTAAACAAACAGTTATTAATTTGATAAACATGTGAAATTAAAACATGTGTTAGTTAGTTACAGGTCAAGAGAAAAAAATACTAAACAATCTTATTACACATTGTAACTTGCTATAATAACAAAGAATACTAATACAAATTTTGATTATTATTTAAAAGTCTAGATGTTGTATAAGTGATTTCTTAATATACTAATGAGAATTTGATTGCTGTCAAGGCTATTAATTTTTGAGTATTTTTTTCCAAATTATATTTATTCCAAAGTCTTAAGTAAATTTAGGAATAGTGCCTCGAGCGCCGATTAATAGTCCATATACTTCAAAAATTTTAATGTTGTGTTTATCTCGAAATATTGAGTTGTTTTACTGTAAATTTTGTTTTTTTTTCATTATGGATTTCTAATGCTTGGTCTAATAAATAAATAAAATATCGATTATTACAGTTTTCTTGTGGGATCTGAATAAAGTACTCACTTAATATACCAGCAGGAAAATTGTGTAGAAACTGTTTGGAACCAAGCAAAGTACGATATACTTTTTTAACAGGAGGTGGGAATAATCTTTACAAACTTTGTGTGAGGACTCGCCTAAGCCATACCAACTAAACACACTCATTTTCCAGGCTTGTGTTCCTCATTGAACCATTCTTCACATTACTTTGGGGAGCCCTTCGTTTGAGATCACCGGGGTTGGGCTCTTCGCTTCTAAGAAGACAAAACTATTTCATATTCTTCTTCATTTTAGTCTTCGCTTTTTTCTGTGGTTGCTGCTCTGCTTGTCTAAGGCGAGCCTAAGAACGCGCAAGCCTCGGAACCAGCGACAAGGTCGACTGTTGCGGATACAACCTCCGACTTCAGTTCACTGTATAGGAAACAGTGAACCGGTTTGACACAACTTGTATGACCATGTACAGCGTACCCACTATCGTAGCAGAGACCGGTCCCATCCTTTCCCGTGCCTATAGTCCAGGATCTTTAAGCAGTTTAGGGTATGGTCTTTAAACGCACCACGCACGCAGCAGCTCCTGTTAAACACTTACCAACATTTTGTTTGTTGCTGCAAAATCTGATAAACCGTCGGCATTTTTACCTACGTTTAATATATCAGTTAAACTTTTAAACTAAAGCAAGGGGGTTGTTCAGCGTTATGAGTTTACTCTTAAATCTAAATTATGTACTCCCGAATGTGTAACAGATTCACTCACTCACTCTCACATCGGGGTATCGGAATTTCGTCAAATGTAGTGATGGGATTAACCAGGTGAAAAAACCGATTCACCCGGTTCTTGCTCACCAACCGATTCACCCAGTTCTTTTTCTCCCTGTCGGTTGGGCGAATCACCTGAACAGCGTGAAAACTGTAACCTCTACGGCGCGACTATAGAGAATAAAATAAATTGTGTAAGCGAACTGAAACAATGCTTTATCCCTCTCTTAAATAATAGGTAATAATAGTAATGTTATGTTTAAATTAAAATACCTAGGCAAAAATCGTGACTAATAAAACTGATTAATTCTTTCACACAGTTATTCAGTAGCAGTTTTTAGATGAGGAAACGAAAAAAACCGATTGGCGTAGGTTTTAACCTGAACCGATAGGTGATTCTGATTAACTAGCCTAAATATATTTATTGCGGTAAAAACTTATAAGTATTAACTTTTGGTTTTGAAATGTTAAACAGTTTATGAATTTTAGTAACATCATGGTAAAAATTGGGGTTTGTTTGTGTAAATTACAACCACTGTGCGAACACAGGTAAAAGTCGAACGAACGAATCAGGCTCTTTCACCTAGTACTAGAGTTCACAATCACATTCATCTTTCAGGCTAAAACAACTAGCGATTCGCTTCCAGGCGCACGCACCGAGACCTTTAGCCCGGTTCTCGTCCAGGTGAATCATTCAGGCTAAAAGAACTGGGTGAATCCTAAAACTACTGAGTGAAAAACCGGTTGCTGAAAGTAGTCGGTTTCCCATCACTAGTCAAATGAAATGTCCGTAGAGTAGATCTCCTATATATCACTTACTACAGAGTGATTCCCAAGCGAGAACTAAACTTACCGACCTGTATTACTGAGAAAATTGCCAACATGCTGGGAGTCGCGGATTACCGAAACACTCTTTTTAAGAAATTTTATAACATTAACCAATTGTGCCTTTATAGGTAAAGCGGTCTATTCATCGAGAGTAATTTCAATGTACAGGGTTTATCTGAAATTACCTCTCCGGACCAGAAGTCACTGATGTCAAATACAAACTCTCACTTTAAATAACTTTTTTTAGTTTTACGCGGTTTTTTAAGAAAACTTTACAGTTTGATCTTGTACGCGTAATTTTAGCAGTTTATTAAATATTTGAGGTTGAAATTTAGATTATCCTCATTCTTCTCTGAGCATTTTAGGTTAAGCAAAAATGTCTCGCACAAAAAAGTCTTAGACTCTTTTAAATACGTTTCCAACAAAAATTGTCAGTTTGGTCCAAAATGTTTTTTTTATTAAATTTACAACATGACGGAGATTAATGAACATGTATTTAAATGTTTAGTAAAACTAATCACGTGATAATTGATGTTTTATGATGGTTTATTATTTTAAATGAGGTTCTTAGACATTTACATGTTTGGTAAGTTTCTGTTATATGTAAAAGTTTCAGACATAATTTATGTTAAATTTTCCCCAGTTAAAAAAATAATGTCATGTTATTTATTATTCTAAATCAGTATGATTAGGGTTTAAAATATTAATTTTAAAGCTGCTTCAAAATTACGTCTGGTCCCCTCTGTATTGAAATCAGTGTCAATCAACAGAGCAAAATATGTTTACCTACAACGGCACAATTTTTTTTTTTGTACAATTTTAAAAGAGGTGCAAGGTTGGTATGGGACACCCGGTAAGACAGTATCATATTTGCACGATAGTCCTCCCAAAAATTGGTTCTTTATTTGGGATGGCACTTAATTTCTAACGAACTCATTAGGAAGTACATAATTGACTTTACCTGATAGCATGCTATTTAAATTTTACAATTCAAAAAAAATTTTAACTAAAATAGCAGATTACACAATTGATTTATCTTTTAGTGCGTACTAAGTTAATGTTTAATTTAAAAAGGTGCAGTACAGTATTTTCATTTAAAATAAAAAAGCTTTTTTATTTCCTGCCCCAGAAAACTATCTGATTTCAAAATTTAGCGACCAAACATTTTTACCCAAAATAAATATGGCATTATTTTTCTTCTACTCTAGCGGCCAAATTATAACATCTGAGGCAATCCTCGCGAACATCTTTCAAGTTACTAGAAGTTTGGTTCTATGAATTTTTGCCCCCCCCCAGTCCACACAATTAAACATAATTAAATGTTTATTTATTTTTGCGGGGAATTTTTCCCCATGTGGACGTAATTTACAACTACTATAATATTTTACTCATAACCTTCACTTTGCTCAATGCACATAGACATATCTTGTACAGTACCAATATCAATTAAATTATCAAACTTAAAAATTATCATAATGATTTTAAATATCACGTATTCTTCTTTTGACCGTGAGTCGGAACGAATTGCTATATCAAGCAACTGATTGTTTTACTTTGATTGTTATTTACTGACCTGGTCCTACGGCTAAAACATACGTCCTTAGATGTGTATGGTAATTTTAATATTTTAACCATTATTTAACACACTTTTGTTAGTAACTACTGTATTATTGTATTTAGAAGCTTGAAGTTTTTTTATTGCCTTGAGTAATTTTTCAGGAAATTAGGTAAATTTAAACGTTTTACACAATTAAAAACTGAAATGAAGGAATTGTAATGAATGCCAATATTACATTATGTATTTATCATTGTATGTTCAATATTACTGGATCGTTATATTATGCCCTGGAATTTCAACACAACTAATTGAAGGATAGTAACTGAATAGTATTTTTGTAAATAAAAGGGGTTTTTGGCAATTTTTATCCACTTTGTTAAGATTTCCAATTATTTTGTTTTAATGGAATTTTTCATTGTTGTCGATGATCTACTGCAAATTGTTATGCAGTTTATCCATTTAATTTTTTCATATATTTATTTATACGTATTTTATAATTTTAAGTAAATACTTATACAATACCTACATAATAAATTTATTCACAACTCCATTAACCTTTATAGAATTCGGGGGAATAAGGAAGAGGGTTTGGGGAAAGAGTCTCTGAAAACGAGCCGTAGGCGAATATATTTTCATTCCTTAGATTGAGTTAGTTGCATAAGTTCAAATTTAGGTTATTTCTGCAGTCGTGGGAGTTAATTTATGTTATAAATAAATGACATACTAATTTATTTTGCTATTTTGCTCATTTACAAACTCTTATATTTATATGTATTCTGTTCATTATATGCAACTTAAACAACAATTAATGAATTTCTGGGCAACCCCTGAGGGAGCATGGGGGCGGAGCCCCCATCGAGCCGTAGGCGAGTGTTGTACTACATAAGCGTGAGCTTTCCCCCTAAGAATCTACTCCAAACGTTTCTTATCTGCAACACTCAGCGTTCAACCATAGTACTTAGTAATAGCTTTGTTAAGCAGTACACCCCAAAGCCAAATTAAAAATATTTATCCAAAATTCAAGTCAACCAATAACTGAAATCAATAGTAGAGTCAAGTGCAATGGACACTTGTATAGTGATGATTTTTTATGTTAATAACATTACGTTTTATCAACGTTGTCTGAACAGATTCCCAGCAAGATATGAAAGGCCCAAAAATGTTTGCAAAGTGTTATTTTTTATTGTTACTAATATATTTATATGTTAAGGAAACGTACATAATGAAGTAAACCATAAATATAAAGTACCGTTAGATCATTCCCAAGTGACGACTTTGTCAAGAAATTCATCTAATTTTTTGTGTGGCCCTTAATGTATTGTCGGCTAAAGGGTAATATAAAGAGCCTATTTATTTCTTTTTTTAATTAGGTTTAGCACAGAAGCCTAAATAATCATTCGATCAGACAATGTCTCGACCATCAACTACTTATAGATAATAGTCGTAATCATTAATGGATGATTTATCATAGCTTTCTGTATTGTAAGGTGAATTTATTAGCCAGACAATACGCTCTCTTGAGGAGATGAACCAGGAACAAATGATGATTGTCTGTCGGATGGTGCATCTTAAGGCAATCTCCTGCGCCGCTGCCTTGCATCTCCGATACTCTAGACTCAAGACGAGTCTATTCAATTTAGTTGCTGAAAATACAGTAAAGAGACTACAGTATGTGGGTAAGTATTTTTTGCATAAACCTACATCAACACATCATGAAGATAAGTATTAAAAATAGCACCGGTAATATCGTTATGACATGTAGTGTAAAAATTAAACATTTTTTAGAAAGGAATTTTTCTCATTAAATATTGACTTTGTGAAAGCTTATGCGTAAACCTAAACTTCAATTGGGTTGAAAAAGATAAAATCCCGGAAATGTCCTAATACATTACTGAATTACTTCGCAGTATTAACTGTTTTCTTTTATTAGAATAATTTTTTCTCCCTCGGACACGTTGTAATGTTTAAATGTTATGACAATAATAACCATTATAAATCTACAACAGGCAAATATGAACAGTGTAATAGTATATTTGCAATATTATCCAACACTACTTCGAGTTCTCAATGTTCTATTTATCTGCTAACAGGAATTTTTTAACCGTAATTGTTTATAATCTTGTACAACTCTCATTATGTGGTTTCAGTTAGCTTTGAGCTTAACCAAGTAATTTAAACGATGTAGTACACATTTAAAACACAATATTGTCAATCCTATTTAATATGATAGACATTCACGACTTTCATTCTTTGTTGTCTACAGTTTTAACATCTCTTTAAACAGAACTCACCCCGATTAAAGGCGATTAAAAATATTTTAAAGTATCTTTTTTCCTTAATCTTCAAATGATATCTTCTTTTCTTTTTTTAAAAAAAGCTAATAAAAACTAAATGAATATAAACCGTAATGTCGCTGGTGTGTCCCATAAACAAGAGAAATGCAGTTTCGGACACCGGCCGTGATATTGAACATTCCAGTGACGCTGTCTGCATTCTTACAAGCTCCAGCGTTGGGTATAGACCGTTGTCAGTGTTTTGTAATAGTGATGGAATCTACATATGCTCACCAGACACTTTATGTGGTTACAGACATATGCAATAGTGAATCAATACATGACACAAATACCTAAAATTGTTTGGTATCAAAAGATACAACAACAGTATTCATATCTAACTATTTTGATATACATATACCACTAATTTAAGTTGGCAAGAACGTCGTTTATTCATGAATTGTTTCGTCGTCTACACCAAACCTTAAAATTTGAGTTTGCTGGGAATACTTTTTTGTGGTCTTTTATTTATTAAATTTTATTAAAACAGATTTTTAAAGTTACATTAAATGCTCTTTAAAACACTATGAAACAGTTTTTATTGTTAAACATATCATTTAACAATAAGATTGAAATTTTTATAAAAACGTGTCTGAAGTTAAACCTAGATAACATCTCAGTTATTTTATTAAACTTCTACATCAGTCACTGTTTTTTTTTTTCTTTAACAGGATAAATTTATCAGGCAACAACTTTTTCATGAACATATAAATGAATAAATATAACTATAAAAACTCTTACATTCATCTTATCAAGGTAAATCGCGTAAAAGATTTATTTACTTATATAAAATTTACTTCAATATTATTAGGGACTCTTAAATATAATATTTAACTAATACATTAAATAAAACGGGATACATATCAAGAAAAAGAGGTAAAAATTTCATAACTACAAAAATAAATAATCACAAATCAAATAAATAATTAGGTTTTTTGTAGTTTGTAAAATAAAGAAATTAAAAAAAACAGTCAAATAATAGAGGTAATATGTAATTAAAAATCAATAAAATTACAAGAAACGCAAAGTTTTTATTGAATTTTAATAACAATAAAAAGTACATGCCCGGTTGTTTGTACTAGTGTTGGTCGGAGATTAGCTGCTACTCAAACAAGGGCTGATCTCATGGGACAAACACGCCACGGCCGGCCCCCACCTGCCGTGAATAACATAAAAAATCCTCACTGAACAGTGCAAATAAAGAGTTTTAAACGAAAAAATTGTTAAATGGTCATTGTTGAAAATGGTTCATTCCAGTTGTTTAATTTTTTATTATTTGTTACCTTGCGAATCTTGAGATTATTTTTTCAATTTAAAAAAGCGATAAATTACTTCACCCATAGGGTGAGTTTAGTTAAAACATTGAGATATAGCTTAAATTACAACAGTTAATTTTGATAGAAGAAAACTCAAACGTAAATACATGTAACACGCTTCGTGAAGTAATATGATATGATATTTGTTTGTTAAAACACCAAAGTAAGACTGCAATGTTTACATGATTTAATTTAAAAAATGATTGCAAAGGAATAATTAGGAGTTTGTTACAAATCTAATTGTTAATTTTGCTATCGGTGATTAATTAATTATTTAAATTTCCTCACAAGAAAAACTTGAGATATTCTTCGAAGTCGTTTTTTGATTTGCTAAGAGCCTCTGACACAAAAGATCGAGATCGTAACTATATACTTTGAAGTTACAAACAAAAAGCTAAAATATTTTAAATAGTTTTTCTTTGTTTAATTTATTATTTGTTAAAGTTTGTGGTGCTTTTTCAGTTATTTCATAATAGTTTTTAAGTTATTTCAGATGATTGTAAAATGCCATCCTAAAATCATATATGAATTAATAAGAGATTTTACCCACGTAAGTTTTTCTTGATACTCTCTTGTTTTCTCGAGGACGTCCCCAATCTCTTGAATTCCTAAGCCTTGTTGGAAATATATTGGGCCATGTCATATTGTACACCATCCTGAGGGTATTTGTTTTTCGAGCAATATGCCACAAATCCATTTAACATTTAACATCGTCTCTGCACTACGATTATAATGCAAAGTTTGCTGACGTGCTGTTAAGGCTGCGGTCTACCCCAGCCAAAACAACAACAATGCCGAATGCCGCCTCGCGGCCGTAGCACTAGGCCCTGCAGAGGTTTACGGGGATCGTGTTTCAGAATTAACCGATTAAGATAGAGATTAGCTGTTAACTTTTTCTAAAAGTAGAAAAAAAGATCTAGTCGGCTATCTTTTTAGAATTTTTAAATAAAATTTCTAATTTCAGTAATAAGTGTCTAAAATCATCTGTTTTTTAGTTTTGTAAATGCAGAGGTTTATTGGGATCGTGTTTTAAAACTAACCTCTTAAGATAGAGATTGGCTGTTAACTTTTTTTTAAGTAGAAGAAAAAATCTAGTCGGCTATCTTTTTAGAATCTTAAAATAAAATTTCTAATTTCAGCTATAACTGTCTAAAATCATCTGTTTTTTCTCGATTTTTAACTGAAGTTTTCTATTGGTTTTAATGAACTAACTACAAAAGTGTAACAGAGGGAAATTAGTACCGTTATTCTTCTTTAATATGACACTTTATTTATAGCTCTAGGCTTCATTTAGCAGAAGATAACACGATTCTAAAAAGCCCTTGCATTTGGGTGCGTGCCAGGGGTAGACCGGAGCCCGGGACCACCCCGGTAAACGCAGTACGTTGCATAACGTCACATACGCACGTATGGTCAAAACTCGGGTTGCTCAGCTGTTAGGTATGCGACTGAGCCATCAAAACATTGGTTTGGGGAGGTGTTTAACACCAATTTCCAAATGTTAAAGGCTTGGTTAGGCAAAATTAGAAAACAATATTTTACTGTAAACAAGAGTTTTTTACAACGTTCCCAGTAAGTATTAATTGAAAAATTCAATATTTGTTTAATTTATCCAAAAACAAGTCCAATGAATTTTAGTCTTACCGAATAGTTTTACGCGTAAAGTTTAAATTAATGTATTAATGTTGTTAGGAGGGTTAAATTTAAAAAAAAGTAGCAATGAATATTAAAGGTCTTTGATTTTAACACACTCATGGAACCTGACCCACTTCTGGATTTGCTTTGCTTTGCAAGAATAATTCTCTTAGAAAAGTAACTGAGATAAACTTTTAGCAGTTATTCTTTTAATTCTTTCAAGTCTGCAACATTTTTACCATATGATTTTTATTTAAATATTTATATTTTCAATCAAGTCTTGATTAACCTTAATCGAATTTACGATTAGAAGTACCGTAAACACTAACGGAAACCTGACAGACTGAAAAACATTCCTTTTATGCCTTAGAAACGTTGTTTCTTAAGACAGGTTTCCATTAGGACATACAACGGAATAGCTTGAACCCTAAGCCCTTCAAAACTCAGTTGCGCTATTTCAGCCCCAATCGAACGTACTAGGGGCGTAACTAGGGAGTTAAATGTAAGGAAACACTCGTTGACACGTAAAGGCCGTAATGACTGTATTACAGTGAGGTTAGGTGAAGTAATGGAGTAAGCAACATGGAATTGAAAAATTCCTTGACAGTTTTTAGCGAATTTCCCATAGGGAATAAGCTATTACCGTAGGTCTCATGGTAAGACCTAAGCCCGGGACCATGTTACTTTTTTGTTTTTAGGTGCCCAGAGACCAAAAATAATAGTCATTAAAAATTTTATATATATATATATATATGTATATATGTATATATATATGTATATATGTATGTGTCCCTAGACACGATAACTCTCGTAAAAATGGTCCAATCGACACCAAATTTGGTACAGACGTGTAATCCTACGTTTATTCGGATGAGTTCGAAAACCAGACATATCGACCTACCGGAAGGGGTAGTTTTGGGGGGTTTTGTACCCCAAAAATGGGTTTTTTGCATTTTTCATGTTTAAATTTTAAATATTTTAAATTTTTATTTTGACCATTGTATTTAGCTCAAAAAAACACACAATTTAGTATTTTGAAGCTTTGCTCTATCTCCATTGGTTACCGAGATATTACAAAGTCTAAAGACAGTACATTGTCTTTTAGGGCTCCAATGTTAATCTTATGGAGAATAAGGATGTGTTAATATTTCACTTATTAACCAATATTTTTGGTTGAAACTTGGTATTTAGCTTCATTTGGTTGAGATTCATCCATTTAAGGTAAAAAATCTTGGTTTTTGTACTTATCATGGCAGCAAACCTGCATACTCTTTTCCCATGTTAATCATATGGAGAATAGGCAAACTCTTTTATTTATGGACAGATATTGATGAAACTTACTATATGTCTTTATATGGTCGAAATAAATTTTTTCTATGCTAAAAACCTACTTTAAGTGTCCCCCATGGCAGCATACCTGCATACTCCTTCCCTATATTTATCTTAAGGAGAATAGACATTTATTTCCCTATTTATGAGCATGTGATGAAATTTTGTTTACAAGTTTAGCTGGTAAAAATTAATATTACTAATTTGGAAATTCGCTGAGTACGCAGGTCTGCTGCGACGGGGGGGTATTTTTTTTCTGCAATATTAACAGTATAGTAGTGTACATAATGAAAAAAACTCTTTATTTTATACGCATGAAATTTTGTGGATGAACAGTAGTCTTTTAAATAAGATATGAAAATGTGTCTTCTATGTGCGACTCATCTTTCAAACTTATTCTCTCATCGGCCATAGCTACAGCGGTTACATAGTCAATTCGCCATTTGCACAGTCATTCTTGCAGCCAACACACCGACGCTTCCATCTTGGTATTCTAAACTGACAATAAGATGTTTAGGCATGACTAAAAATCAGTGAATTTAAAAATTATATTTATTGTGGTCTTAAACAAATATCAACATAAGTTTGTTGTTTTGGTTTAAAAAAATATTCAGGTCTCTCAGTCATTGCCTGATGAGGTTCAAACAATGAAAACGTCACAATAGAACGTTTGAAAAATATATGAATATTTGTTAAAACTACTTTAATGTTAAACACAATATCTAAATACCACATTTTTATAAAATATCGCAAAAGTGAAATATTGATATCAATTTATAATGTTTTAGGTAGGGTAAAACTGAACATAAATATAATTATAACGAAAGTTTGTATGAGCTGTCGTCAGAGGTCACGTGCAATAATCCGGAGCTCTAGAGAGTTGCCGCCCCTGAGTTCTGTGTGAATAATGAGTTTGTTAAGTCCGAAAGTCATGTTAACAAATCAAATTATCACAAGTCCAGCATTGTGTGATGTATAATAGGAGGAACGTCACGACCCCCTTGGTGATAGATATTTAGGTAATATTATTTTTAAAGTTTTTTTACTCAATGAGATACAAAAGTGCAATAATATCTTTTCATAAAAACATAAACTGTTTGACCACTTGTTATTTTTAGCTTATTCTAAGATGGATTAAAATGATCGCTTTTTATTATTTTCTTGCCATCCTTTATAACTTTTTCTCTCACTGAGAAATAAGTTAAATAATGTTAATAAAATGCTTAGGCATATGCAAAAATAATTAATATATTTTTATAATACTTATCTAAATAAGTACTACAACATAATGAGACTTTCAACTTCGAAACAAAATTGATATTGTTTTTGTAAATTATTTTAGCAGCACACGTTTACTCATCCCTACAGCTTTCCTTGGTCATATCTCGGTAAGCGACCAGGGTAGCCTGAGGCGAGGTGGAGAGTAGGAGTACAGTTTCGGCTCATCTCGTAACTTTTACACTATATGAGGGTGAGCCTTCTCCCTCTGAACTTTAGCCTAAATGATTCTTATCTTCACAGACCTATCCTGCACCCTTGGTTGTATCCCGGTAAGCGACCAGGGTAGCCTGAGGCGAGGTGGAGAGTAGGAGTACAGTTTCGGCTCATCGCGTAACTTTTACACTATATGAGGGTGAGCGTCCTCCCTCTGAACTTTAGCCTAAATGATTCTTATCTTCACAGACCTATCCTGCACCCTTGGTTGTATCCCGGTAAGCGACCAGGGTAGCCTGAGGCGAGGTGGAGAGTAGGAGTACAGTTTCGGCTCATCGCGTAACTTTTACACTATATGAGGGTGAGCGTTCTCCCTCTGAACTTTAGCCTAAATGATTCTTATCTTCACAGACCTATCCTGCACCCTTGGTTGTATCTCGGTAAGCGACCGGGTAGCCTGAGGCGAGGTGGAGAGTAGGAGTACAGTTTCGGCTCATCGCGTAACTTTTACACTATATGAGGGTGAGCCTTCTCCCTCTGAACTTTAGCCTAAATGATTCTTATCTTCACAGACCTATCCTGCACCCTTGGTTGTATCCCGGTAAGCGACCAGGGTAGCCTGAGGCGAGGTGGAGAGTAGGAGTACAGTTTCGGCTCATCTCGTAACTTTTACACTATATGAGGGTGAGCGTCCTCCCTCTGAACTTTAGCCTAAATGATTCTTATCTTCACAGACCTATCATACACCCTTGGTCGTATCTCGGTAAGCGACCAGGGTAGCCTGTGGCGAGGTGGAGAGTAGGAGTACAGTTTCGGCTCATCTCGTAACTTTTACACTATATGAGGGTGAGCGTCCTCCCTCTGAACTTTAGCCTAAATGATTCTTATCTTCACTGACCTATCATACACCCTTGGTCGTATCTCGGTAAGCGACCAGGGTAGCCTGTGGCGAGGTGGAGAGTAGGAGTACAGTTTCGGCTCATCTCGTAACTTTTACACTATATGAGGGTGAGCGTTCTCCCTCTGAACTTTAGCCTAAATGATTCTTATCTTCACAGACCTATCTTGCACCCTTGGTTGTATCTCGGTAAGCAACCAGGGTAGCCTGAGGCGAGGTGGAGAGTAGGAGTACAGTTTCGGCTCATCTCGTAAGTTTTACACTATATGAGGGTGAGCGTCCTCCCTCTGAACTTTAGCCTAAATGATTCTTATCTTCACAGACCTATCCTGCACCCTTGGTTGTATCTCGGTAAGCGACCAGTGTAGCCTGAGGCGAGGTGGAGAGTAGGAGTACAGTTTCGGCTCATCTCGTAACTTTTACACTATATGAGGGTGAGTGTTCTCCCTCTGAACTTTAGCCTAAATGATTCTTATCTTCACAGACCTATCCTGCACCCTTGGTTGTATCTCGGTAGGCGACCAGGGTAGCCTGAGGCGAGGTGGAGAGTAGGAGTACAGTTTCGGCTCATCTCGTAACTTTTACACTATATGAGGGTGAGCGTCCTCCCTCTGAACTTTAGCCTAAATGATTCTTATCTTCACAGACCTATCCTGCACCCTTGGTTGTATCTCGGTAAGCGACTAGTGTAGCCTGAGGCGAGGTGAAGAGTAGGAGTACAGTTTCGGCCCATCTCGTAACTTTTACACTATATGAGGGTGAGTGTTCTCCCTCTGATCTTTAGCCTAAATGATTCTTATCTTCACAGACCTATCCTGCACCCTTGGTTGTATCTCGGTAGGCAACCAGGGTAGCCTGAGGCGAGGTGGAGAGTAGGAGTACAGTTTCGGCTCATCTCGTAACTTTTACACTATATGAGGGTGAGCGTCCTCCCTCTGAACATTAGCCTAAATGATTCTTATCTTCACTGACCTATCATACACCCTTGGTCGTATCTCGGTAAGCGACCAGGGTAGCCTGAGGCGAGGTGGAGAGTAGGAGTACAGTTTCGGCTCATCTCGTAACATTTACACTATATGAGGGTGAGCGTCCTCCCTCTGAACTTTAGCCTAAATGATTCTTATCTTCACAGACCTCTCCTGCACCCTTGGTTGTATCTCGGTAAGCGACCAGGGTAGCCTGAGGCGAGGTGGAGAGTAGGAGTACAGTTTCGGCTCATCTCGTAACATTTACACTATATGAGGATGAGCGTCCTCCCTCTGAACTTTAGCCTAAATGATTCTTATCTTCACTGACCTATCATACACCCTTGGTTGTATCTCGGTAAGCGACCAGGGTAGCCTGAGGCGAGGTGGAGAGTAGGAGTACAGTTTCGGCTCATCTCGTAACATTTACACTATATGAGGATGAGCGTTCTCCCCCTGAACTTTACCCTAAATGATTCTTATCTTCACAGACCTATCCTGCACCCTTGGTTGTATCTCGGTAAGCGACCAGGGTAGCCTGAGGCGAGGTGGAGAGTAGGAGTACAGTTTCGGCTCATCTCGTAACATTTACACTATATGAGGATGAGCGTCCTCCCTCTGAACTTTAGCCTAAATGATTCTTATCTTCACTGACCTATTATACACCCTTGGTCGTTTCTCGGTAAGCAACCAGGGTAGCCTGAGGCGAGGTGGAGAGTAGGAGTACAGTTTCGGCTCATCTCGTAACATTTACACTATATGAGGATGAGCGTCCTCCCTCTGAACTTTAGCCTAAATGATTCTTATCTTCACTGACCTATCATACACCCTTCGTTGTATCTCGGTAAGCGACCAGGGTAGCCTGAGGCGAGGTGAAGAGTAGGAGTACAGTTTCGGCTCATCTCGTAAGTTTTACACTATATGAGGGTGAGCGTTCTCCCTCTGAACTTTAGCCTAAATGATTCTTATCTTCACAGACCTATCTTGCACCCTTGGTTGTATCTCGGTAAGCAACCAGGGTAGCCTGAGGCGAGGTGGAGAGTAGGAGTACAGTTTCGGCTCATCTCGTAAGTTTTACACTATATGAGGTTGAGCGTTCTCCCTCTGAACTTTAGCCTAAATGATTCTTATCTTCACAGACCTATCCTGCACCCTTGGTTGTATCTCGGTAAGCGACTAGTGTAGCCTGAGGCGAGGTGGAGAGTAGGAGTACAGTTTCGGCTCATCTCGTAAGTTTTACACTATATGAGGGTGAGCGTCCTCCCTCTGAACTTTAGCCTAAATGATTCTTATCTTCACAGACCTATCCTGCACCCTTGGTTGTATCTCGGTAAGCGACTAGTGTAGCCTGAGGCGAGGTGAAGAGTAGGAGTACAGTTTCGGCCCATCTCGTAACTTTTACACTATATGAGGGTGAGTGTTCTCCCTCTGATCTTTAGCCTAAATGATTCTTATCTTCACAGACCTATCCTGCACCCTTGGTTGTATCTCGGTAGGCAACCAGGGTAGCCTGAGGCGAGGTGGAGAGTAGGAGTACAGTTTCGGCTCATCTCGTAACTTTTACACTATATGAGGGTGAGCGTCCTCCCTCTGAACATTAGCCTAAATGATTCTTATCTTCACTGACCTATCATACACCCTTGGTCGTATCTCGGTAAGCGACCAGGGTAGCCTGAGGCGAGGTGGAGAGTAGGAGTACCGTTTCGGCTCATCTCGTAACATTTACACTATATGAGGATGAGCGTCCTCCCTCTGAACTTTAGCCTAAATGATTCTTATCTTCACAGACCTATCCTGCACCCTTGGTTGTATCTCGGTAAGGGACCAGGGTAGCCTGAGGCGAGGTGGAGAGTAGGAGTACAGTTTCGGCTCATCTCGTAACTTTTACACTATATGAGGATGAGCGTTCTCCCCCTGAACTTTACCCTAAATGATTCTTATCTTCACAGACCTATCCTGTACCCTTGGTTGTATCTCGGTAAGCGACCAGGGTAGCCTGAGGCGAGGTGGGGAGTAGGAGTACAGTTTCGGCTCATCTCGTAACTTTTACACTATATGAGGGTGAGCGTTCTCCCTCTGAACTTTAGCCTAAATGATTCTTATATTCACAGACCTATCCCGCACCCTTGATTGTATCACGGTAAGCGACCAGGGTAGCCTGAGGCGAGGTGGGGAGTAGGAGTACAGTTTCGGCTCATCTCGTAACTTTTACACTATATGAGGGTGAGCGTTCTCCCTCTGAACTTTAGCCTAAATGATTCTTATCCTCACAGACCTATCCTGCACCCTTGGTTGTATCTCGGTAAGCGACCAGGGTAGCCTGAGGCGAGGTGGGGAGTAGGAGTACAGTTTCGGCTCATCTCGTAACTTTTACACTATATGAGGGTGAGTGTTCTCCCTCTGAACTTTAGCCTAAATGATTCTTATATTCACAGACCTCTCCTGCGCCCTTGGTTGTATCTCGGTAAGCGACCAGGGTAGCCTGAGGCGAGGTGGGGAGTAGGAGTACAGTTTCGGCTCATCTCGTAACTTTTACACTATATGAGGGTGAGCGTTCTCCCTCTGAACTTTAGCCTAAATGATTCTTATATTCACAGACCTATCCCGCACCCTTGATTGTATCACGGTTATCGACCAGGGTAGCCTGAGGCGAGGTGGGGAGTAGGAGTACAGTTTCGGCTCATCTCGTAACTTTTACACTATATGAGGGTGAGCGTTCTCCCTCTGAACTTTAGCCTAAATGATTCTTATCTTCACAGACCTATCCTGCACCCTTGGTTGTATCTCGGTAAGCGACCAGGGTAGCCTGAGGCGAGGTGGAGGGTAGGAGTACAGTTTCGGCTCATCTCGTAACTTTTACACTATATGAGGGTGAGCGTTCTCCCTCTGAACTTTAGCCTAAATGATTCTTATATTCACAGACCTCTCCTGCGCCCTTGGTTGTATCTCGGTAAGCGACCGGGTAGCCTGAGGCGAGATGGAGAGTAGGAGTACAGTTTCGGCTCATCTCGTAACTTTTACACTATATGAGGGTGAGCGTTCTCCCTCTGAACTTTAGCCTAAATGATTCTTATCTTCACAGACCTATCCTGCACCCTTGGTTGTATCCCGGTAAGCGACCAGGGTAGCCTGAGGCGAGGTGGAGGGTAGGAGTACAGTTTCGGCTCATCTCGTAACTTTTACACTATATGAGGGTGAGCGTTCTCCCTCTGAACTTTAGCCTAAATGATTCTTATATTCACAGACCTCTCCTGCGCCCTTGGTTGTATCTCGGTAAGCGACCGGGTAGCCTGAGGCGAGGTGGAGAGTAGGAGTACAGTTTCGGCTCATCTCGTAACTTTTACACTATATGAGGGTGAGCGTTCTCCCTCTGAACTTTAGCCTAAATGATTCTTATCTTCACAGACCTATCCTGAACCCTTGGTTGTATCTCGGTAAGGGACCAGGGTAGCCTGAGGCGAGGTGGAGAGTAGGAGTACAGTTTCGGCTCATCTCGTAACTTTTACAATATATGAGGGTGGGCGATCTCCCTCTGAACTTTAGCCTAAATGATTCTTATCTTCACTGACCTATCATACACCCTTGGTTGTATCTCGGTAAGGGACCAGGGTAGCCTGAGGCGAGGTGGAGAGTAGGAGTACAGTTTCGGCTCATCTCGTAACTTTTACACTATATGAGGGTGAGCGTTCTCCCTCTGAACTTTAGCCTAAATGATTCTTATCTTCACAGACCTATCCTGCACCCTTAGTCGTATCTAGGTAAGCGACCAGGGTAGCCTGAGGCGAGGTGGAGAGCAGGAGTACAGTTTCGGCTCATCTCGTAACTTTTACACTATATGAGGTTGAGCGTCCTCCCTCTGAACTTTAGCCTAAATGATTCTTATCTTCACAGACCTATCCTGCACCCTTGGTTGTATCTCGGTAAGCGACCAGGGTAGCCTGAGGCGAGGTGGAGAGTAGGAGTACAGTTTCGGCTCATCTCGTAACTTTTACACTATATGAGGGTGAGCGTCCTCCCTCTGAACTTTAGCCTAAATGATTCTTATCTTCACAGACCTATCATACACCCTTGGTCGTATCTCGGTAAGCGACCATGGTAGCCTGAGGCGAGGTGGAGAGTAGGAGTACAGTTTCGGCTCATCTCGTAACTTTTACACTATATGAGGGTGAGCGTCCTCCCTCTGAACTTTAGCCTAAATGATTCTTATCTTCACAGACCTATCCTGCGCCCTTGGTTGTATCTCGGTAAGCGACCGGGTAGCCTGAGGCGAGGTGGAGAGTAGGAGTACAGTTTCGGCTCATCTCGTAACTTTTACACTATATGAGGGTGAGCGTTCTCCCTCTGAACTTTAGCCTAAATGATTCTTATCTTCACAGACCTATCCTGCGCCCTTGGTTGTATCTCGGTAAGCGACCGGGTAGCCTGAGGCGAGGTGGAGAGTAGGAGTACAGTTTCGGCTCATCTCGTAACTTTTACACTATATGAGGGTGAGCGTCCTCCCTCTGAACTTTAGCCTAAATGATTCTTATCTTCACAGACCTATCCTGCGCCCTTGGTTGTATCTCGGTAAGCGACCGGGTAGCCTGAGGCGAGGTGGAGAGTAGGAGTACAGTTTCGGCTCATCTCGTAACTTTTACACTATATGAGGGTGAGCGTTCTCCCTCTGAACTTTAGCCTAAATGATTCTTATCTTCACAGACCTATCCTGCGCCCTTGGTTGTATCTCGGTAAGCGACCGGGTAGCCTGAGGCGAGGTGGAGAGTAGGAGTACAGTTTCGGCTCATCTCGTAACTTTTACACTATATGAGGGTGAGCGTCCTCCCTCTGAACTTTAGCCTAAATGATTCTTATCTTCACAGACCTATCATACACCCTTGGTCGTATCTCGGTAAGCGACCATGGTAGCCTGAGGCGAGGTGGAGAGTAGGAGTACAGTTTCGGCTCATCTCGTAACTTTTACACTATATGAGGGTGAGCGTCCTCCCTCTGAACTTTAGCCTAAATGATTCTTATCTTCACAGACCTATCCTGCGCCCTTGGTTGTATCTCGGTAAGCGACCGGGTAGCCTGAGGCGAGGTGGAGAGTAGGAGTACAGTTTCGGCTCATCTCGTAACTTTTACACTATATGAGGGTGAGCGTTCTCCCTCTGAACTTTAGCCTAAATGATTCTTATCTTCACAGACCTATCCTGCGCCCTTGGTTGTATCTCGGTAAGCGACCGGGTAGCCTGAGGCGAGGTGGAGAGTAGGAGTACAGTTTCGGCTCATCTCGTAACTTTTACACTATATGAGGGTGAGCGTCCTCCCTCTGAACTTTAGCCTAAATGATTCTTATCTTCACAGACCTATCATACACCCTTGGTCGTATCTCGGTAAGCGACCATGGTAGCCTGAGGCGAGGTGGAGAGTAGGAGTACAGTTTCGGCTCATCTCGTAACTTTTACACTATATGAGGGTGAGCGTTCTCCCTCTGAACTTTAGCCTAAATGATTCTTATCTTCACAGACCTATCCTGCGCCCTTGGTTGTATCTCGGTAAGCGACCGGGTAGCCTGAGGCGAGGTGGAGAGTAGGAGTACAGTTTCGGCTCATCTCGTAACTTTTACACTATATGAGGGTGAGCGTTCTCCCTCTGAACTTTAGCCTAAATGATTCTTATCTTCACAGACCTATCCTGCGCCCTTGGTCGTATCTCGGTAAGCGACCGGGTAGCCTGAGGCGAGGTGGAGAGTAGGAGTACAGTCTCGGCTCATCTCGTAACTTTTACACTATATGAGGGTGTGCGTTCTCCCTCTGAACTTTAGCCTAAATGATTCTTATCTTCACAGACCTATCATACACCCTTGGTCGTATCTCGGTAAGCGACCATGGTAGCCTGAGGCGAGGTGGAGAGTAGGAGTACAGTTTCGGCTCATCTCGTAACTTTTACACTATATGAGGGTGAGCGTTCTCCCTCTGAACTTTAGCCTAAATGATTCTTATCTTCACAGACCTATCCTGCGCCCTTGGTTGTATCTCGGTAAGCGACCGGGTAGCCTGAGGCGAGGTGGAGAGTAGGAGTACAGTCTCGGCTCATCTCGTAACTTTTACACTATATGAGGGTGAGCGTCCTCCCTCTGAACTTTAGCCTAAATGATTCTTATCTTCACTGACCTATCATACACCCTTGGTTGTATCTCGGTAAGCGACCAGGGTAGCCTGAGGCGAGGTGGAGAGTAGGAGTACAGTTTCGGCTCATCTCGGAACATTTACACTATATGAGGATGAGCGTCCGCCCTCTGAACTTTAGCTTAAATGATTCTTATCTTCACTGACCTATCCTGCACCCTTGGTTGAATCCCGGTAAGCGACCAGGGTAGCCTGAGGCGAGGTGGAGAGTAGGAGTACAGTTTCGGCTCATCTCGGAACATTTACACTATATTAGGATGAGCGTCCGCCCTCTGAACTTTAGCTTAAATGATTCTTATCTTCACTGACCTATCCTGCACCCTTGGTTGTATCTCGGTAGGCGACCAGGGTAGCCTGAGGCGAGGTGGAGAGTAGGAGTACAGTTTCGGCTCATCTCGTAACTTTTACACTATATGAGGGTGAGCGTTCTCCCCCTGAACTTTACCCTAAATGATTCTTATCTTCACAGACCTATCCTGCACCCTTGGTTGTATCTCGGTAAGCGACCAGGGTAGCCTGAGGCGAGGTGGAGAGTAGGAGTACAGTTTCGGCTCATCTCGTAACTTTTACACTATATGAGGGTGAGCGTCCTCCCTCTGAACTTTAGCCTAAATGATTCTTATCTTCACAGACCTATCTTGTACCCTTGGTTGTATCTCGGTAAGCGACCAGGGTAGCCTGAGGCGAGGTGGAGAGGAGGAGTACAGTTTCGGCTCATCTCGTAACTTTTACACTATATGAGGGTGAGCGTCCTCCCTCTGAACTTTAGCCTAAATGATTCTTATCTTCACAGACCTATCTTGCACCCTTGGTTGTATCTCGGTAAGCGACCAGGGTAGCCTGAGGCGAGGTGGAGAGTAGGAGTACAGTTTCGGCTCATATCGTTACTTTTACACTATATGAGGGTGAGCGTTCTCCCCCTGAACTTTAGCCTAAATGATTCTTATCTTCACAGACCTATCTTGCACCCTTGGTTGTATCTCGGTAAGCGACCAGGGTAGCCTGAGGCGAGGTGGAGAGTAGGAGTACAGTTTCGGCTCATATCGTTACTTTTACACTATATGAGGGTGAGCGTTCTCCCCCTGAACTTTAGCCTAAATGATTCTTATCTTCACAGACCTATCATACACCCTTGGTTGTATCTCGGTAAGGGACCAGGGTAGCCTGAGGCGAGGTGGAGAGTAGGAGTACAGTTTCGGCTCATCTCGTAACTTTTACACTATATGAGGGTGAGCGTTCTCCCTCTGAACTTTAGCCTAAATGATTCTTATCTTCACAGACCTATCCTGCACCCTTAGTCGTATCTAGGTAAGCGACCAGGGTAGCCTGAGGCGAGGTGGAGAGCAGGAGTACAGTTTCGGCTCATCTCGTAACTTTTACACTATATGAGGTTGAGCGTCCTCCCTCTGAACTTTAGCCTAAATGATTCTTATCTTCACAGACCTATCCTGCACCCTTGGTTGTATCTCGGTAAGCGACCAGGGTAGCCTGAGGCGAGGTGGAGAGTAGGAGTACAGTTTCGGCTCATCTCGTAACTTTTACACTATATGAGGGTGAGCGTCCTCCCTCTGAACTTTAGCCTAAATGATTCTTATCTTCACAGACCTATCATACACCCTTGGTCGTATCTCGGTAAGCGACCATGGTAGCCTGAGGCGAGGTGGAGAGTAGGAGTACAGTTTCGGCTCATCTCGTAACTTTTACACTATATGAGGGTGAGCGTCCTCCCTCTGAACTTTAGCCTAAATGATTCTTATCTTCACAGACCTATCCTGCGCCCTTGGTTGTATCTCGGTAAGCGACCGGGTAGCCTGAGGCGAGGTGGAGAGTAGGAGTACAGTTTCGGCTCATCTCGTAACTTTTACACTATATGAGGGTGAGCGTTCTCCCTCTGAACTTTAGCCTAAATGATTCTTATCTTCACAGACCTATCCTGCGCCCTTGGTTGTATCTCGGTAAGCGACCAGGGTAGCCTGAGGCGAGGTGGAGAGTAGGAGTACAGTTTCGGCTCATCTCGGAACATTTACACTATATGAGGATGAGCGTCCGCCCTCTGAACTTTAGCTTAAATGATTCTTATCTTCACTGACCTATCCTGCACCCTTGGTTGAATCCCGGTAAGCGACCAGGGTAGCCTGAGGCGAGGTGGAGAGTAGGAGTACAGTTTCGGCTCATCTCGGAACATTTACACTATATGAGGATGAGCGTCCGCCCTCTGAACTTTAGCTTAAATGATTCTTATCTTCACTGACCTATCCTGCACCCTTGGTTGTATCTCGGTAGGCGACCAGGGTAGCCTGAGGCGAGGTGGAGAGTAGGAGTACAGTTTCGGCTCATCTCGTAACTTTTACACTATATGAGGGTGAGCGTTCTCCCCCTGAACTTTACCCTAAATGATTCTTATCTTCACAGACCTATCCTGCACCCTTGGTTGTATCTCGGTAAGCGACCAGGGTAGCCTGAGGCGAGGTGGAGAGTAGGAGTACAGTTTCGGCTCATCTCGTAACTTTTACACTATATGAGGGTGAGCGTCCTCCCTCTGAACTTTAGCCTAAATGATTCTTATCTTCACAGACCTATCTTGTACCCTTGGTTGTATCTCGGTAAGCGACCAGGGTAGCCTGAGGCGAGGTGGAGAGGAGGAGTACAGTTTCGGCTCATCTCGTAACTTTTACACTATATGAGGGTGAGCGTCCTCCCTCTGAACTTTAGCCTAAATGATTCTTATCTTCACAGACCTATCTTGCACCCTTGGTTGTATCTCGGTAAGCGACCAGGGTAGCCTGAGGCGAGGTGGAGAGTAGGAGTACAGTTTCGGCTCATATCGTTACTTTTACACTATATGAGGGTGAGCGTTCTCCCCCTGAACTTTAGCCTAAATGATTCTTATCTTCACAGACCTATCCTGAACCCTTGGTTGTATCTCGGTAAGGGACCAGGGTAGCCTGAGGCGAGGTGGAGAGTAGGAGTACAGTTTCGGCTCATCTCGTAACTTTTACAATATATGAGGGTGGGCGTTCTCCCTCTGAACTTTAGCCTAAATGATTCTTATCTTCACTGACCTATCATACACCCTTGGTTGTATCTCGGTAAGGGACCAGGGTAGCCTGAGGCGAGGTGGAGAGTAGGAGTACAGTTTCGGCTCATCTCGTAACTTTTACACTATATGAGGGTGAGCGTTCTCCCTCTGAACTTTAGCCTAAATGATTCTTATCTTCACAGACCTATCCTGCACCCTTAGTCGTATCTAGGTAAGCGACCAGGGTAGCCTGAGGCGAGGTGGAGAGCAGGAGTACAGTTTCGGCTCATCTCGTAACTTTTACACTATATGAGGTTGAGCGTCCTCCCTCTGAACTTTAGCCTAAATGATTCTTATCTTCACAGACCTATCCTGCACCCTTGGTTGTATCTCGGTAAGCGACCAGGGTAGCCTGAGGCGAGGTGGAGAGTAGGAGTACAGTTTCGGCTCATCTCGTAACTTTTACACTATATGAGGGTGAGCGTCCTCCCTCTGAACTTTAGCCTAAATGATTCTTATCTTCACAGACCTATCATACACCCTTGGTCGTATCTCGGTAAGCGACCATGGTAGCCTGAGGCGAGGTGGAGAGTAGGAGTACAGTTTCGGCTCATCTCGTAACTTTTACACTATATGAGGGTGAGCGTCCTCCCTCTGAACTTTAGCCTAAATGATTCTTATCTTCACAGACCTATCCTGCGCCCTTGGTTGTATCTCGGTAAGCGACCGGGTAGCCTGAGGCGAGGTGGAGAGTAGGAGTACAGTTTCGGCTCATCTCGTAACTTTTACACTATATGAGGGTGAGCGTTCTCCCTCTGAACTTTAGCCTAAATGATTCTTATCTTCACAGACCTATCCTGCGCCCTTGGTTGTATCTCGGTAAGCGACCGGGTAGCCTGAGGCGAGGTGGAGAGTAGGAGTACAGTTTCGGCTCATCTCGTAACTTTTACACTATATGAGGGTGAGCGTCCTCCCTCTGAACTTTAGCCTAAATGATTCTTATCTTCACAGACCTATCCTGCGCCCTTGGTTGTATCTCGGTAAGCGACCGGGTAGCCTGAGGCGAGGTGGAGAGTAGGAGTACAGTTTCGGCTCATCTCGTAACTTTTACACTATATGAGGGTGAGCGTTCTCCCTCTGAACTTTAGCCTAAATGATTCTTATCTTCACAGACCTATCCTGCGCCCTTGGTTGTATCTCGGTAAGCGACCGGGTAGCCTGAGGCGAGGTGGAGAGTAGGAGTACAGTTTCGGCTCATCTCGTAACTTTTACACTATATGAGGGTGAGCGTCCTCCCTCTGAACTTTAGCCTAAATGATTCTTATCTTCACAGACCTATCATACACCCTTGGTCGTATCTCGGTAAGCGACCATGGTAGCCTGAGGCGAGGTGGAGAGTAGGAGTACAGTTTCGGCTCATCTCGTAACTTTTACACTATATGAGGGTGAGCGTCCTCCCTCTGAACTTTAGCCTAAATGATTCTTATCTTCACAGACCTATCCTGCGCCCTTGGTTGTATCTCGGTAAGCGACCGGGTAGCATGAGGCGAGGTGGAGAGTAGGAGTACAGTTTCGGCTCATCTCGTAACTTTTACACTATATGAGGGTGAGCGTTCTCCCTCTGAACTTTAGCCTAAATGATTCTTATCTTCACAGACCTATCCTGCGCCCTTGGTTGTATCTCGGTAAGCGACCGGGTAGCCTGAGGCGAGGTGGAGAGTAGGAGTACAGTTTCGGCTCATCTCGTAACTTTTACACTATATGAGGGTGAGCGTCCTCCCTCTGAACTTTAGCCTAAATGATTCTTATCTTCACAGACCTATCATACACCCTTGGTCGTATCTCGGTAAGCGACCATGGTAGCCTGAGGCGAGGTGGAGAGTAGGAGTACAGTTTCGGCTCATCTCGTAACTTTTACACTATATGAGGGTGAGCGTTCTCCCTCTGAACTTTAGCCTAAATGATTCTTATCTTCACAGACCTATCCTGCGCCCTTGGTTGTATCTCGGTAAGCGACCGGGTAGCCTGAGGCGAGGTGGAGAGTAGGAGTACAGTTTCGGCTCATCTCGTAACTTTTACACTATATGAGGGTGAGCGTTCTCCCTCTGAACTTTAGCCTAAATGATTCTTATCTTCACAGACCTATCCTGCGCCCTTGGTCGTATCTCGGTAAGCGACCGGGTAGCCTGAGGCGAGGTGGAGAGTAGGAGTACAGTCTCGGCTCATCTCGTAACTTTTACACTATATGAGGGTGTGCGTTCTCCCTCTGAACTTTAGCCTAAATGATTCTTATCTTCACAGACCTATCATACACCCTTGGTCGTATCTCGGTAAGCGACCATGGTAGCCTGAGGCGAGGTGGAGAGTAGGAGTACAGTTTCGGCTCATCTCGTAACTTTTACACTATATGAGGGTGAGCGTTCTCCCTCTGAACTTTAGCCTAAATGATTCTTATCTTCACAGACCTATCCTGCGCCCTTGGTTGTATCTCGGTAAGCGACCGGGTAGCCTGAGGCGAGGTGGAGAGTAGGAGTACAGTCTCGGCTCATCTCGTAACTTTTACACTATATGAGGGTGAGCGTCCTCCCTCTGAACTTTAGCCTAAATGATTCTTATCTTCACTGACCTATCATACACCCTTGGTTGTATCTCGGTAAGCGACCAGGGTAGCCTGAGGCGAGGTGGAGAGTAGGAGTACAGTTTCGGCTCATCTCGGAACATTTACACTATATGAGGATGAGCGTCCGCCCTCTGAACTTTAGCTTAAATGATTCTTATCTTCACTGACCTATCCTGCACCCTTGGTTGAATCCCGGTAAGCGACCAGGGTAGCCTGAGGCGAGGTGGAGAGTAGGAGTACAGTTTCGGCTCATCTCGGAACATTTACACTATATGAGGATGAGCGTCCGCCCTCTGAACTTTAGCTTAAATGATTCTTATCTTCACTGACCTATCCTGCACCCTTGGTTGTATCTCGGTAGGCGACCAGGGTAGCCTGAGGCGAGGTGGAGAGTAGGAGTACAGTTTCGGCTCATCTCGTAACTTTTACACTATATGAGGGTGAGCGTTCTCCCCCTGAACTTTACCCTAAATGATTCTTATCTTCACAGACCTATCCTGCACCCTTGGTTGTATCTCGGTAAGCGACCAGGGTAGCCTGAGGCGAGGTGGAGAGTAGGAGTACAGTTTCGGCTCATCTCGTAACTTTTACACTATATGAGGGTGAGCGTCCTCCCTCTGAACTTTAGCCTAAATGATTCTTATCTTCACAGACCTATCTTGTACCCTTGGTTGTATCTCGGTAAGCGACCAGGGTAGCCTGAGGCGAGGTGGAGAGGAGGAGTACAGTTTCGGCTCATCTCGTAACTTTTACACTATATGAGGGTGAGCGTCCTCCCTCTGAACTTTAGCCTAAATGATTCTTATCTTCACAGACCTATCTTGCACCCTTGGTTGTATCTCGGTAAGCGACCAGGGTAGCCTGAGGCGAGGTGGAGAGTAGGAGTACAGTTTCGGCTCATATCGTTACTTTTACACTATATGAGGGTGAGCGTTCTCCCCCTGAACTTTAGCCTAAATGATTCTTATCTTCACAGACCTATCTTGCACCCTTGGTTGTATCTCGGTAAGCGACCAGGGTAGCCTGAGGCGAGGTGGAGAGTAGGAGTACAGTTTCGGCTCATATCGTTACTTTTACACTATATGAGGGTGAGCGTCCTCCCTCTGAACTTTAGCCTAAATGATTCTTATCTTCACAGACCTATCTTGTACCCTTGGTTGTATCTCGGTAAGGGACCAGGGTAGCCTGAGGCGAGGTGGAGAGGAGGAGTACAGTTTCGGCTCATATCGTTACTTTTACACTATATGAGGGTGAGCGTCCTCCCTCTGAACTTTAGCCTAAATGATTCTTATCTTCACAGACCTATCTTGTACCCTTGGTTGTATCTCGGTAAGAGACCAGGGTAGCCTGAGGCGAGGTGGAGAGTAGGAGTACAGTTTCGGCTCATATCGTTACTTTTACACTATATGAGGGTGAGCGTCCTCCCTCTGAACTTTAGCCTAAATGATTCTTATCTTCACAGACCTATCTTGCACCCTTGGTTGTATCTCGGTAAGGGACCAGGGTAGCCTGAGGCGAGGTGGAGAGTAGGAGTACAGTTTCGGCTCATCTCGTAACTTTTACACTATATGAGGGTGAGCGTCCTCCCTCTGAACTTTAGCCTAAATGATTCTTATCTTCACGGACCTATCCTGCACCCTTGGTTGTATCTCGGTAAGGGACCAGGGTAGCCTGAGGCGAGGTGGAGAGTAGGAGTACAGTTTCGGCTCATCTCGGAACTTTTACACTATATGAGGGTGAGCGTCCTCCCTCTGAACTTTAGCCTAAATGATTCTTATCTTCACAGACCTATCTTGTACCCTTGGTTGTATCTCGGTAAGCGACCAGGGTAGCCTGAGGCGAGGTGGAGAGTAGGAGTACAGTTTCGGCTCATCTCGGAACTTTTACACTATATGAGGGTGAGCGTCCTCCCTCTGAACTTTAGCCTAAATGATTCTTATCTTCACAGACCTATCTTGTACCCTTGGTTGTATCTCGGTAAGGGACCAGGGTAGCCTGAGGCGAGGTGGAGAGTAGGAGTACAGTTTCGGCTCATCTCGGAACTTTTACACTATATGAGGGTGAGCGTCCTCCCTCTGAACTTTAGCCTAAATGATTCTTATCTTCACAGACCTATCTTGTACCCTTGGTTGTATCTCGGTAAGGGACCAGGGTAGCCTGAGGCGAGGTGGAGAGTAGGAGTACAGTTTCGGCTCATCTCGTAACTTTTACACTATATGAGGGTGAGTGTTCTCCCTCTGAACTTTAGCCTAAATGATTCTTATCTTCACAGACCTATCTTGTACCCTTGGTTGTATCTCGGTAAGCGACCAGGGTAGCCTGAGGCGAGGTGGAGAGTAGGAGTACAGTTTCGGCCCATCTCGTAACTTTTACACTATATGAGGGTGAGCGTCCTCCCTCTGAACTTTAGCCTAAATGATTCTTATCTTCACAGACCTATCCTGCACCCTTGGTTGTATCTCGGTAAGCGACCAGGGTAGCCTGAGGCGAGGTGGAGAGTAGGAGTACAGTTTCGGCTCATATCGTTACTTTTACACTATATGAGGGTGAGCGTTCTCCCCCTGAACTTTACCCTAAATGATTCTTATCTTCACAGACCTATCCTGCACCCTTGGTTGTATCTCGGTAAGCGACCAGGGTAGCCTGAGGCGAGGTGGAGAGTAGGAGTACAGTTTCGGCTCATATCGTTACTTTTACACTATATGAGGGTGAGCGTTCTCCCCCTGAACTTTACCCTAAATGATTCTTATCCTTGCAGACCTATCATGCACCCTTGGGATGACTAATGTAGGTTGAAGTAAAATACTGTTTATTTATTTATATAATCATCGACTTATTATCCTGTTACTTAAAAAATTATAAATATATATATATATATATATATATATATATATATATATATATATTGTGCTTATTATTTAATATTTCTAAATCAAATAAATGTATAAAAATTATTATAAACTAAAAATCTTTAATGAAATATTTATACTGTTGATCCGGGTCAATTGTTTATAGTTAATATTTTGTCAATAATCCCCTAATCATAAGTCCTCACTCCTTAAGATTAAAATCGGTATGTTTCGTTTTTAAATTATCTTACAACTGGAACATTAAGTTAATTTATAGAACCAGCTCAATGTGCAATATGGATTAGTGAACGTTGTCCTTTTCCAATGTTCCTAAATGATTATAAGTGTCCACTAGCTTAAAATTTTTAAGTTATGACAAAAAAGTTCAATTTTTTCAAATCCACGGTTCATCCTTTCGATTACAAAATTTTTAGAACCAGGGTCTTCCTATTGAGTATAAGAAAAGCTTTGGGCAAGGAAATGTAATCTAATATACTTCGATTAAAATTTAATACATTGTGAAATGTATTAAAGTTTTGTTTAAATCTTGCTTGACATGTGTTAAAGCACGATTTTAAAACATATTCTACCTGACTTTAGGGTTTTAGTAGGCTAAGTTTTAAATGCCACTTAAAGAACCATAAATGTTACATGGTTTCAATTTAATCCATTGCACAAATGAGATCAAGTTTAAAGAAATACCTAACCAGCTCCTTATAAAAGGAACATTCCAGCTACTGTAACCCTTTATTCACTTAAAATATTGTATTTCCCATGAACAAAACTAACGCCATCTCGGACACCAACCGCAATATTGAACATTCCTGTAGCTCAGTCCACATTCCTAAAAGATCCGACGGTTGGTTAAATCTGTGTTTTAAATTGTGTATGACTATGATTTTATTGACATGAACAAGATGATTTAATTTTACGACTTTAAATAAACAGCTTGAGGTATGAGGGAGAAGCAAAAATAATATAATCTAGTAAATAAAAAATAGAATAAGAAATATAAACATAAATAAATGCTTATAAATAATATAACTAAAGTTTATTTTGTGTTGGATTAGGTGAATGGTTATACTAATGGTAAAAATTAAAACTGAAATTCAAATATACCACATACACTGATCAAATGCGCCACCTAAAGCGGCTTTATCTGTTTAAAACAATATTAATTATTGAATTAAGAATTGATTTTATTGATTAATATAAGTAGTGTGTTTCTAGCGGTGGACATAAGTGTGAATGTCAAATTGCAACTAGGTCGAGCGACGTCTTAAATGTCAAGGTCATTCGAAAAAAAGTTTTAAAACACTAAAACGTTTTATTGCAAAGTAGAATAGTAATAAAATTACAAGTTTTCTTTTCTACTTTTCTTAAAGATAAGGGTTATATTGTTAATTTATAGATATATATCTTAATTAATTGGTGTTACTTCCATTGATTGTTGTTATTAATTACGGTCATTACAAACATTAAAAGAAATTGTACTATAATTTTACTAAGATTACATTGAAATTATTAAACCACAAACAAAATAAAAGGTGTTTCTTATTAAGTATATATGTATTTTTGCTGTCTTACTCATTAGCAACACTTATTTAAAATACATGGAAACAATTCTAGATCCTTGTCATTTATGGGGTTTCTTTCATAACTTGAGGCCTGCATGAATGACGATACGAGAGCTGCCGTCGTCACAAGCACACAAAAGCGCAACGTTTGGAGGGTGGCCAAAAACGTATTGCCAAATTCCTGGGAAATACATTTTAACTTGAGTACCATAAATGACAGAACAATCATACATAGTTATATACTTTTATTTTATAATTTTATAAGATGACAGTACTTTTCTACTGATCTAGTAAAATATTACAATAAATAGCCTTAAAAAGATGACTAATTTAATTTACGTTTAGTACGTCATATTTGAATACGAAATATCCTTTTAAAGATCTTACACGTAAAGAACGTTTTATGACCGTTTCATTTTCGAAGATGCCGACGCTGCCAGGGCTTACTTTAAGACGAATATGAATTAAGGACTAGTGTTGAATCAGTGGATGCCTCTGTAGAGATAACAAGTAATATCTTACCAGGGCCTGTGGCATTTTGAAGGTTATGAGAGAAATGAGGAGAAAGGAATATATTCCATATATGCGAGAAGAATTGGACTATTAAATCGCTTGAGGTAATCTGGGCATTGAGGTAATCGTGCTCAGATTTAATTGAAATTAATGAGATTTAAATTGATCTCATTATATACAACTTTATCGCTTGAAGTTTTATCCTGACTAATAAATAAAAAATATTTACGCTTAGAAACTTTTTCATTTTCTTGTTGTGTATTGGCATTCCTTTTTAGATCATAGAGTTTTTGAGTTAAACATAATGACAAAAGATATTTATATCGTTACAATCAGCACCTCTTTTTCTTTAAAATCGTATATGTTTCAATAAATTTGGATAGTTAGTTACCGGTACAGAAATATGAAAGTGAGCGCACGCACAAAAGTTTTGACTGCTCATTTTGCCTTCTAGCCAGTCCTTCGAAACATGCTCTGGTGACTGAACTGATATGATCAGTTATGATATGAAGAGCATGCTCTTCAGTAGTGATAACAGTAGTGTGTGAGGTTAGGAAAAAAACAAAATTAACCATGGTTAGAATTTGATTTGTATATAGTTCACTAGTGATTTATGTAGGCCAAATGTGTGTGTTATGTGTCAAAAGTAATTTTATCAACCGACAAAATCCCCTGGATGACTTACAATTTTAATTTTGGTCAACCCGCATTGTGACTGAAGATGAGCTTTCGAGTTCGAAATCGATATCACACATGCAATAATTAAAGGATTGCTAAGGTAAGGTTTTACATTATTTCTACTATAGAGAGTTATTTTATAATTCGTGGAAACAACAGCAGGTTGTTCAGAGTACGTTACTAAAACTTGAAACTCTTTGTTAAGCTATTCCGCTAAAAGCAGACTTAATCTCGAAACACTGTCTCAAGAAATATAGGGTGTTTGAAAACTCTCTAACTGAAAATATAGAGTATGTCTTAGATATTGTTCTGGGGTGTACTAAGTCGCTAATTAAACCCGGAAGTGGGTCAAATATCAGGAATGTAAATCTCACAGCCTTATAAATTTACAAATTTGTTACTTTAACGAATGTAATAATACTTAAACTTTCTAATGGGATTCGTTATGATTTTAAGGTTGATTTTCCTCAAACCTTTTCTACTTAAGGTCATAAATTATGCGTCATTATTTAGTCGTTTTGGAATGAACAGGCAAATATTTGTACAATGTAAAAATTTACAATATTTGTAAGTAAGTCACTATTATTATTATTAATATTTTTTAATACAGGTTGGCGGACCTCTTTTTTCTTTACTCGTCCACATAGACTATTGATCTGTGCGTGGATCGTATTAGACAAAGTAATGGGGTGAGCCACTACAGTACAAGGTGAAAGGTACTGATAAAAGTCACTGGCAGAACGCGGATTCGAACCCACGACATCGCTGCCATGATCCCGAAGTCCGGCGCGCTAACCATTACGCCACCGTCTCGCCCAAATTAAATTTTATTATCTATAGTTTATTTTCATTCGCTTTGGTATATTAACTTACGACATAAATAGGACAATCTATCATATTTTTATGATACAAAGTTTACTACTTTAAAATTTGACTTAGATTTTCCAAAGATGCAAAACTTAAGAACATAAGTGTGAGGTAATTGTGCGTTTATTATGTTTGCGGTCAACCTGTTTGTAATTTTCCTTTCAGTTAAAACCATGGGTTTGACTCTCTTGGTAAGAAAAATTAATGCACTTGTCACGCTTTGAAGTGACCAGGAAAAAGTTAAAGAAACACACAAAATAAACTTTTTTATCATACTGAAAGCAGAACAGCTGTTTTCTGGCTTGTAATTAGTCCACAAAGTTTGCCATAGCCTTTAAAAGTGCACCAAAAACATCTGTTAATATTTTTCGTGCACTAATCTCAAAATTTGTGTTTGTTTTAAACAAAAATTGCCTTATAACCAAAGCAAATTTTTGTCATAATGCAGAATTAGACTTTTAATCGTTAAATATATTAACTATAAAATTGTATTTTCGAGGTTATTTTTACATAGTAAGTAATATGCAGTGAAAAGTTTCTGTTGTTTACAAACAATGCTCTTTATAAAGTTTAAATTTCAAAATTCTGCCTCTCAAAATGAAAAATAGCTATTTGTGTATTAAGAGCGCAAATAAAGTCATTGCCGCTCGAGAATGTAGTTGGCCGCACGAAGCGTCAGCTGAGTGCGGCCAAACATTTCAAGAGCGGCAATGACTATTTGTGCTCGTAATACACACAATATTTTTCCTACCACCATAATTACAACCGATTAAATATATTTAATAAACGTACACAATTATATCAACTTTAAATTTAACTTCATTAACTTTCATTAACTTAATAACTGTAATAAATCGTAATCACTTGCATAGATGTGTAACCGGAAGTTAGTGTTATCAAAATACTGACCGTGAAATCAGCTGATTCAGAGCAAAGCAACTACAATTAATTTGTAATAATTATGGTGATTGTCATGTGGTTTCTGACCAATAGAAACTAGTCTGTGTTGTGACGTCACCTTCTTTACCGTTCTAACCTATTGTAGATTTAAAATAACCTTGATTTAGCGTGCGCCAATGTTCCATTACCGCTCTAGAGCGGAAAAGGACCGGAAAACGGAAATGAACTGTTTTGCGTAGGATTACAGCTGTGGCAATGTGATTATTTCCATGCAGTGGTAGGAAAAAGAATAATATTATACTTAGCAAACAGCTAAATTTTCAGACCTATGGCATAAAAATATTTCAGCAAATTTTTTAGTCTTAGGACAGAAAGAAACGGGTTTGGTACTGTTGTGAAAATAAAGAAAAAACAGGCTGATTTCGTGCAGAATGATAAAAACAAATAAGAACATTGTAAACAAAAACGACTTGTAGACTACATTTTAAATACAAGATTTTGACACTCCTTTCTTCCATTTGACTTATATATCACCTGCTTTTATAGAATACTTAAATTAAGATGGAATTAAACTATTAAAATTAAAAAGATACTAAAATTTTAGTTATTTTTTTATTAGTTATCGTATTGCAGTATGATGAAAAAGGTTGTTCATCACTCGGTCGAAAAGTGCTTTTCCTGTGCTTATTCGCGTTTCTGAGCTCGGCTTTGCTCGGTAGTAAACAGCGATTGCGCACGAAAAACAGCCACTTTCAGTCCTAGTGATGAAAACTACTATTAAATTTATAAAACCCCTAATATTGAAATCTATACATTTGTCATCAACAAACCTGCCCACAATTGCTCAAAACCATTTAATAAACTAACTCTTTGTAAATGATTAATAGTAAATCAATATTGTCCAAACAATATACTGAAAAATAATGTGCACTATTGACAACTCTATCGAAGATTTTATAATTTATTTATAAACGGTTACATATTTTTCATCACTTTGTATTTGAAAGTAGCTACTTTACGTACAGCTGAGGCCTTCAAAAGTCGTCAATTTCCAAACAGATAAAACTAGTCACCGTAAGCTGTTTTTTCCGTACATAAACATTACTTTAGGTTCAAGGAAAACAATTCTTTACCGTACAGCAACAACTCTAGTTCCCATTTTGCTCAACAGATGGACTGGAAATTTTTTATCAAGAGTAATAAAACCATAATTTTGTTTGAAATTTATTTTTAATGACAGTTATAAATTAGCATGTGTACATGTTAACAAACCGAATTAAGGCGTTATAGTAAAAAACAAAATAACTATGACGTAGAACTTCAGATTAATGTTAATCGTACAGTTTTGTTTAATGATTACATTTATTGCTTCGTTAAGTTTCTTCTGAAACCCTTCTAATTTTGTGGATGTTATTTTGTTGACTATAGCACCATCATTACCAATTTTTCGCCTTTTGTTTGATGGCCATTCGTCTTCGTCTGATGAAGGAGCTAGAACATCATCAACATTAAAAATGTTACTTTCATCGACCTCATTTTTATGGTCGTTAGACTTTACAATCATCGTTGGATTCCTATTTTAGGTTGACACCGAGGTCATCGTAGAATACATCTTAGAGTACCTCTTAGAGTAATAAGAGCAGGCCAGACAACTGAAGATCATTACGTCATATAAGTAGGCTGATGTGTTAAATAATTAGTTCCAACTCATGCTTTAGAGGGTGCTGGTTGTCCCAAAAAATCGGTAACATATAATCTTGTTTTGATTTTTCGTTGTTTGTAAACAAATAACTTAGTCATGACAGATGAAACTCCGTCGACTGACAGTAGCACATCTGTTTTTTTTACATCATATCATAACACATCAGCCTACTTATATGACGTAACGAATTTCAGTCGTTTGGCCTTCTCTTATCATTCTAGGAGGTATTGCCTCAACCAACAAAGAAGCCAAAGTGTGTCTGATTGCGTATCCTGTATACAGTTCTGGGGTTTCTAAATTCAGAAACTAAGATACTGTTTTTGATACTGATTTTATTTTGTGTACGCCAACTTGTCATTCTTGCCTTATCGATAGCTAATGAAAAACCGTTTCAAATTTTAATGTTTGGGGCGCAATGCGAAATATTTTCGAAACGGCTTGAACAGGCATTCTTCATCAGTTATAGTAAAACTTATCTTATTATGTGTTTTATCGTAATGAAGGAAAATCACAAATAAATCACCATAATCCTTTACTTCATCAACATTCACATTAGTCAAATCATCGGCACGACATGCACCAAGGATTCCCATTGCCATTACGACTTTACTCAGTAGCCAATTTTAATCTGGTGCATTTGCCATGAATTTCTGTAGCTACTTAGTTACGAAGGTCTCCAAATTTTTTGGGTTCGTAACCAACTGAAAGCCTTTTCAGGTAGGGGATTGTTTTTAGGAAATTGCTCATGTTCACATTGTGTTTGTTTTTCAACAATTTTTTACATAGAAACTTACTCCATAGGGATGATGGTTTCAAGGTCCCAGATGTTTCCTAAATACAAACGTAAATACAGGCCAACTTTTTCCAAACTTTCTTTCCAACCTTTTCTTTAGAACGCCATTGAAGAAATGCCCAGTATTCTTCCTTGCTCCTTTTTGTAGATTTACTTCAAGAAAAGACTTCGTAAGCTTTTTGGAATATTTAATCAGGAAAGCTAGTTATTTTCAATTTGTAAACAGATCATGAATTTGTAATTTTTGCTGTTAAAATAATCCGATTCTCAATCAGCTGACTTCAAAACAAATTTAATTCAGAATTTTGAATTTTTTACTTTGTCTACTGACGAAAATATCACGAATACTTCGCCTTTAAAACTTTCCCATTTTATTATTAAATATCATTGTGATGAAAAGTATTGTTCATAACTCGTCCGGAAAGCCCATTTCGGGGCTCGATAGTGTTTTCCACGCTCGTCTTCGCCTCACGCGTAAAACACTAGCTCGCCAAAATATGGGTCACTGACTAGTGGTGAAATATACTTTATTTTTATTTTACATGCAATATAATCACAATTGTAAAAACACAAGATGCTGAACAACCACAGTCGTAAATAAGAAAAATCAAGTGTCATGTTTGCTGATGCAAAGTGAATTTGAAATGAAATGAATTTTATTTATTTGAAAAGTTGTACATAAATGTGGTACAAAGGACCCATGTGCTGCAAGCACGCGTGGGTCAGAAAAAATATAAATAATGTTATATTGTCCACGTGAAATTACATTACATTACAGCAGTCTTTGAAAATTCTAAATACAGCAGACATTTCACTGACATGGAAAAATTAATCACGACTAAAGATAATAATAATAATACAAAATAAATTAAAACTCTTTTTTAAGGAGAAATAAAATACCTTTGTGAGACAAAATATAGTGCGTAACACTAACTATGCCTATACTTATATTGTACAGAGTATAATAAAAATATGATTAGAAAATGAATAGAAGTTACGAAACATTAAATTAAAATAATACCATCTTTGATTATCTTTTTGATTGAAAGTTTGAATGTTCTATTGTTCAGATTGAAATCAATATGTTTACTAAATCTATTAAAAATGTGGTGATTGATTTAAAGTGGAACTGGTTTCTGCTGGTCTGTTTGAAGCTATTTGGTACAGTTAACTGGATCAAACTTGAACTTCTTGTAAGTCTGTTATTTACTTTGACAGAGAAAAGATGGAAATATGTTTTAAAATAGTTAAAGATACTAAATAAATAAAGTTCTGAGAATTTCAAGACATTTAATTGAATAAACAATGGTTCAGCTGAGTCACTTTTTTCAATCCACAAAGGGTCCTCAAGGCCATTTTCTGAGAATTTACTATTGGTTGTAATACGGTCGGATAAGTCCCTCCCCAGTGTATTATCCCGTACCGCAAGGTTGATTCATACCAAGAAAAATATAAAATTTTTTAATGTTCCTCTTTTAGAAATTGTCTCATGTAATAAATATTTCTGTTGATTGCCCTCAGTTTTGAAATTAAATAATCCACATGACAATTCCATTTCAAGTTTTGGTCGATGATTAACCCGAGATATTTAATTTTGCTGACAATTTCAAGTTTCTGACATGTGCATTCGTATTGACAAAGAAATTTATGGCAGAAAAAGGAAAGTGTGTTTTTATTATTTTCAATTAAATGCATTTTGTATGAAAATAAAATAGACTTAGTCTTTGATGTGTTAATGATAAGTTTGTTTACTCCCACCCATTTCGACAAGACTTCTAAATCCCGATTGACACAATTTTCTAAACATTGAAAAGAGTTGCTTGTTGTTACTAATGTGATGTCATCCGCATAGGCAAGAATTTTTGAATGAAAATGTTTTTCTAATAAATCATTGATATAGATCACGAAAAATAAAGGTCCTAACACCCCTCCTTGAGGAATCCCATGGTTGGAGTATTTAGGCTGACTTAATACGTTATTTATTTTTACAACCTGTTGTCTACTTGTTAAAAAAGACTCCATCCAAGCATAAGCAGACCCAGTAACACCATAACATTTTAATTTGTACAATAAAATATTTCTGTCTACAAGGTCGAATGCTTTACTAAAGTCTACATAAGTTGCTGTTGTTGGTTTTGCATTATCCAGTGAACTAACTATATAACGAATATGCTGATCTATAGCACAATCCGAGCTCTTGCCCTCTAGAAAACCATATTGTTTTGAAGAAAATAGATTATTTGTATTAAAATATTTTACCAGCTGTTTTTGTATGCAAGTTTCAAAGATCTTAGATAGCGAATTAATTAAGCAAATTGGTCTGTAATTGGTCATACACTGTTTATTATTGGACTTAAAAACTGGAACAACACAAGCAAGTTTTAATTTTTCTGGAAATGAGCTTTGCATTACTGATAAATTAAAGAGATGGGTGATAACAGGAGCTAAACAATGCACATTATTTTTTATAGTTTCGATACCAACACCATCAGGACCAGGACTTTTTACTTTCTCCCTCTATACCATAGTATATGGAGAAAGTATTGTTTTCGTCAAAATTTTCGAATTTGAGTTGTTGATGGATTTATCCATTTTGGTTCCCCCTGAGCCCAAAAAAGTGGTTTTCGGAGTGATGTCTGTCTGTCTGTGTGTGTGTGTGTGTGTGTGTGTGTGTGTGTGTGTGTGTGTGTGTGTGTGTGTGTGTGTGTGTGTGTGTGTGTGTGTGTGTGTGTCAGGATGTAAACAGAGCTAGAGAATGCCCTAATGGTCCGATTTTAATTAAATTTGGTACATAGGTCCAAATCCACAATAATTCCAGGCGTTTTTTCATTTTTTTGAATTTTTGATTTTTAAGGGTATTTTACCCCCAAAAACCCTCAAAAATCATCAAAAATCTAAATTTCTCAAAAACGGCTCTAACGATTTTGATTAAAATTTTGTGGTTTATTAAGCTTAAAATGGTGAATAAAATGACACCACCCGCATCTCCGGGAAAACTCGCGTTCAAAAGTTATAGAGTAAAAAGTGTTTCAAAAATCAATTTTTTGGATTTTCAAAATAGCTGTTGTCTTGAAATAAATTTTACTTATCACCATTAAATCAAGCTCAAAAAACTAAATAATCCAGTATTTTAAATTAATGCTCTACGTCAAGTGGTTGTGGAGAAAATTCAATTTTTCGTTTAGCGGTAAACGCAGTACGTTGTTAAAAGTCACGCGCGTAGGGTCAAACGAGCGCTGCTCAGCCGGTAGCTATCCGACTGAGTCATCAAGACATTAATGTTTGAAGCTTTTAACATCTTTTTTACATTGTTGGGAGAAAGTATGTGTCAGTTAACTGATACCGTTTATTTTATTTTTCATACCTAGAATTATTTTAATCATCTCATCAGTTGTTAGGACGTTAATCTCAAAACGTGAGCAGACGTGAACAAAACCGTATTAGTAAATGAATGAGTTAGTTCTTGATGTTCTTGATGCAGATAAATGAAGATTAAGATGCAGATAATAGTTCCTGCAGATTAATGTTTGTACTCGGAGAACACTAAATGTTTAACTGAGCGGATAAATGAAGCAAATATAACATAAAGCAAGATAAAATTAATAGTATCAGTGATTACGAAAAAAAAACTTTTTGCCATTATAAATGCTAAAATTAAACAGTTTTTTCCTACTTAGTTTGATAATGGCAAATGTTTACAATAGCAAAGAAATTACAAAGAAAGCTCAACAAGAGGCCAGAACAAAGCGGCCGCGCGAAGAAACACAATAGCGTTTTTGTTTGTCGGGTCGTGTTTATTCGCGTTATTGTTTGCTAACCTTCAATATTACACTCTAACTTTGTTTCTTCTCATTGTATTATTATGTTTAAAAAGGGTCCATTAAAAAATTACTTTCCAAAGTTATAATTTTTTCTCTTACCTCCTATTATTACAATAAGTTCGTTTCTAAAGCATGGCCAACTCACTCATTTCGGTTTATAATTTAATAATGTTTACATTATACAACTTTTGGTTAATAGGGACCCAAGAAATATAGCAGAGGTTCAGGTCAATAAATGAAACCAGTAGTTGAATGAGGCAGATATTAAGGAGTCTCAAGTCTCAGTAATTTCCCCAAGGGCGGTCGTTATATCCGCAGCCCTCAGATATTTCCAATATTTTATAAATATTTTATTACACTACCGTCCACTCAAAGTCATAAAGTATTCCATAGATCCCATGTAAATACGGTGTTCTTATTGCAAAATATATAGTGCGGTATTAAAATAATTTTCATCTATTTTAGAGCCATGGACTGAATTATGTTTCTTTTTCCTAGTTCTTCGCATTTTTCCTTCCAATATTTTATTGTTATCCAGTTTTATTTACAATAACATGAATTTGCACAAAGTGGCTTTACTTTTTACTATATCCTAAAAAACGTTAAAAACAAGTTAACATTACTTTAGTCAATGATGTAAATAAAAATTGAAATTGGCAGGCGTCGTTGCTAGTCCCGTGCCTCTTCGCCTCCCAATCTAGGTACTTTAAGCAAAGTCGTAGTCGCTGTGGGTACTTTCTCCCCAAGGATTCGTAGCTACGGATTGTCCTCTCCTTAAAAAAAGTCGGCAATTATATACCAATGCGCCATCCCGGAGTCATTCTGCGACTTGAGGGGCACATGAACTGGGAACAACAGCACGTCATAATCGGTTATCTTGATTTTCTTTGTCCAGCATTTTTGTGGTTGGAGAATTGTAAACCCTTAAAACCCCAGGACTATTTTTTACCGGTCTCTTAAAAGAACTAGGAAGTCTTCAAAGCTTAATTTTTTTTTAATTATCTTGGAATAAAACAATGATACATGCAATATTTGACATTCCAATGCACCTCAAGGGCGTATAGTTGATGTAAAAGTAAAGTTGTCTATTATAGAACCTCGCATTTCTAAAAAGGAAGATCAGGTAAAAGCAAAAATTTAGAAGTACTTACACGTGTCGACCGTCGTCTTCTTATAATGTTGTTTTGTGTTTTTAAGTTTCCTTCTTCTGGGAGACATTTCTTCTTCTTATTCTTCTTGGAGTGTGATCATCTGGGTTATCCTTTTCTCTTGGATGTTTTCTTTTTCTTTTGCTTCTCTTTTAGAGAAAAAGTATCTGTGGACCAAGCATTGCCTTGTTACACTCAAACAATTCTTTGTGGTCATGGTAATATCAGTCTTAGACTGTGCGCTAATATGCCAAGAACAAAATGCTTTTTTTTCTTTTAAGGCGATCACGTTCACTCTGCTCACTCACCTTTCTGGATGTTTTATTGTTGGACTAAGGGTGCTACAATCTGGCATGAGTTTGTTTAAACTGTAACACGTGGATTTTACCTTTACGGTTTTGCTGCTAATTCTTTTGTTTTAAAATTTTATTGCAATTATACAAATTGCTTGGTTGTTTTCTCCTTTTACTTTACTTTTGTTTCACTAAACAGTCATAATCAATATTATAAACCACTATTTGAATGGCTCCCGCCACAAATGTTTTTTGCGAAAAAATAAAAAATTTATAGGAAGAGGGCAAATTCTAAAAACATACAAAATTCATGAGTTGTTATGTTTCTCCTTCATATAACTATAAAACAGTATGAATTGACATTATAAGTAATACAACAATATCAATTGTAGGAAATACTGTATACTCCTCGCGCTGGAGTATAGTTGGCTAGTCGTTATGTAACTTAATCATTAATTCATTATATATTTTTCTCCATAATTCTTCTTCACTCAAAATTTTTAAAATAGACATGTAACAAGCAGTGCAAGAGGAATTCGTGTTATGCATCCCCACACACATATGCATTAACATAGTTTAAGACTGTTTGAGACCAAACCTAGTTATACCGGTACCAAGTTTTTTTCGAAGCTTCCAAGAGATATTCAAGAAATTGAGGATTTTAATACATTTAAGAGAGAACTGAAGGAACATCTGCTCAACATGTGCTACTATGAGCTACCTGATTTTTCCTAAAAACCATTTCCGTACCCTACTTTGCACTACCTAAACCCAAACCCAAACACCTGGTTGGACAAGGCCAAATTCGGCTGCCTACATCATGACGGGTCCCATGCCTAATCGGGTCTCTACGGGACAGACTGCGGAGGTAACAGGTAACAGAATTTGTCAATGAACAACTTAGTTCTTGATGCATAAACATGCGAAAGAGTTCCTGCATATTAATGTTTGTAGTCTGAGAACACTAAATGTCAAATGTTTAACTGAGCAGATAAAAAGAGCAAATATAACATAAACCCAGAGAATTAATCGTAACAGTGATTACAACAACAAAAACACACTTTTTGCCATTATACATTCTAAAATTAAACAGTTTTTTCCTACTTAGTGGCAAATGTTTACAATACCAAAGAAATCATAAAGAAATCTCTACAAGAGGCCAGAACAAAGCGGCCGCGCGGAGAAACACAATAGCGTTTTCATCACACTACATCGATATCACCTGTTTTCGACCCTCGTTTCTACCGTCGAAACACCTATTTTGCCGGCCTAGGCCGGCAAAATTTTCCGGCCTAGGCCTGCAAAATCAGCTGGCCTAGACCTTACATAAAAACATTCACAACACGTCGTACCACAAAAACATGTGACTGCAACAATGAAATGAATTGGTTGCCTAGCAACCGGAAACACATTGCATCCTGCTAGATTAGGTTAGTAGTTATGCTTGGCTTAGTTGTTTGGCTCTGAATAAAATATTTTTTCATTAGTATAATATTTATTGCATTGTGTAGTGTGATGAAAAATATCGTTCGTAACTCGGGCCGAAAGCGTTTTGCCAACCCTCGATGGTTTCAAGTTCTCGACTTCGTCTCAAACTTGAAACACGATCTCGGGGCCGGCAAAACGCCACTTTCGGCCCTTGTGACGAAATATACTATTTTGTTTGTCGGGTCGTGTTTATTCGCGTTATTGTTTGCTGACCTTCAATATTACACTCTAACGTTGTTTCTTCTCATTGTATTATTATGTTTAAAAAGGGTCCATTAGAAAAAGACTTTCCAAAGCTATAATTTTTCCTCTTACCTTGTGTCATTAAAATAAGTTCGATTCTAAAGGATTGCCAACTCTCTCATTTTGGTTTATAATTTAATAATGTTTACATTAGACAACTTTTGGTTAATAGTGACCCAAGAAATATAGCAGAGGTTCAGGTCAATAAATGTGTGGGAACACATGTTACGTTGCCTAGCAACAGTTTTTGTCGAAAGAAAGGTTTTGTTTTGAGTAGTTGGGAGAATAGATTAGATTGACCTGTTACATCTTGTGACTCAATAAATGAAGTTTCCTGTAATAGTCGTCTCGTTATTCCCTCTCCCAAATTGGTGACCCCTCGTAAAACACATTTTTCTAGTACAACAAACTCTACCGTATCATGTCCCTGGAAGACCTTCAAGCTCAACTCACGGCTCTGCAAGAGGAAACTGGTCAATTGAGCGCTGATGTTCGTCGCAGCAATGACACAGGTACTGCTTCAATTCATCGCGTAGCAGTGAAATTGCCACCATTCTGGGCAGATCGACCAAGCTTATGGTTTGCTCAAGCCGATTCCCAGTTCGCCATCTCGGGCATTACAAGCGATGACACCCGTTTTCACTATGTCGTGTCTCAACTCGAAACTCGTTATGCAGCGGAAGTTGAGGACATCATTACTAACCCTCCAGAGAAAGACCGCTACAAGACCCTGCGAACCAAACTCGTCGAGAGACTCTCTGCCAGCGAGGAACAACGTGTTAGGCAACTTATCGGCGAAGAAGACATCGGTGATCGAAAACCGTCGCAGTTCCTTCGACACCTTCGCTCACTGGTTGGGACTACACAAGTTCAAGATACCTTCCTCCGAACACTGTGGCTACGCCGTCTCCCGCAGCATGTCCAAGCCATCCTTACGGCCCAGAATGAACTGCCTGTCGACAGACTAGCGGAAATAGCCGACAAGATCGTGGAGGTGTCACCGGTCTTTTCACCAGTGACTGTCAGTGCTGCGAAAAAAGTCATGGATACACGAATGGAAGATAAGGAAGAGCTATCCACTGTCGTCACCCAGCTCGCCCGACGATTGGACGCACTTGAAGCCTCTTTCAGGCAACATCGCTCTCGCTCCCATAGTCGCCATAGATCTAACTCTACCTCCGAGACGCAATCGCCATTGGGAAATCGTTTGTGTTGGTATCATGCAAAATTTGGCGAAAAGGCCAAGAAGTGCACATCACCTTGTTCAAATCAGGGAAACGCCAAGCCTGTGACGGCGGCAACAGACTGTCATGACCATAGCCGCCGAATTTTCGTCTCTGACACTACCACAAAACTGCGATTCCTAGTGGATACTGGCTCGGATATATCATGCTACCCACGACGCCTCCTTCGGGATCGACGCTCGCCAACTAACCTCGAACTTAGCGCTGCTAACGGCACTACAATCAAGACATACGGTGCCTACAACTTAACCCTCAATCTAGGACTTCGCCGAAGCTTTATTTGGCAATTTACTATTGCTGATGTGAGTGTCCCCATCATTGGATCGGATTTCCTCAGCCACTACAACCTGCTTCCAGACTGCCGACGGATGCGTCTCATTGATGCCACTACGGGTCTCTGCACTGATGGACAACTTTCAGGAATCAGACAAAGCAGCGTAAAATCAGTTGTATCCACGTCTCCATTCTCCAGAATTCTCCTGGAGTTCCCCGAGATCACTCGTCCACCTGGTCTGCCTCGTGAGGTGAAGCACAAGACACTTCATCATATTCGGACAACTCCTGGACCGCCAACTTCGTGCCGACCAAGACGCCTCGCACCTGAGAAGTTGACCATCGCTAAGCGTGAGTTCGCCGAGATGACACGTGTGGGTACAGCACGACCATCAGACAGTCCCTGGGCGTCTCCGCTACATTTGGCTCCAAAAGGCGAAAACGGATGGCGTCCCTGTGGAGACTACCGTGCTCTGAACGCCCGCACGATTCCCGACAGGTACCCTGTACGGCACATCAACGATTTTTCCCAGGTTCTCTCAGGTAGCACCATATTTTCAACTATAGATTTAGTTAAGGCATATCAACAAATTCCGGTTAACCCAGATGACATTTGCAAAACAGCTATCACTACACCATTTGGACTTTACGAATTCCCATTTATGACCTTTGGCCTGCGAAATGCTGGTCAAACTTTTCAAAGGTTTATAGACGAAGTTACGTTCGGCTTAGACTTTTGTTTCGCTTATATAGACGACATTCTAGTTTTCTCAAAGACTGTAGAGGAACATGAAAAACACCTAAAAACGTTATTTCAACGCCTCTCAGAGTATGGGGTTGTATTGAACTCCTCTAAATGTGTTTTTGGCGAACAACAAGTAACATTTTTAGGGTATAGAGTGTCAGTTTCAGGTATTTCCCCACCTCAGGAACGCATTACTGCGCTCCAGGAGTACCCGTTACCACAGACTATGCGAGGACTTCGTCGATTTCTGGGAATGATGAACTTCTATCGCAGATTTTTGCTCCATGCTGCAGAGCATCAAGCACCTCTACATTCTATACTCAGTGGATCAAACTCGACAGGTTCACGTCCTGTTCCATGGACCCCTGAGCTGGAAGACGCTTTTAAGTCTTGTAAGTCTAGTCTCTCATCAATGACTCTCTTATTTCATCCTAAGCCCAATGCTCCACTAGGACTTTTTACTGATGCTTCTAATGTGTCTGTCGGAGCATGCCTTCAACAATATGTGGACGATTCATGGCAACCCCTTGGTTTTTTTCTCAAAGAAATTATCACCCAAACAGAGCAGTTGGCCAGCATATTACCGAGAACTTCTCGCTGTTTATGAAGCGGTGCAGCATTTCCGCCATCTGTTGGAAACTACATCATTCACCATTTTCACCGATCACAAGCCAATTACATTTGCTTTCAGCCAAAAACGTGACAAACTTCCTCCAGTACAGTTAAATCAACTAGCTTTCATATCTCCATTCACAACCGACATACGACACATTTCAGGATCAGCCAACATAGTTGCTGATACACTCTCTCGCGTTGAGGCTTTGTCAAACATTTCCTCCATTATAGTAGATGCCAATACTATAGCGCAATTTCAAGCAAATGACCCTGAAATTCAAAGAATCTTAAATGGTGATGTTAAAGATTCATCACTTAGTTTGACAGGTGTAAAAATACCAGGAACAGACCTTGTAATATACTGCGAAACATCTTCTAATCAACGTCCATTTGTCCCGGAAACACTTAGACGTAAAGTTTTTGACTCACTACACAATCTAAGTCACCCTGGTGCTAAGGCATCTGCCAAACTGGTCTCACAACGTTACGTGTGGCCCCGTATACAGCAAGATTGTCGTAACTGGGCTCGTGCGTGTCAACTGTGCCAAAAATCCAAGGTTTCACGACATGTTTATTCTCCTCTGGGAGAATTTCCATCCCCTTCAGCTCGTTTTGAACACATTCATGTTGATCTCATCGGACCACTTCCTCCAGCTGGACCATACAAATACTGTCTTACGGTCGTCGACCGATACACTAGATGGCCTGAAGTATATCCTCTTCAACAAATAACCACTGAAGAAGTTGCACAATCTCTTGTGACCTGCTGGTTTTCGCGTTTCGGCTCACCTGCACGGATCACTACTGATCAAGGTCGTCAGTTTGAGTCCGCTCTATTTCGTGCTCTTGGCGGTACATTTGGTTCAGAGCGACATCGAACCTGCAGTTATCACCCCTATGCTAATGGCATGGTCGAGCGGTTCCATCGGCAACTCAAGGCTGCCCTTATGTGCCATCCCGATTCATCATGGCTGGAGGCTCTCCCTCTCGTCCTTCTAGGAATTCGAAGCGCCTTCCGCGAAGACTTGCAAGCGTCATCAGCAGAACTTGTATATGGACAGCCACTGCGTTTGCCTGGTGAATTTTTCGTTCCTCGAGAAGGTACAGCATGTCAGGAAGACCCCTCGGATTATGCTGTCCGCCTTCGGAACCACCTGTCATCTGTCCGTCCAGTGCCTGCCACTAATCACTCCAGGACGAAGTATTTCGTACACAATAACCTCGACAAGTGTACCCACATATTCCTGCGGGACGACACCGTGAGACGTTCTCTCCAGCCGCCGTACATGGGACCCTACCCCGTTGTCCAACGAGATGGCAAGACTATGACCATCCTGCAACGAGGAGTGAAAGTACGAGTGAGTTTGGACAGGGTCAAACCGGCCTATACCCTGAGGGAAAATGACATGTCTGCCAAAATTTTGAAACCTTCGACTCCGGATCAACCAATCATTCCGTGTCAAGTGCCACCCTCCAATAAAGAAGACACACCGTACAAGACGCGCTCAGGTCGCGTCGTCAAATTTAAACCCCCCTGACTTCCTGTCTCCGTGGGGGGCTCCTGTGGGAACACATGTTACGTTGCCTAGCAACAGTTTTTGTTGAAAGAAAGGTTTTGTTTTGAGTAGTTGGGAGAATAGATTAGATTGACCTGTTACATCTTGTGACTCAATAAATGAAGTTTCCTGTAATAGTCGTCTTGTTATTCCCTCTCCCAAAAATGAAACCTGGTAGTTGAATGAAGGAGTCTCAAGTCTCAGTAATTTCCCCAAGGGCGGTCGTCATATCCGCAGTCCTCGGATATTTCCAATATTTACTAAATATTTTATTACACTACCGTCTACTCAAAGTCATAAAGTATTCCATATATCCCATGTAAACACGGTCTTCTTATTGCAAAATATATAGTGAGGTATTAAAATAATTTTCACTTATTTGAGAGCCATGGACTGAATCGTGTTTCCTTTTCCTTAATGTTTTGTCTCAGTTTTCCTTCAAATATTTTATAGTTAAAATATTTGCACAAAGTGGCTTTACTTTTTACTATATCCTAAATAAACGTTAAAAACAATTTAACGTTACTTTAGTCAATAATGTAAATAAAAATTGAAAATCCCTGTATTCAAAAATGTTATTTTTAAGCAAACTCAGTTTTGCTTAGAATTAAAACGACAGTTCATGCTACCCTTTTTATCCTACTTTTAACGTTTAACCTCATTAAGGACGTAACAAGATAAATAATGCAATTATTTCATTATCTAGTAATATAGTAGCAGTGCGGAAGAGTGATATCATTATTGCATTCAAGAAATCGACAGAATGTTGATATTTATCAATATTTACGTCATGAATGGAGCGGTGTATTTGGCCCGGCGACGGTCGGTGTGTTGGTGTGGTGATAGAGGGAGAATATTGAAGTAGTAATGGAACTTTGAGAGGTAATTACCCCAGCTCATGCGCACTTAGACTTGATTGAGACGTCGTAGAGAGAGGGGGCAATAACTGTTTGATGTTATCGAGTCTTTATTCTTATCTTGTATGTCAATACTGTATTCAAGAAACTCTACTATTACTATTTATTTACTTCTTGTACTTTCTAGTGATGTAAGCATGAAATTGTTATTATAATTTCATATCATAACTAATTATAATATTATGTAAAAGTCGTTTCCTAATTTATTCAAATAATCTTTCTTTGTAAAAATGAATCCCTCTAATCACGGCAGAGATTTTATTTTTATTTCATTTTATTGTTATTGTCAGGAGAAGGTTCTTATGAAATAAAAAATTAAGCAAATCCCACAGGGCTCCGCCCTACACGTCTCACTTCAAAGTTCCAATGTGATTCTTATGGAAGCAACATTCTTGTATTGGAACATATTATTACATTTAGGAATATTAATGATACAAAGAGTTATTTACATTTAAAGTGTTGAAGGGAGATCGGAAAAAAAAAAAAAAAAAAAAAAAAAAACTAGAGGATATTATAGACTTGCGGCGAGTGAGCGGAGCAAACGAGATGAAACTGACGGCAACTGAGCGTAGAGATCGAACCTGAAGGGCAAAACTTCCTCTGGTTGGCATTGCAGAGCATGACGTGTAAGCTAGTTTAATAGACTATAAAACGTATTTTAAGTACAACATGTTCATAATTATAACGTTTTAACATGGTTACAGATAAATATAATACTCATAAATTTTCCTTCTTTGAATTTGGTTTGTTATTTATTTGTTTTACTATGAATATGTATATTTGTTGAAACAAATCTTGAAATTTGAAATTGCTAATTATTGTAAATGAATGTCTTTAAAAATTATAAAGTTTAAATTTATATACGGAATATTATTTACTTAAAAAACACCACTTTTCAAGGAATGATATTTTTTATTTAAATAACAGTGCATATTTTTTTTATCAAAAAGTAATAAAGGGATTATATTTAAATATTTTAAATATTTAGGTGTTTTAACAATCATTTTAATTGTTCATTATAATTCAGAAAAGTATTAGTGAAGTAATCTAAGGAGCTAATTGCTGCCGAGTTTCCACTTATATATTCATTATCTCTCGCTCTAATTATAACCATCCCACACGATTGCAATGTTGGAAATTATCGTATTACTAAAATTGTCACTGTTGTTAAATAAGTTCAATGGCTATATACGTGTTGTCATGTCTAAATATTTAATATATGTTTACTTTAGGGGCTATAATTTCCAACACAGAGAATCTTTTTTAGAACCAAACAAGGTTAACCTTTTAAAGTCAAATTAGTTATTTTAACTAGTTTTTCTAGTTATTTTAACTAGAACATCTGTTTTTTATTCGGGTTTTCTTTTAAAAACCACTTCTTCTAAGCTAAATATTCCAGTAAAGCAATCTCACTCGTACAGTTAATTTTTGTAAATTTATCATTGTAATTATCATTTTTTGTGATTATCATTTTAGTTGCCTGTAAAGCATCTTTCTTGGCTATTTCGTATATCTTTGTATTTGTGATTTCTATCGATATACCGACGATTTCACTATAGTTATACCAACTAAAATCTCTGATGCTTATTATTATATTTAAATTTAAATGGCTGTGATGTGGCAGGTATAAAGATTTCACTATAGTTGAACCACCTACAATCTCATATACATATCTTTGGATACTTTTAAAATGTGTCTTGTGAGATTTGATTAAGTTAACTGAAATCCGAAATAACAATGTGGTGGCAGCCAAACAAGATAACCCAATTATAAAGTTATGCCTTTGGTGAATCGATGCCGAGTAGCAGCTTACCTGCTGGCTCAAAATATCAAATAAACTGTCAATTTACTATCGATTATCCGAATTGTTTACTTTTTAGTTATAACTACTGTACTTATCGAAACCTTTATTTTGTACAAGTATTGATTATAACTAAATATTTGATTAAATTAATTGTGAGGAGGCCTACATTATAATCAGGCTTAACTGAAATAAAATCACATTAAATACTGGAATATACAGTCCTGCTAAAAATATTTTAAAATTTTTACTTTCACACCAACTTTTTATATTGAGGTTTTTATTTACCACCAGCAAAATATGCCGAAATTACTAAATAATATTTTATATTTGGATTTTGTATAAAGCATAATAATATTTCACGAGCAAGAGGAGGATGTAAACATGTTTGGAAATTAGAAAATAAACTATAGTTCGTTATCAAAAGTTAAGATATGTGAATGAATTAAATCATTGAAGGTATATAAAGGTGAATAGAGCCTTTACTCTTAAAGCATTATGAAATATAAAATGCTGAATTTTCAAGTACGTTTCATCATAATTTTTTTATTGTAATGCAATCCTTAAACGACTTATATTACAAAACTAAGTTTACAATACTTGTAAGATAATATAGAATTTGGAAGGCCTTGCTGCTAGACAAGTCAAAGTTTAAATGATAGAAATAATGAAGGGAATTTAATACTTTCGGCCAGCCAGCCAAAATCATTGTCATCCAAGGAATTGAAAACCCCTTGTAAACAATGTTTGGTTTTAATATTTATTTGCTTCTTTAATATCATACAATAGTACAATGGAAAATTATGTTCGCTTGACTTGAGTAAAAGTAATAGAAACAATATCAAAATATTTATTTAAATAAAGGTAAAAGATTCTCAAAAAATTATGTTTTATACTGAAATAGCCTACGAGTTACTTAAATATTATTATAAAAATAGTAAGCTACTAATAGTTCATTTCAATCTTTTCGCCTCGTGACAGTTATTTTTTATATAGTGTTTAAAGTTACCTGCAACCATAGATTGTCAATTGTTTTATTCCTCCGTCGATTATTTTTGCTTGCCTATTTACGACTCGTATGAAAAATTGGAGTGCCCTAAATAAACAGGTACATGTTAAGGTTACCAGTTGAATCAACAGTTTTTACAACATAATTGGTGTGGTTGTTTGTGCAAGTGGTGGCCACAGATTAGCTGCTGCTCAAACACCGGCTGATCTCAAGGGACAAACACGCCACAGCCCTAACCCGCTCCGGGCGCTCCGTGGATATTTTATAACGTTACATGATCAAAGCGTATATTGTAGGCTCGACTATTATTGATCTATTAAAAGGGTTACGAATGGGGGAAAATACTTTATAGTAAAAGTATTTAGATGGTTTGAGTTATCAAATAAGAGTTTTATAGTCAATATTGCGAAATAAAAGAAGACAATCTAATTGGGCTTGGAAATGCAATACAAGAAATTAATTATAACATAACAATAGTTAATCTTGAGTAAAACTTGTTTAATTATGGCGAAAGGGCGACAAATATATTTACTCTAACTCTAATAAACAAGTATACCCCCCAGATTTTGCAACATGTTTTAAAATTTCAAAACTATATAACATACAGTATTTACTTATATTTTTTGCACACAAAATTACAACGGATGTTGATTTAATTTATTTTATTCAGTAAAAGCAAAAAAACAAGTTTTTCAGTATAATAATTGGCTTCATTTACTTACTAGTCTTTGCAAAACTAAAAAGCAAACATTCACAAATAATGTCTATAGCATTATTAAAGTTTAACTATTAGTTCTTTGATCTAAAACAACAGTTTGAAACCAAGCCTAAAAATATCTATAACTGTACAATTGAAAAATCCAATACATTTATGGCGAACGCTTCTAAATTGAAACCCAAGTTTTAACATCAACTTAAAATTAAATACTATGTTTGATATTAGTCAGCATATGAACGGTTATGAAACTTCAATTATTTTATTAATCATTTAACAACGCTTTTGCTTCAAGTCTTGAGAAAGATGTTATTTTCAGTAAAATGTTTAACCTATAACATATAAATTAATTTTAAAACTAAACAAAGCTTAAAAATCTGTTAAATTAATTACTCCAGAACCTCCGTTCTGGTGCTCTTTGTTTTGGCCCATTTGAGAGTTCACCATCCCCTAACTATCCTCTGTGGATCCGGTTGTTAACTGGAGATAGGGTCCTCAGTTGGTCTTTCACTGCTTTGGACACTCTATGTCAGTTCTCTCTCAGTCGCTTCGAGGATATCTTGTAGCAGATCGGCCTCGACATTTATCGAAAGAACGGAGGAGGGTGGTTTCGTGAGCTCCTTCATCTTGTCTGGAGGCCCGCTGGGGGACTCGATCACCTAAAAGGACCGGTTAATTATGGTCAAGTCCATCACATCTGCAGTTGTCGGAAAAATTTCCTGGATCCTCCACGATCTGTTACAGATCGTCAGCCAAATACATGGAACGAAGAACGACCACCATTTCCGAAATCTTCCGATTCAGGTCGTGGTTGCGATCCTCTTCCGTGTACTTCACTTCAGGGGCCGAGAACCTTCATGGTTGTGGATGACTCTCGATGGGGGTTCGCATCCTCCCCACCTCAATACAAAGGACGAATCGTCGGAGCTCTGCACTCTCCGAGGGACTTGAGTCCGCCGGCTTATGCATCTGTGGTTAAAAACCATATTTATAAGCCGTAGACGATAGTGCTGCATTGCAACCTCAAACCTCGGGGGTCACCTTAGAGTTTCCAATTGCTACGTCCAATGACAGTCCCGTGCCTCCTCGCCTCCGAATCTAGGTACTTTAAGCAAAGTCGTAATCGCTGTGAGTACTTTCTCCCCAAGGATTCGTAGCTACGAATTGTCCTCTCCTTAAAAAAGGCAGCAATTATATACCAATGCGCCATCCCTGCGTCATTCTGCGACTTGATGGTAACATGAACTGGGGAAAACAGTACGTCATAATCGGTTATCTTGATCTTCTTTGTCCAACCATTTTTTGGTTGGGGAATTATACAACCTCGAAACTCCGGGACTTTTCCTGACCGGTCCCTCATACGAACTAGGAAGTCTTCAAAGCTTAATTTTTTAAATAATGTTTGAATAACACAATGATACATGCAATATTTAACCTTCCAATGCACCTTTAAGGGCTTATGTTTGATGTAAATGGAAAGTTGTCTATCATAGAACCTCGCATTTCTAAAACGGAAGATAGGGTAAAAGCCAAGAATTTAGAAGTACTTACACGTGTCGACCGTCGTCTACTTGTTATCTTGTTTTGTGTTTTTAAGTTTCCTTCTTCTGATAAACATTTTTTCTTCTTCTTGGAGTGCGATCCTCTGGGTTATTCTTTTTCCCTTGGATATTTCTTTTTTCCATTTGCTTCTCTTTTAGAGGAAAAGTATCTGTGGACCAAGCATTGCCTTGGTAAACTCAAACAATTCGTTGTAGTTATGGTAATATCACTCTTAGACTGTGCGCTAATATGCCAAGAACAAAGGCTTTTTCTTTTAAGGCGATTATGTTCACTCTGCTCACTCACCTTTCAGGGTGTTTTATTGTTGGACTAAGGGTGCTACAATCTGGCATGAGTTTGTTTAAACTTTAACACGTGGATTTTACCTCTACGGTTAACAAATGATTTCATCATTGCTGTTAATTCTTTTGTTTGAAAATTTAATCGTAGTTCTACAAATAACCTGGTCGTTTTATCTTTTTACTTTACTTTTATCACTAAATAGTCATAATCAACAGTATAAAACACTATTTGAATGGCTCCCGCCACTAATGGTTTAAGCGAAAAAATCAAAATTTTATAGAAAGAGGACAAAACACAAAAACAAACCAAATTCATTAGTTATTATGTTTCTTCTTCATATATCTACAAAACAGTATAAATTTACATTATAAGAAGTAATACAACAATATCAATTGTAGGAAATACTGTATACTCTCCTCGAGGGAGTATAGTTGGCTAGTTGTTATGTAACTTAACTATTTATTCATTATATACTTTTCTCCATGCTTCTTCTTCACTCAAACTTTTTAACAAAGGCATGTAACAAGCAGTGCAACAGGAATTCGTGTTATGCCTCCCCACATTTATAACAAAGAGCGGAACGATTCTCTCTTTATCACTCACTGCAGCGATACCCACAGACCAAGCACTTAAGCACCTTAGTACCATGGTCCTCAAAAGCACAGCACCGCTGATCAATCCCACCCGGAGAAAACCAAGTTTATGAACCCTGGTGGCCTCTTCCTCAACAAGATTGAGGACCGCCATCACCAGTTGCCGCTTGTTTAGTCGGCTAATGGGGACTTAGCGTGTTGTTGTTGTTATTGGTGGATAAGGAGACCCCGGCCGAACCGTTTGAGCACGTCTGCCTCTAAAGGGATTTTTGCACAAGCCCCTGAAAGGATGGGATATAGAAGGAAGAGAAAGGGTGAGACAAGGGACCTTCCACTCATGTTCCAGTTAGGGGTTTCTATGCCCGTCGCATTCCTCACCCCCTGCTGTGGTGAACATATGTTCCAGCTAGTGTTTCTATGCCCATAGCATTTCTCCCCTCCCCCTGCTGTCTACAAAGATGGACTCATTCTTTTTTTGTTCCAGCTAGGAGTTTTGTTCGCATTAACCCCCCCGGTGTCTTGAACATGAATGGATTATGAAGGAAGGGAAATTGTCATAGTGGACAGCCAAAAGACTTACTACAGTGTCATGACAACTTCGTTTGCTGTACCCACAGTCAACTTCGCAAATAGTATAAACCAGTTTTAAAGTTATCCTGGGACAATTTGAGTGTCTCGCTGGTGCCACCGAAAACCTTGTCTATGGTCTTGAATATATACAGCCCCATGCGTAACTGACTCATTCACTCACTCACGATCTCAAAGTCCTGAAGCGACCGTTTAAGCTAGAGACTTGAAATTTGGCATGAACATTCTTAGAGATGTTTAAAATTAGGGAAATCATCAAACTACAAATTTTGAACTATTAAAGTATAAAAAATTGCTAAAAAGAGGAGGTGTCGGTAAGGAAGTACGTTAGTTCTTAAAGATGTCTCTTGGAGCGCTAATATAGTCGCTTGGTTCTCGCTTGTATTAAAATTATATTTTATTACTACACCTGCGTTCTTGATATTGATTTACCGAAGTAGTCTCCTTTATAAACAAATCGTTTTCCAACTCAACAGCAACGAAATTTGGTTGCAATGAAGGCGTGTTTCTTATTATAATTTACACACATTATAGATATTTTTAAGAGAATTTTTAAATAACTATTAAACATAACAAACTCAATTAAATGTTAGACTCTCGTTTCGTTTTCTTTTCTAGGATGCTTTTGTTTCCTTGACCTAAGTTATTTGAACAGTTATAAAATACTGATTTAAATAAAGTGAAAGGTTATAAAAAATATTGTTATACTGAAATATCCTACGAGTTAAATAACTATGATTGGATCAATGTTAAGCTGCCAACAGCTCATTTCAATTCTTTCGCCACGTGACAGTTATTTTTTATGTATTTTATGAAGAGACAGTCGATTGTCTTGCAACCTCAAACCTCGGGGGGTTGCCTTAGAGTTTCCAATTGCTAGGTCCGATGTTAGTCCCGTGCCTCTTCGCCTCCCAATCTAGGTACTTTAAGCAAAGTCGTAGTCGCTGTGAAGTACTTTGTCCCCAAGGATTCGTAGCTACGAATTGTCCTCTATTTCAAAAAGACGTCAGTAATATACCAATGCGTTACCCCAGAGTCATTCTGCGACTTGAGGGGCACATGAACTGGGAACAACAGCACGTCAGAATAGGTTATCTTGATCTTCTTTGTCCAATCCTTTCGTGGTTTGGGAATTTTACACCCTCGAGACCCCGCGACTTTTCTATCGGTCCCTCAAAAGAACCAGGAAGTCTTAAAAGCTCAAATGTTATTATTATTTTTGAATAAAACAATGATAAATTCAATGTTTAATCTTCCAATGCACCTCAAGGGCGTATAGTTGATGTAAATGGAAAGTTGTCTATCATAGAGACTCGCATTTCTAAAACGGAAGATCGGATAAAAGCCAAGGATTTTAGAACAGGGTTCTTACAGCCATATCTTGACAAAAATTCAAGGACTTTTCAAATACTTCCTAAGGACCTTCCATGGGTTTTAAGGACCACGAGAAGTAACTATATTTATATCAATTGGTTAATTGGTACAATATTTTTGCTTATAAAAAGAATAGTAGGTTTGTCCAGAATGGATAACACTGGGCATTGGTACTTACACAAGTTTCAAATTTGAAAACTCGACAATTTTAATAATTAAATAGAGGGTAAAAAATGTGTAAGTGATTAATAACATTGTTAAAGTAATGGCTCACAGTTCGTAACAAGGTGACAAATTAAGGATCGTCATTGCTTACTCCTACGTGTGAACTAGATTTTTTAACTGCAAACTAATGAGTTATTTAACTGTAAAACTTAGAAACGTGCAATTTTCACACAATGTTTAGTAAATAATCTCCTTTCAAAAGATGAGATTTTTAAAATAAAAATGTTGTGGTTTATATATAACAAACAAGTACCAGATATACCCAATAACAAAAGAAAATAATACAAATTTGTATCTAATTCGTTAATTTTGATTTAACGGTGTCAATTACAGCTGTCTAGTATGCAGCTGAAGTACCTAAATATTATATGCCTCAGTTACCTTTAAAATGGGCGTACAAGAATCTTATAAATATAAGACAATAAAAAAATTCATTGAACTCAAGGAGACAATACCAACATTCCCACAAAATTTAAGGACTTTTCAAAGCTTTCAAGACAAGGGGTTAAATTTCAAGGACTTTTAAGGACCGTAAGAACCCTGTTAGAAGTGCTTACACGTGTCGACCGTCGTCTACTTGTTTTGTGTTTTTAAGTTTCCTTCTTCTGGGAAACATTTCTTCTTCTTCTTCTTGGAGTGTGATCCTCTGGGTTATCCTTTTCTCTTGGATTCATCCTTTTTTCCTTTTTCTTTTGCTTCTCTTTTAGAGAAAAAGTATCTGTGGACCTAGCATTGCCTTGGTAAACTCAAAAAAATCTTTGTGGTCATGGTGATATCAGTCTTAGACTGTGCTCTAATATTCCAAGAACAAATGTTTTTTTTTCTTTTAAGGCGATCGTGTTCGCTCTGCTCACTCACCTTTCTGGATGATTTTTTGTTGGACTATGGGTACTACAATCTAGCATGAGTTTGTTTAAACTCGTAGATTTTACCTCGACTGTTTTGTTGCTAATTCTTTTGTTTTAATATTCAATTGCAATTCTACAAATTGCTTGGTTGTTTTCTCCATTTACTTTACTTTTGTTTCACTAAATAGTCATAATCAACATTATAAAACACCATATGAATGGCTCCCACCACTAATGTTTTGAGCGAAAAAATAACATTTTTATAGGAAGAGCACAAATCCTAAAAAAAAAAACTAAATTCATTAGTTATTATGTTTTTTCTTCATATATCTACAAAACAGTATAAATTTACATTATAAGAAGTAATACAACAATATCAATTGTAGGAAATACTGTATACTCCCCGCGCGGGAGTATAGTTGGCTAATCGTTATGTTACTTAACTATTAATTCATTATATATTTTTCTACATGCTTCTTCTTCACTCAAACTTTTTAACAAAGGCATATAACAAGCAGTACAAGAGGAATTCGTATTATGACTACTCACATTAATAACAAAAAGCGACTGATCCTTTTCCGACCACTCACTGCGGTGATGCCCACAGTCCAAGTACTTGAAGCACCTTAGTACCATGGTCCTCAAAAGCACAGCGCCGCTGATCAATTCCACCCGGAGAAAACCAAGTTTAAGAACCCTAGTGGCCTCTTCCTCAGCAGGTTCGAGGACCGCCATTAACAGTTGCCGCTTGTTGGGTCGGCTAACGGAGACTTTGCGTGTCCCACTGGTGCCACCGAAAACCTTGTCTAAGGTCTTGATGATCTCAAATGCCTCAGTGAGACAATCAAGATCCCTCACTTCAACAGAGACCCGCTTGACTGGGGTGACGTCAATCACCACCGCGACATCATGCTTTTTCCTTCTTTACTGCGTTGTGCTTAAACGCAGTCTCTTTTAACTAGTCATAGAGACACGTCCGTTGGGGCCTGGTTCGTCTTATTACTCTTACTCAGTTATTCATAATCTGCTAGTTTTTGGAGGCCAACCAAGTCCAAAAAATCGGTCCTCCGTGCATATGCCTTATACTCTGGACGCATGTTTGCATATATCCTCTCAATCTTCTCCCATTCAGTTTTTAATCCACGTATTCGGATGAGTGTATCGCCAGGGCATCATTTTTGTATGTCCTTCCTGGTCTTTGAGTTCGTCATCGAATTTCGTCATCCATTTTGAGTTCGTATCCTACAGGCTAAAACTGCCTCTCTTAAAATCCTCGAAATTTTCCAAGTCTCTTGGTTCATTCGGGTACTTAAGAAGTGCCCAATCTTTGAATATTTCGGGCAGAGCCCTAAGTATATCATCCGACATCACATCGTAGGATTCGAACAATTCCGTCAAACTTTCTATAAATGATATAGCTTCCCTTTCACCATGTAGGTTCACTTCCTAACTAAGCCACAGATATCGGAGGTTATTATTCTTCTGCCAGGGGTTTCCTGTGTCCTTGGCAAATTGTCACTCACTAGTATTACTGACCGACTCCTGAGTTTGTCAACTGTCTACCTTCTGTTGTTAAGCCATTGGATGGAAGATCCAGCTGTAATTGAGATTTCACCTGCTTGTAACCTAACCCAATTTTTCGGGGTGTGGAATCAGTAGGTCCCCTTTCAAAGCTCCCTTGAGCTAATGGCGGTAGCAACAAAAGTAACAAAGTTGAAGTGATCATCGGCCTCGTAGTCGTAAATAACAGTGTTATTGATGTTGTCATGTCTGTCGTCCGAGCAGCTGCAGCCTGCGCGTATGTAGTTACTTATGTGGCGGTAATGGTCCTCGTCCGTACGTCTGTTCTCTCTGGCTGGGGTTGCTGATAATAAGTCTTTAAATCTATAGGAGGGCTCACAACGTACATGCTTTCTGTTGCCGTGAGTAGTTTTAATGACTGACCTACAACGTGGGCAGTGTCTGGTCCCACGTGTTTGTAACAACCACTTTGGTCCAGCATTACGAAAAAGGTGCGAAAATTGACAAACATTAAAATAAACGGGGAGTCGAACAAATGGCGTTGCTAGGATCAAGGTATGGTTCCTGGGTCCAGCACAACAAAAAAGGCTTTAGAAAATTGATAAATGTAAAAATAACGGTTGATCGATCAAACCGTGCTGCTTTTAGTACAATCAAACGGTCCAGCCGTTAATGTTTTGAATACAGAAATAAACTAAAGTAATTCACATAATTATGATATTCATTTATTCTCAATTAATGAAATAAGTAAATATTTAAGGATCTCATTTTTTGCTCGTTACAAAGTTTCCGGGGGAACAAAGCCTGGAAAAGTTGTGGGTGTATGGGGCATGGCTCAGGCTAGTGCCACACAACGTAAGTAAAAAGGATACTTACCCCCTTCCTTAAAAAATACTAATGATTTTGTGTAAATTTATGAATATGATAAAACTATTAGTCAGTTTTAAATATTAAGTTTAAAAATTAAAAGGTGATTACATCCATCCATCTCCGGAAAAAACTCCTAAAACTATCAAAAAGATCGTCAAAAAATACCTTTAATATAGCGACAGGATTATAATCTTTACACACTTCTTGTTTCAAACACGTGTCACTTGAAAGCTTGCAATTCATTTATGTTTATAGGAATAAATCTGTTTCATATTCTGAAATAATATAGAACATTTAATTCAAAACTTTAAGCCTTTCAATTTTACAAAAAAATTAAATACGAGTCGAAACATATTGTTGTTTTTTCACAATTTTACCATGAATCAAATTGAACTATTTTCCCCATATTATACACGTAATATTTGTTCGGATTAAAAAACCCAAAATCCAAATTAAGACTCTTAGTAGCTAATAATATGACTTGTAATGTTCAAAATATATGAACTGGGGTTTTTACCTTAAAATCTTACTCTACAAGGCTAATTTGGATGAAAATTCAGAAAAAAGGGTTAATTGTGTAATTAACTAATAAAGGGAGTGGAATGGCTCCGAGTACATTAATTAAGCAGTGAACACCCCAGAACGTGGTAAGTAGCAGGTGGCTAGTTAAAACTGGATTGTTCCTCCGAGCTAATGCACTCCTGATGCTGTCTTTACTCACCCCCAGGGTGGCTGGAATTGATATTTTATGTCGTCTTAAAAAACTCAAACATGAATTAAGAGGAATCTGCTATTATTATCAAGATTTCCTGAATGTGATAGGAAAAAACTAGTCTTTAAACATTTATATAAAAAGGATAGAACAAGTTAATATAACCCAAAAGGAAAGATAATAAATATATTCAAGATTAATAGAAAATAATGCCTGACAGAATCAGTTATAAACATTATTTTCAATTGTAATTTTATGATAAGAGATACCGTTGCAATATAGGTCGTTTCTGTAAGTCCTAGGATCTACATTAAAATACCACTTAAATACTTTATCTATTGAACACGAATTATGTTTAATGTCTATTCGCCTATATTACGTGTCTATAGTACCTGTACAAAACTCTATATGGGTTTCTTTCCCAGATTTTAAGTTTTGACAAAATTTAAATAACTTACATTTTATCAAATACAGTTACAATTAACAAATTAATTAAAGGAAAGAGATTTAAGAATGATTTAGAGGTCGTGTGGTTTTTCCAATCGACTTTACTCAACGTAATCCAAATATTTGTAAAATCTATAAGTGCTTTAGTGTAGGTGTCATTACATGCAGCCCTAACAAAACGGTGGGATTGAGTCCAAATATTCCAATCACCTGGTGTGGTTGACTCGGTTCCAAAGGAACTTGTACCCCTGGACAAAGTCAAATGACAATTGTGTGGAGTTAAGACCTTTTTATTACTATTTTTTTTATTTACTACGTCGCAGATTATAAATATTTTGGCAAATTACAATACACACTTGCATTTGTACTTCGGTAAGCTTAATATGAGATTTTTTTAAATATATTTGATTAAGTTGGCAGTCTCTTGTAACCTTACTATTCCTGGTCCACTTAGACTATTGTTCTGTATGTTGATTTATTAGACAAACAAATATGACGGGCTGCTACAGTACAGGAGAATGATACCTAGAATGATGTTTTGAAATAATTTTTCAACGTTGAATGTATTTATGGTAACCTATTCCTAAATAAAAAGATAAACGAAATGAGGGAGATTGATATAAATCCTATGAAACACCATTAAAACTTCCTGAACTAACATAGCATAAATGAAATCTTTTTGTACTGACTTTTAAACAGTCTATTTATAAGAAGATCCAGAAACAATACACTTGATATTACAAAATTTAATTTATGTCCTACTTAGAAATGTAACAAGCGATATATAAAAGAGAGAGTAACTGCTTTGATACACCGCTACAGCGGTAAGAGAAAGGAGGAAGGTAATTTTCAGTGCAGGGTACTAGTGAGGGATTTCTAAATTAATCTTCTTCTCTTTTCTGAACTCCGTATGCAAGTTTTGCAATTTTAAGGGGACATTTATGGAGCGACTCATTAATCCCCCCCCCTTCTTTAACAAAAAAATTATTTTTAACATATGAATAATATTTATTCAACTAAATTGTTGTAAGTTTAATTTAATTTTATTTTAAGTTTATTATTTTTTATATTTTATATTATATATGTTGATTTTATAATAATATAAGAATTAGTGAGACAAAATGTTAAACTTTATATTAATTTGCTTACGTATCTGCTGAAAAAAGATATATTATAAATTTGTTTATAATTAAATGATTTGAACAAAACTTCAAAAGATAAATTGAAATATTTATCTACCCAATTTGAGATTCACAACCCTACTATGAAATGGATCACATAAAATCACCCCACGTGGAAAAACTGAACAGTTATATCCATTAAAATTTTATACAAATCCATAAATATTGTTTAACTGTGATTTTCCTTTCACAATTTTTATAACAAACTTAATCTGTAATCAAATAGTTTTCTTAAATTTGTTTGTTTGTTTGCTTGCTTTAAAATATACATTGCAATTTTTCATTTAGAAATTCAGGATCTTAATTACTAAGGAGTTTTATGAAAATAAATAAAGTTAACCAAATTTTGAAAGAAAACTTAATTAAACATTGCTGTTGTATTGTTTCGAGTTCGACCACAGTGTATTTGGACACTAGTGTGAACTTAATCTAAATGTTAGCGGGCATTGTGGACGTGGGTTTCAGGAAGGCGGGAAGGGATTGTTTGGTCTACCGTAAGCTTGTTAGTTTGTAATTACCGACCACTGTTTTGTGTTTGTTTGTTAGCTATAACATGCTTAACTCTTAACTCAAATAAATGTCCCTATTGCGCCTCGAGTGTTTAATTGTAGTATCTGAATTATGTCTACCTACGTTTCCTCACAGTTCACATATCAGTTAGGTTACAAAACTGTATCGTGTTCAATAGCTAAATTGTTTACAGAAAAAATATATATTTTGTGACTTATTTACCCGGGTAGGTTGGTACCACTAAGTCTCTCTAAACGATTAAAATGGCCCAGGATGTTGAATCAGCATATTTGGCATGTGAATGTGATTTAAATTCAATCCTCCTACTTATTAAGAGGATTTCAGGTAAATCCCTTAAATCTCTTGTTTTTACGATGATAACGTAAGGATGAGATTTCGGACAGGACTTATATTCGTGATATCCTAGCTACAACTCACCCAAACCCTCTCATAACACTTTCCCCTCAAAATCTATCTCTAGTTTTTCGATCCTATGTTTTCCACAATAATAAAATGGGGATCAACTTCCCGACTGGATTTATACTTGTATCCGGTCATGTACCATTTACAGCCCATCATAACAGTTGTCTATAAAACAACCTTACAATTTGAAACGTCTGTAAAATAAGAGCAGTAGAAAATATATTTTTGACGGGTGTTTTTACTCACATTTTCAGTTATATTTACATTAATTTTCATTCTCTTAAGTTAATTAAATCACTGAAAAGTTCTTTCTTCGTCGGAGAAATGATTCAATTCAATAATACACATTCGTTAAGCTTTATAATATCAGCATAAATGGTCATGTAGAGACTTTTACTTGTCCATTTTAACACAACATAACCCTTAGTTTCGTAATAATTGTATTAGAAGTGACATCAAATAGTAGTTAAAAAAGATTCTATTAAGAATGCCTTTAAGCCACGACGGAGATGTAAGGTAGAACACAAGCATAGCAGTAGTGTAAAAGTGGGGCTGCTGGGACATGACGTCATCACGATGACGTCAGCAGTGATGACGTCATCAATGACGTCACGAATGACGTCACTAATGATGTCATATGACGTCACATGACGTCACATAAATGACGTCATGGTGACGTCATTACCGCTGACGTCATCATGATGACGTCACTGACGTTAATTAGGTCAAGGTCACGCAAGAATAGAAAAAAAATTTTTTTGCACTTTTGCGATTCCTCAAATTTTGTTGAGAAATTGAAATTTCTCGAGGAACCACAAAAGTGCAAAAAAATATTTTTTTTACTCCCTAGCGATCAGACTCTCGACCTAATATATCCGTCAGGGGTCATTGACCCGTCCCAGCAGCCCCACTTGAAAAAAAAATAATTTTATATTTGACTTACCCACCGAGAGACTTAGAGCCGAAGAATAATTTTCTTCAAACACCCGACATTGCGACAAACGACACGCGATCTAAACAGCACCGCGTCCGAAGACGTACTGACTTGGGTGCAGGCGGTTCCTCAGGTACCTGGCCCAGTGGTGGGGATAAGGAGGTGGTGGGGGTAAAGTGGTCAGAAGGTAGAAAAATTTAATTTTTTACAAACAACCCGTCCCAGCCGGTCCTTTACCGGATCTCCGTAACTCGGATTGGAAATATTTCCTGAGAAATATTTATTTTTTATTCTTTCTCAGGTGATGTTGGAACTTGGTCGGGAATTGGAGTCACCAACGTAACCTTACTGGCAAAAGTTAGCTCGTCTAAAAGTTTCTGAAACATTTTATCATCCATAGTGATATTTGTGTCCCTTGAGTAAAATTTTGGATTATTTTTGAAGCAACGTTTCATTTTTGTTAAAGTGGAAGTCTTGGACACCTTAACAGAATTATTTTGCTTGGCCAGCAAAAATTTTACTCTTAATAATTTTTCTCGCAAAGTTTCAGCCATAGATGTGTCTCACAGTAAGGTTTGGATAAAACTGAAACACTTAGTCCAGTGTTGTACCTTAGCTGGAAGTAGTGGGGGAACAGGGCTATAGTGGGGGTAATGCAGACTGTTGTTGACAAGTGTAGAAACAGTTTGCTGGGAACTGTCCAAGGAGCAACACGTACTGTGCAGAAAAATTAACCGAGAGACTTGTGTAAAATTTAACTCCAAGAAATATTTAATGTAAGACTAAAAGAGGTAGAGCCAAATGAAAAAATAATTTTGTAGGAGAGAGGTAGAGCCAAATGAAAAATAATTTTGTAGGAGACGGGTATGGATCAGTTTTGTAGTAAAGTTCAAAATCCACTTGTGTGGAATAAAATTAAATTGTGAGCAAAAAATATTTAGCCACACCTGCAAAATACAAGTGTATGAAAATATTAGGAGACCTGTATAGCTAAATAAAAATTAATTTTGTATCAAACAGTCTTCCAACATTTCAGTTTCTAAGTCTTAACAAGTAAGGAATAAAATATTAAATAATGAGTGGAAAATAATTTGTTAAGTAAACGTAATTGTAGCAGTGTAACAAAAATTAATTTTGTGAAAAACAGGCTAAGTTCTGTTTTGCTAAGTTTAATAAGAAGGAAAAATAAAAATTTACTCACAGAAAAGTCGAGCGGTGGCGAGGTGCGGCGTGTTTGTTGGCTTTCAATAAACTGACTTACCTTCTGTTGAGCTACAGTTGGCCAGCTGACAAATAAACCAGTCTGTTATATAAGCATTATGTAACCGTTTCTGCCGGCTGTGCCGAATCCGGCAAGCTAAAATATTATTCTATAGTACACCTGACTTGGACTGAAAATATTCTAAGTCCCAAGACCCCTCCCCCCCCCCCCCTTGGCTCCGGACGAGAAGTGCCCCCCCCCCCCCCCCCGAGGGAGGAGGAGGTGGCATAGCCCGAGGCGTTGCCATACCTTGACACGTGTTGTATAATGAGATCCGGTTAGTAATGTATTCAGGTGTGGCTCTTGGAGATTGTCCAATGCCACAAACAAGTACGTGTCGAGGTCTGGCTGTTTACGTAACCAGATCCGGTTCCCCCACTCCTGACCGGCTCAGCTTCGGTTCTCTGAGGCTTTGCTTCCTCGCAGTTGGTTTCAAACACTTCAGCTGAGTGGTTGAAGCTCTGCCCTACAGGATTCGCAATGTAATGTTGGCGCCGCATTATATTGGGAATTCTTTTAGTCTAAGGCATGGCATGTGTAGTGTTAAGAAATATTTTATTTTGCGCTTGCTGCTTCTGCTAGGTCTTGGTGTTGGATTTATTTAGTCTAAGTGTTGTGTGTTGAAAAATATTTCTTTGTACTAATCTTCACAGGTTGTCCCCAAGTAGAAATTTTTCTAAATTCGCATCTTGGAGGTACTCCTCCGTAAATTGGCAGCTTAAATGTTAGGCTTTTGAGACTTAACAGTCTCTGTAAAATAAAAATTTTTCGAGGTTCAGAACCTCAAGAATTATTTGTTACCAACAATAGCATGGCGCCTAACGAGCCCGGGGGTAGGCCCCTGGGGATCCACCCTTAGGCCTCTTTCGGTCAGGGGCGCTACTGGACCTCATCACTCTAGATGGGTGGTTGGCATCCTTTAGCACGAGGCGTCGGATCCTGACACTGACCGGTGTGCTAGGCAAAAGTCAGTACCTACGGGTTAAGACGGGATCCTCGGTCATGGTTAGCATGGCCTCTTCCAAATTATTGTAGCATGTTTCCCTTAAGGAAACTCAAAATTAAATAAATAATTTTTTATTAAATCACCTCCCCCTAAATGTTGAGATCCCCCCGATGCCTCTGACCGCCGGCGGTCTTAGGCATCGGGGGGATTTCTTTTTTAACTTTTGGATGACCTTGACCCATATTTGTGTGTGTGAATAAAATAATATTTTGTTCCACACGATATGTAGGTCAACCATGACTTAGGCGGATTTTTGCCTGAGTTCTGAGAACTCCTCAGGACTTAGAGCGAGATGCGACTAAGTGTTGGCTGTCCACACTGTGGCGGAACAAAATATTATTTGATGTTGACACATGAGTAAGGGTAGCAGGTATCCAAGAGTTAAAGTCCTAGGGGTAGGTGACCCCCCCCCCCCCCCGAGCCTCGGACGGTAAGTGAGCCCCCCCCCCCCCCCCGAAATTTTTTTTTTTGGATTTTGACCTTGACCAAAAATTTTTTGCTCCGGACGAAAACTGCGCCCCCCCCCCCCCCCGAAATTTTTTTTTGGGATTTTGACCTTGACCAAAAATCTTTTGCTCCGGACGAAAACTGCGCCCCCCCCCCCCCCCCCCGAGGGAGGTGGAGGTGGAGGTGTCTGGTACTTTTCCATTGACACGTCTGGCCATGTGTTTGCATAAGTAGATCCGGGTATTACATAACAGACTTGTTTGTCCCCACCACATAGCGCGCTGGAATATTCCAATAGGTTGCGAGCTGTTTCATTCTGCTTACAGTATCGCTACGAGTAAGTTGATCATTTTCCTGCTCCGCGCCATGCCTCGCTTCAAGAACTATCCGTCTACCACCACTGCCGTCTCGACCTCCGCTTCATTGCCACCCGCTTCGCCTGCTGTTTGTACCTCTGCCTCAATGTCTTCCGCTTCGATGCCAAGCCTGTCACCACTGCCAACCTCTATCGCCTCGGGTAAAAAAATTATTGTGGACTTGAGACCTGGATCTACAATTACTGGAAACACTTTGGTGAAAACAATTTTGACTGCTGTGACTGCGCTGACGACTGCGACGACGACAACAGTGACGAGTGTGCTGAGTGGAGCTAGGCCGAGTGTAATTTCTTTGGATTCCAGTTCTGATGAAGAAATTTTTGTGAGTCCAAAGAAGCCTCCATCACCGCCAACACCCGCATCTCCCACTGAAGAAATCCTTACATATTTCAAATCTTTCTTTGACCCAACCACTCCTGTAACTCCTATCACCCCTGTAACAAGTCCTGCTAAACCCAAACAAAAATGTATTTCCCTTCCATCCACATCTAAAGACACTCCTGTAACAAGTCCTGCTAAACCCAAACAAAAATTTATTTCCCTTCCATTGACATCTAAAGACCCTCAACTTGAAGTGGAGCAACCAAAAATTAAAGTAAGTATCCCATTGAATAAAATCAAGCCGGGTTTGCGTAAAACAATAAAGTCTAAAAAGGCGGCGGCACCGAAACGCCAGTGTACATTTGTTTGGAAAACTTTAGCGAAATTTAACCAGAAATGTGCCAGGTGGGCTGTTAGCGGTGAAGAGTTATGCCGCTATCATCTTCAACGTGACTCAGCTTCCACCCGGAACATAATAAGGCCTTTTTCGCTAAACATTGCTCCTAAAACGCAAACAAAGATTCCTATGGTTCGTTATCGAAGGCTCTATCTTGGTGATAAATACTTTTTTCGAAAACACCTTAAAGTAAAGCCTCACATCTTTTTGATGAGGCATGAGGGCAAAAATGTTCATGTGAGAGTTGCTCCCCATTTAGTAAAAGAAAAATTTATGACCATGAGAGGGTATTTGATACGAACGGTGATCATGGGTCAACGTAGGACTGTGTGGCGTTTGCAGGAGTAAATGTAAACTTTTGACTTGACAAAAGTTTTGTTTTCCAAACATTCTTTTCCAAATTACATTTTTCAAAATTATTTTCCAAAATTTATTTCTTCACCCTCTTGAAATAAGGGAGGGGGGGTATTATATAAATGAGCTATTAAAAAAAAAATAGTTCATTTATATAATATCTTAACCTGGGGATAATGTTTTTTTTTTTTATTTATAAATAAAAAATAAAAAAAAAAACATTATTCAGACACGTCCCAAACCAGTGTCCTGGACGGTGAAGAAAATTTATAACAAATTAATTTTATTAACCGAACAGATGTTTAGCAATGTGGTAAAGCAGTACATGATTATGTGACAACCGGTTTCCCCCACTACTGAAAGGTCACGTGACAACCAGTTTCCCCCACTACTACTGAATCTTACTGAGTTCCCAGCGCTACTCACTTGGTTCAGAAAAATTTATGACCATGAGAGGGTATTTGATACGAACGGTGATCATGGGTCAACGTAGGACTGTGTGGCGTTTGCAGGAGTAAATGTAAACTTTTGACTTGACAAAAGTTTTGTTTTCCAAACATTCTTTTCCAAATTACATTTTTCAAAATTATTTTCCAAAATTTATTTCTTCACCCTCTTGAAATAAGGGAGGGGGGTATTATATAAATGAGCTATTAAAAAAAAAAAATAGTTCATTTATATAATATCTTAACCTGGGGATAATGTTTTTTTTTTTTTATTTATAAATAAAAAATAAAAAAAAAAAACATTATTCAGACACGTCCCAAACCAGTGTCCTGGACGGTGAAGAAAATTTATAACAAATTAATTTTATTAACCGAACAGATGTTTAGCAATGTGGTAAAGCAGTACATGATTATGTGACAACCGGTTTCCCCCACTACTGAAAGGTCACGTGACAACCAGTTTCCCCCACTACTACTGAATCTTACTGAGTTCCCAGCGCTACTCACTTGGTTCATTCTGCTTTGTACTTTCATCCGAGCTACACATCATGAGTGAAAACACTGCAGAAGTCTCATTTGAAGCGCCCAGCAGAAAATTTCAGCCTGACCACGAGCGGGTGGTAAAAATTTTAGGAGCAAATCCATTTGTATATGCTCCAATGCTGGTTGACTACAAAAATTACTCTTCACCAGAACCTGGACCATCCAATGAAGAAGGAGGAAATATTTTAAGACATGCATTGATGGAGGGCACGGTGGAGAATAAAATAAAAAATAAGGAGTTGAAGCGGTTGGCGGACCATCAGCGCAATTACAAGGAGCGAGTGGCGATGCTCCGGTTAAAACTGGTGGTGCCAAAAGTTAAATTGCGCGCCAGTAAGCTGGACACTTTGATGGAGGCTGCGAATTATATCCAGCAGTTGGAGCGAAAAATTAAATTTTTAGAAGCTCAACTGGAAAATAAGAATTCTGAACGACTTGTTATTGCAAGTCCAGAATTTGTAGACGATGGTGGGGAGCAAATTTTGGGAATGTAAAATTATTTTATTTTGTGCGACTTGGACTTGAACATGGACTAGCTGTTTGGTATGTGGAAAAAAAAAACAGAGCGGGGGATAGAGCACTCTGTGATACTGGAATAACATATCACTTAGTGCTTTATCCCCCGCTCACAGGGTAATTTTATTTGGCCTTGACCTACTTAAAAAGAAGTGGTGGGGGTAAGTTTAACCAGGTGTAGGGTATTGAGGAGGTTGCTCAGTCTCAGTTCAGCATAGCTAAGAGACGCACCCTAGAGATGGCTCCTTTTAGTCTTGTAGAATTGTGTTTAATGAAAATTTCCGATGAAACCGAATTGTTCCGTTATGTTGTGCATCAGTCTGGTGCACCACCAAAAATTAAAAATTTAGTGAAGGAGTTTGACTTTGAAAGGAATGGCTACACAAATTATTTTGCTTATGTCTTCAGAAATGAAAATCTTAAATTTTGTAAGGAGTGTGGTTTTGCTGCTTGTGAGGACATGATGGAATTTATAGAAAACGGTGGCTATATGTTGATGACTGGAATTTGTAACATAAAAAGAAATGAAATACCACAAGAAAAGTGTGATATTTGTGCTTGTTATTTACACGATTGGCATACATACAGCAGAAACCAGGTGGAGCCTGTTGAAAGTGGTGGGGGGTAAAGTGATATAGGTGGTGAGAAGCGTCAGTTTGAGCTCATTCTTTGCAGAACACTCTAATGATCAGCATCATGGTGAGCCACTGCGTTGAATTTATATTGCTGGAGGAGGACTTGGTAGAGATTGTGGAGCTAATAGAAGACACGACAAGGAAAGGGACTATTGAAAATGTGAGATGCGAGCCTCAGGATGAGAGATCGCAAAAAATTGTTGAAGCCTTTCTGTCTACCATGTTGACTGATCAAACAACAAATTTTGAGTTTGTGAAATATTTATTTGACAATAGGGTGAATGCCAAAATGGCTATATTTTTCAAAAAATAATTTTAATTTGAGAATGACTTGGACATGGTTTGTGAGTTTTAGTTTATGGACAAATGGTGGTGGGGGTAAATAATTTACATATCTATATAAAACTCTAGTTTGTTTGCAAAGGTGAAACATTCCACTAAGATGCCTCCACTGGACAACACTAATGTGCCTTGCAGACAAATTTTCGAAATTTTACAAGACATACCAATTGAAATAACAAATGGGGAAGAGGAAGAAGAAAATGTTACAGAAGATGAAAGTTCAATGGAAGAATTGGATGAAGAAGAAAATAATTTAACAGATATTGACTTACACGCTTATGAAACATTGGACTCGTCTTCAGAAGAAGAAGAAATGGAAGATCAGAACACCCCTCAAGTTGGAGCTATATTGGACAGAATGTCATTGTGTAAAAGACTTGTATTTTGTAGTAGAAGATTATTTTTGGGGAGTAGTGATGACGAGGATAGCAGTGATGAAGTTTCACCTTTGTAAATAACTTTTTGTAAATAATTTTTTGTTTTGCATTTTACAAAAATCCCAAAAAAAATATAAAACTGTAAAAAAAAAGAAGAAAAAAGAATATGAGCGGGGGATAGAGCAGCAGATGCTCTATCCTCCGCTCAAAATAATAATTTCCGATGGCCTTGACCCACTTTTGAGAATTGATTGTGGTGGGGGAGAGCATTAGTGGTGGGGGAAACGTCATATATACGGGTAGTCAAGCCTCAGTCTCATTTGGTAAGAAAGAGGGAACGCTGGATCGGAGGTGATGGTAAGATTGACTCAATAGCAAATACTTTAACACTGCAATATGTTAACAGGTTGTCAATGGTTAGGAAATATTTTTATCTTTATACTCGCTAGTTTGTTTAAGCTTAAAATTTTAAATATATTTTGTTTTGATCAAATGCTTTTGCCAGACTTCCTACACGCTAAGACTCATATAAAGTACAGGATTAAGCTGATCTCTCGGGGAAAATACTATTCAATTGAAATCTCGGTATCCTAATTTACTTTTAAAGGCTTCGATAGGTGGACTAGAAAAATTTAATGAAACATGTCTACCACCTATCGAAGCTTTTAAAATTATTTTAAATTATCGAAGTTTTAAAATTATTTTAAATTATTATTTTAAAAGCTTCGATTGGTGGTAGACATGTTTCATCAAATTTTTCTAGTCCACCTATCGAAGCTTTCAAAAGTAAATTAGGATACCGAAATTTCAATTGAATAGTATTTCCCCGCGAGATCAGTCTTAATTCTGTACATTTTTTGAGTTTTGGCGTGTGGTAAGTGTGCCAAGAGCATTTGCTCAAACAAATATATTTAAAAGTTTTAATTTTGAACAAGTTGGGCAGTAAAAAATAAAAATATTTAACTTTTGAACCTGTTAACATATTATTGAAAGTATTTGTTAGAAAGTCGGTCTTACTACCATCTCTTATCCAGTGTTCCCTCTTTTTTACCAGATTTAAGGTGGCCTTGACCTATATATTTGTCCTAAATAGCAAATTTTAAATAAATATAATACATTTTGTTCTGCGCATGTGCAGATTTGTTCTGCGCATGCGCAGAACGGGTCTTTCCCAAAGATCACCCCCCACCACCCGCTATAAAAGGAGGTCGGCCAAGAGCGTCTCTCATTCTTTGGTGAACTTTTCTAGAGGTAACATCTAAAGACGCTAGTGGTAAAAAAGTGTTAAAATGCTTCTTTGCCATATTTGTGGGGAATTTTTCCCAGATGAAGACATTTTAGCTATACATCAAGAATTACATATGGAAGACCCGGCGAGTGAAACTGCTAACGAAATGGACATGGACTGGATTGATGACATTTTGGCTGAATTTAACCGCAACCTGGACAATTGGCAAAGTGAACTTCAAGAGATTCAACGCAGAAGACCCAGTGTTATCCAATATGGAGGTGCTGGACCGTCAGGACTTAGAAGAGGAACTGTTGCGGAACCAGAAGAAGAAGAAGAAACGGACACTGATACAGATCTAGACACGGACATGGATTTGGATATAGAAACAGAACAAGGAGGAACCAGACACTTATACACAACTGCTTTTCCCGGACGCACGGTAATACATAACAAAATAAATAATGTGCAACTAGATTTAGAAAATTTTGTAACCGAGGAAAAATCATTGATTAGTGAAACTTTAACTGAAGAATTGGCAAAATTAAATTTTATTAAATTTGGTTTAGTGTTGGACGCAAAATTTAGTAAATCTGATGGTGAAACCACACTTCGAGGTTTCATAACAAAAAACCGTACTTTGATGTTTGCCTCGGATGTAAATAAAATTGTAGACGAATGTATTGAAGAATTGTTGACAAAAATGCAGGAACATGAGGGTAGAGGGTCAGGTTGGATGTTTACATCCGTAGAGGGTTTAGATTTAAGAGTACATAAGCACGGTTACGGTATGAGGGGTAGCAGTTACATCAAGCTACCGAAGAAAATTGAACAAACTAAAGCATGTATAAATGTACAGAATGAAGATAATGAGTGTTTTAAGTATGCTATGTTATGTAAATATATTTTGCCAGAGCAGCGCCCTTGTAGAGTAAGTGGACATTATGTAAATGTAAATAATAGGTATAATTTTGTAGGACTATCTTACCCTGTAAAAATTTCTGATATTTCTAAGTTTGAGAAAAACAATCCTGGTGTTAGTGTAAATATTTTTGGTTTGGATGATGCAAATAATGTGTACCCCTTAAGGGTGACTAAAACTGAACTTAGGAACCATACTGATTTGTTATTAATAACAAAAGGTGAAATTTCACACTATGTGTACATAAAAGATTTTGAAGCTTTAGTAGGTAAACAGTTATCCAAGAGGAAATGTAAAAAAACAATTTGTAAAAGGTGCTTTTGCTTTGTAAATAAGGAGTTAAGAAGAGGAGGTGCTCAGTGGCTACAAGAACACCAAAGACTCTGTAATGAAAATTTTGAATGCAAAATTAGTTTGCCTGCACCTACTCGCTCTATTGTAAAATTTGAAAAGATTAGCCATCAATATAGGGTACCATTTGTAATTTATGCAGACTTTGAGTCTACACTGGTACCCCAAGAACATCCAGAAGGGGAAATTACCAGTAGGACGAAATACCAGCTGCATAAACCTAACAGTTTTTGTTTGCTTGTTAAATCCACACTGTCAGAAGAACATTTGAAAAATTTTGGTTTAAGTCCAACACCAATTTTGTACAGAGGTGAGGATACTGCTAAACATTTTGTAGATAACTTGTATTATATAGCTGATAAGGTTGAAGAAGTGTACAGTAATATTGTCCCTATGATTCCTCTAGATGAAGAGGAGGAAATTCAATATATTAATGCCACTAATTGTTACTTGTGTAAAAAAGAATTTACTGTTGAGAACCATAAAGTCCATGATCACGATCACCTTACTGGTTATTACAGAGGGGCTGCTTGCAATTCATGTAATATTAATTATAAACTTCCGAAATTCATTCCAGTCGTTTTGCATAACCTTAGTGGTTATGATTCACATTTTATTATTCCGGAATTGGGCAGGGATGATGGGAAAATTGATGTATTGGCCAACACTTTAGAGAATTATATTAGTTTTTCCAAGACTGTTGGCAAGATAAAGCTTCGATTCGTGGACTCTTTTCGATTCATGTCATCTAGCCTTGCCAACCTAACTAAAAATTTAAGACGACAGGATTTAAAAGAAACAAGAAAAATTGTGCCAGAAGATAAAATGGACTTGGTGCTAAAGAAAGGAGTCTTTCCTTATGATTATATTACAGGAATGGAAAAATTTGAAGAAACAAGACTACCACCTATCGAAGCGTTTAAAAGTAAATTAACTGAAACCGAAATTTCAATTGAAGATTATAATCATGCTCAGAAAGTCTGGAATGAATTAGGAATGAATACCTTGGGTGATTATTCTGACTTTTATGTAAAACTATATGTAACATTATTGTGTGACATAATGGAAGAATTTAGGAACACCTGTTTCACCGCTTACGGACTGGACCCCCTTCATTCGTTTACATCTCCCGGCTTAGCATGGCAGGCCATGCTAAAATCCACCGAGTGCAAGTTGGAGCTGTTAACCGACATTGATATGGTTTTAATGATAGAATCAGGTGTTCGAGGCGGATTAACCCAAGCTGTAACTCGACATGTGAAAGCTAATAATAAATTTCTACCAAATTATGATGAAACTAAAGATTCGATTTTTCTTGGCTATTTTGATGCGAATAATTTGTACGGTTGGGCGATGTCCAAACCCCTTCCGTATGGCGACTTTGAATGGGTAGACCCTGATTCACTTGGAAATATTATTGATATTCCCAAAGAAGGTGACACCGGCTACATCTTAGACTGCGACTTTCAGTATCCAGACCACCTACACGATCATCATTATGACTTGCCACTGTTGGCTAAAACTGAAGTATCACCGACAGGAAAATGGCCCAAATTAATGATGACATTAAACAACAAAAACCGATATGTAGCACATTATTTAGTTGTTCAGCAAGCCTTAGAATTAGGATTGATTATTACCAAAATTCATAAAGTTTTAAAATTTTCACAATCTTGTTATTTAAAACCATACATTGATTCAAACACTGCAAGGAGAGCAGCAGCAACATCAGCTTTTGAAAAAGATTTTTACAAGCTCATGAACAATGCAATATTTGGAAAAACTTTAGAAAACAAAAGGAAACACAAAATTGTAAAATTAGTAACAAACCCCAGACAGATGCAGAAACTTGTACAGAAACCGAATTTTGGAACAAGTATGATAATTAATGAAAACTTGGTAGCAGTCAGCATGAAGAAAACCAAGATAGTAATGGATAGACCGTTGTACATAGGAATGTCAATATTGGATATAAGTAAAACGCACATGTATGACTTTCATTACAACAAAATGGTTCAACATTATGGAAGAGAAAATATCGGAGTAGCCTACATGGATACGGACGCACTAATTTATTGGATCAAGACGCAAGATATGTATGAAGATCTTCGGACGTTCATACACAAGAATGATTTTGATTTTTCCGACTACCCAAGAAATCACCCGAACTTTAATGAAAATAATAAGAAAGTTTTAGGCAAATTCAAAGATGAATGCAATGGAGCAAGCATGGAAGAAATCATTGCACTAATGTCCAAATTATATTCTTTTAAAGTATATAAAGGACATCAAGAAGAAACATCTACCACCAAAAAAGCAAAAGGTGTGAAGACAAGTTATTTGAAGAAAAATGTAAACTTTGAACACTATAAAAACTGTTTATTTAACGACACCACCTTGACTGCTAAATTCAACACCATAAGGAGTGAAAAACACAAAGTGTACAGTGTTACAGAAGTGAAAAAAGCATTGTCAAACAAAGATGACAAACGTCACATTATGGAAAACCAAATTGATACTCTTCCTTTTGGCCACTACTCTCTCAACCCTATCGACAACTAACCTATTCTTCGTCCCTCTTCGTCCTTCTTCGACCTAAATTCCTTTTCCTTCCGTAAAAAAATGGGGAACACGGCAAGTCCAACGCCGTGTTCCCCATTTTTTTACATCAATTTGAATGACCTTGACCCAGTTAAATATGTGTATAATGTAATAAAAATTTATTTTTACTTCATCCATGAATGAGGAAGGATAAAATTATGGATTTGAAACAAAAAATTGTTCATGAACTTCATAAACCGGCTAGGAGGAAATTTCCCCGAAGAAATACTGTTATAAAAGGAATGAATGATCTATATCAAGCTGATTTAATCGAAATGATTCCTTATAGTAAACAAAATAAAGGATTTAAATATATATTGACTATTATCAATTGTTTTACAAAAATGGCAGATGCTTTACCGCTAAAAGATAAAACCGGCAAGAGTGTAACAAAAGCCATGGAAACTGCGATACAGAGAGACAAAAATACCATAAAACATTTACAAACCGATGATGGTAAAGAATATTTCAATAAAGAATTTTCAAATTTAATGAAGAAACACAATATAAACCATTATTCGACTAATTCAGAGGTAAAAGCATCAATCATAGAAAGATTCAATCGAACTTTAAAAGGTGCGATGTACAAGATGTTTTCAAACAGAGGATCGCACGTATGGATTGATATGTTACCAAAACTAATAAAAGATTACAATAACAAGTTCCATAGAACAATTGGTATGAAACCAAACCAAGTGACTAGGAAAAATGAAAAACTCGTATTAAAACGTATAAAAATAAATACTAAACCAAAAGTTGAAAAATTAAAGCCTAAAGTGTTTAATGTTGGTGATAAAGTGCGAATAAGCAAATACAAAGGTGTATTCAGTAAAAGATATCTGCCTAATTGGACAAATGAGGTTTTTACCGTATTTAAGGTACAACCTACAGTGCCGGAAACTTACATTTTAAAAGATAATAAAGGACAATTGCTCGAAGGAGGGTTTTATGGACATGAAATGTTAAAATCCTCAGTAGGTGATGTATATCTCGTTGAAAAGGTGTTACAACGGAAAAAAGATAAAGTTAAAGTGCGATGGTTAGGATTTAATAAGAGTGAAGATTCTTGGATACCTAAAAAGGATCTGATATAATGATGGAGCATCATTTTAGGTTGAACCTTTACAAAGGATGGAGATAATACCGCAAAAGGATAGTTTTCCTATTAATAATATTGATGAACTCACGGTGGACAATTCGGAATTAAACAGCGGCAAACATGGTGTTCTGTTACCAAACACGGTGCGTTGTCTTGTAACTGGTCCATCCAATTGTGGTAAAACAAATGTAGTATTCAATTTGATTACAAACCCAAAAGGATTGCGTTTCAATAACTTGTATGTCTTTTCCAAATCATTACAACAACCCAAATACCAATTATTAGAAAAAATATTTAATAATGTGCCAGAAGTGAAATATTACAAGTTTCATGCTAGTGAAAGCGTAATGCAACCGCATGAAGCTAAACCATTTTCAGTTTTTATATTTGATGATGTATCGTGTGAAAACCAAAACACTATCAGGAGCTATTTCGCTATGGGACGACATAACAATATAGATAGCATTTACATAGGCCAGACTTATAGTAAAATACCAAAACAATTGATAAGAGACAACGCAAATGTGTTAATTGTATTCAAACAGGATGAAACCAACTTAAAACACATATATTACGATCATGTCAATGCGGATATGTCATATGAACGGTTTAAAGACATATGTGGTAAGGCTTGGGCTGAAAATTATGGATTTTTGACAATTATGAAGGAACAACCACTAAATAACGGTCGATACAGGATAGGTTTCGATAAATTTATATTAATTCACTAACCACTATATCACACAATCATTCTTGTACAGCACGTCTTGCTACAAACATGGTTAACCAAGAAAAGTTAGTAAAGGAAATTAAATCACTTAGTGATTCTATTCGGGCTAAAAACAGAGCGTTAAAGTTAGGTATCAGCGAAAGGGAGAAATTTCTCGAATCTACTTTTAAACCTATTACAGAGCCTTTGAAACAATTGAACAAAAAATTGACTAAACCTTCTTTTCAAGGTGATATTATTGCTCCGATAACAGAATATGAAAGGGAAAGTGTAATATCAGAAGATATTAGCGATGGCGACCCGGAAGCCTCCATATTTAGTGATACAACGGCAGAAAGAGAAGAAGTATATGCTGGTAGTGAAGAAGATGTAGTATCTATAGCGAGTGAAGAAGAAAAAACAGAAGGAGAACCATCAAACATAAGCTTATTGGGTGAAAGTATTCATACAAAAGGACCTTTAGGAAGAAAATACTTGTTAAAACTGTTAATTGGAACTGATTCTACTAAAAAATACCACAGTTATGGAGCAAGAATGTCCAAAGAAGGTGTAATGATTGGTAATAGCAAATTAGATGTCGATGAACATGATAATATTCACGTAGGTGATCAAATATATAAGGGAACAAGGGGACTATTTGAATTATTATTTGAAAATAAACCTTTAAAAGCATTAGTAAAAAATGATGATTTGGAAGTGTATAGCAAAATTTTGGATCAAACTAATGCATATAAAAGAAATTATTTACCTGAAGCACCCATATATAGAAATAAATCTGTAAAATATAAAGATTTTGTTTCCAAATTAATACCAATTATAAGAAGAAAACCTGTAAAAAGAAGATTAGTAGCATCCACTTTAGATTTAAGTTCCCCAGAACCGAGAAAAAGAAGCAAATCAGTCACCGGTAAAGGATTGATGAAGAAACTATACAATACAAACGTAATTTATTACAATAATATCAATAAATTGGTAGATAGAATGAAACTAATACATGAAGCCAAAGAAGCGGGTCATACTGGATTGGAAAACGAATGGGTGGCTTTAGTGGATGAACTTAGAAACCGCGGGGTAATCTCATAAGAATGCGTTACCCCCTAAAATGCTATTCAGTTGCACCATGAGTGTCGACAAGTTTGGACGGTATTCCTCGGATGGATTATATTACGCGAATAACTTAAAAAGAGGTGCTGGTTTACCACAAACACCTGAAGGAGATTATGATATTAGTAATAAAAGGTTAAAAAACATAAAAGATCCCACGGACGAAAACGATGCAGTAAATTTAAAAATAGTAAAGGAAAAGCTATCACCAACATTAAGACTACACAATAACACATATGATGCAGAAAATCATAGAATTATCAATGTTGGTATACCAAATCAAAACGGTGATGCAATAAACAAAGGTTATTTGTCATCTGAATTAAAAAATACGTTAAAATTCAATGGAAAAACGTATAATGCTAACAATAAACGTATATCCAACGTAGATGACCCTAAAGATGAAAAAGACAGCGTGAATAGACGCTATTTACATTCCTTGATACCTGAAAAGACAAAAGATGGATTTTCTTTTTATAAATTTGTTATTAATGATATAGGTTATCCAAAAACTGAAAACGATGCTGTAAATCTAAAATATATTAAAGATCATTGTATCATACGTGATGTAGGGGTTATAGAATGTTTTAATAATTGTTTAGCAAATGTTAAAGATGGTTCGGCGCCATCAGATGGTGCAACAGTGGGTCAAATGAAAGAGACTTTAAAACAAGAGACATCTGGATCTGTAAAACAAGACCAAGTGGTATCACGGCAGGGGGATGTGTTTGTACAAGGAAATGAAAAGTTTACATTACTTGAAGAAAAGAATAAAGTTCTTGATGGACATGTATTAAGGAATAATGTTTGGGATGGTAAAGGAAAACAAATGATACATATAGCTCCCGCGTCATTGCCTGGTAATGTTGTTACTTTTGAACAGATAATACAATTAGAGCCAACTGGACATAGATGGTGGAATTGCAATAACAAACGATTAACAAGAGTTGCAGACCCTGATTATGTAGATGACGCTGTAAATATTAATTTTCTTGTTAAAGTGATAGGTAATATAATGTTTGATATGCACAATTATATTGCAAGTGGACAATATAATCAAGTTGATGAAAAAATGAGAAATTCATGGATAAAACAAGAAGTTTTTTATAAGTATTTTTTTACTAAAACAACACAACCTTAAGGATCAACATTTTAGGATCCTTTTAGTATTTAATTGATCAAAAGCATAAATAAAGTCATTTATGTTCAACTTGTCGTAGAGGTAACACATAAGTTGCGAAATTCAATTATAAAAGTGCATTATGACATTTCAATATATCAGTCCATATCGAGACACTGTAAGGAAAGGAGGCGGTATCACGTCCACAGCGGTTTCTCTGTTAAGTAAAGCTTTAAATCGAATTCCAGTAGGATCTGTCGTAAATAGAGCAATAGACGCTTTACCATACGAATTTCACATACCGGGAGGTTATCAGTATTGCGGACCAGGAACTAAATTGAAAAAACGACTGGAAAGAGGCGATCCAGGCATAAATAAGTTAGATCAGGCTTGTAAAGAACACGATATAGCATATTCCACATTTAGCGATACAAAAAATAGATCTATAGCTGATAAAAAGCTCGCGGATATAGCTTGGCAACGAGTAAAGTCTAGTGACGCTAGTATTGCAGAAAAAGCAGCGGCTTTAGCGGTAACAACAGGTATGAAGGCTAAAACAGCAGTAGGAGGTGGAAAAAGGAGAAGAAGAGTGAAAAGGAGATCAGCAAAGACAAAACATGGAGGGAATATTAGAAGAAAACGACGTTCCACCAGAAAGGGTAGCAAAAAACCAACAGTATGGTCAATGGTAAAAAACGGGGCAGGTCTATACCTAAGACCGTATCGTGCATATTAAATAAAAGAAATCAATTAGTAATACCACATAAAGCGTTAACAAATATCGAATTATTTAAATACATTTCATGTTTAAAAATACCATTTTTTCGCGGTGTCTTTATGAAAGATGCTTTACCAGTTAAAATGTGGAAAAACGAAACCGGTATTGTAAATTTAGACAATTCTGAAGGTCCTGGCACTCATTGGGTTTGTTATAAGAAATTAGGTGATAATATTTATTACTTTGATAGTTTTGGCAATTTACCACCACCTAAAGAACTCGAGCATTACTTTAAATCTGCTAAAAACATATATTACAACTATAAAAGAGAACAACCTGATAACACATTAATATGTGGCCATTTATGTTTGGAATTCCTAGCTAAAAGTATCAGTCACCATTGACATGTCATCCTATACGGTATCATTAACAGGAAAATCGTCCACTTTACGAAGTATCCTTTTTCCAGCGTTACGCTTGCAAAAAGGAAGATTTTGGGAAGCGGCACTGTTGGATTTTACAACTTACAACTCTATTCCCAATGTTACGGAAGGTAAAAATAACTTATTGCATTATTATAAAGGAAAAGATGCCAGTGGGAAGTTTACAGACTTAGAAGTTTGCAGTTTACCCACAGGTTCTTATGAAATTGATCATATTAATGAATTTTTGCAAAATAAAATGGGGAAAGACAATATAACATTAAAAGGTAATAACAATACTATGAAAGCTGAAATTAACTCAAAATATTATATAGATTTTACTCAGGAACAATCAATCGGTGAATTGTTAGGATTTCCCAAAGATAGCCCAATTTTAGAACCAAATCAAACACATTCCGGTAAACAAACTGTAACTATACTAAAAGTTAATAGTATAGATATAACTTGTAACATTATACAGGGAGCTTACAGAGATGGAGCAAATACTCATATAATACATACTTTTTACCCGAGTGTACCTCCAGGATTTAAAATTGTTGAAAAGCCACAAAACCTAGTATATCTGCCGTTGAACACCACTTTCATTTCAGACATCGTGTTGAACGTATTGGATCAAGACGGTAACTTGATAGATTTCCGAGAAGAGCCAATTACAGTTAGATTACATTTAAAATCGACACTTTAATACAAAAATCATGGGTTTATCATTTAAAAGTGGACAGCCTATGGGAAACCGCATTAGTAGCTCTTCAGCTGTGGAGGAGTTAACACGCGAGAACATTCGTTTCTTAGAAAAGATTGGTTTAAAATTAACCGATTATGGATATACTGGATATAGCGCAGGGTCCGACATTCGACGAAACACTATGGGAAAAAGAATATCACACCCACAACCCTTACACTTCATCAAAATTGAACAATAACGATGAAATTCGTATTCCTATACAACATCAAGACATTTACACACTACCATGTGAAAGTTACTTGTATATCGAAGGAAAAGTAACAAAAAAGGACGGTACTACTACTGGTACAACAGTTCCATTTATAAATAACCCTATGGCTTTCCTGTTTGATGAAATTAGATATGAAATATCAGGTGTAACAGTTGATTCCACTAAAAAAGTAGGTATTGCAACAACTTTAAAGGGGGTAACATCTATATCACCTAATGAAACCAATTTACTTCAACCGGCTGGATGGGTTTTACCTGAACATGACATAATCACTCCGAATACAAAGGGATATTTTGATTTTCATATTCCATTACGTTTGTTGCTTGGATTTGCTGAAGATTATAGAAAAATAATATTAAATGTTAAACAAGAATTAGTTTTGTTGCGATCTTCTAACGATAAAGACATTATTAAAGCTCCAGATGGTACAACGGATGCAAACCTAGAATGGAAATTAACATTAGACAAAATTGTATGGAGAGTTCCACATGTTAAATTAGCTGACGAACATAGAATGCTACTATTAAGGAAGTTAAAGGCTGATCGTGATATTGTAATTCCTTTTAGAAGTTGGGAATTCCATGAACATCCAAGCTTGCCAACTACAGATCGTCACACTTGGACTGTTAAAACATCTAATTACGTAGAACGAGCCAGGTATATTATATTTGGTTTACAAACAGATAGGAGAGACAGCATCACAAAACATGCAGGCAAATTTGATCATTGCAACTTAAAAAATATTAAAGTTTATTTGAATTCACAATTTTTCCCCTACGACAATTTAAATGTGTCATTCGCTAATAAAAAGTACAGTATATTATACGATATGTATGCGAGATTCCAAAATTCATATTACGGTAAAACAAATACACCTTTACTATCACCAGAAGAATACTTAGATGGTTACACAATAGTTGTAATTGATTGTTCTAAACAAAATGAATCAGTAAAATCATCAAGTGTTGACATAAAGATTGAAATGGAGTTTAATGCAGCTATACCTGCAAATACAACTGCATACTGTTTAATTCTACATGATAAAATTGTAACATACACACCTCTAACTGGAATTGTTAAAAATGTATTATAAAAAACCGGTTTTGTTACATTCCGCGAGTATAAAAGCGGAGCGTGCAGGCCGCTCCTGATCAGTTTGTTGCCTGACGTCGTATGGGTAGCATCATCTTCAATATGGCTTCTACAAGTGGTACAACGGAATGCAATATAGAAAAGGAAATTTCAGAATTTTTAGATATGAATGAACAGCAACACGTCACAAATCAAGAAGAAGAAGAAAAAGGTAAAAAGAAAAAATATTTGTCCAAGAGGAAAAGAAATGTGGAAGAAAATATTTCACCAAATATTTTGATGGAAGTATTTTTAAGAATTTTTTATCCAATCTCTTCAAGTTTGGATAAAAGTGTTTTAATTGGAGTTATGAAATCAACCGACTATTCACCTACAGTAATTTTAACTCACGGAACAAAAATGATTTTGTTTACAGCCAATGCTTGGGAATCTTTTATGAAACACCTCCATTTGTTAGAATGTTACTTTAATAGCAACATGTTTGGCAGGAAAACAAAAGTAGGACTATTGGATTCAGACTTGGAAATTGATATTATTAAACACAGAGGTGAACATCAAATGAGATTCAGAGATACGACCAAACATGACATAAAAATTCAACTGAACAGAGAAGAATTTTTTATTTTAACATGTGCAACTGAACCAATAACAAGATATTTAAGACAGCTAGTATTCTCCAGTTCAATTATTAAAGATTATTTAACAGACACTTTGGACAAACAACCGGATGCACCAATTTTGTATGGACCTGTGGACACTTCAATATTCAACAGAATTCCTCATGAAGTTCAAATGTGGAGACAATTGGAACAATATGTGCAAGAAAAAAATAATTTTGTAAAATCAGATGAAGAAACACATTTCAGTGATGAAAAGGATCAAAGTGATGATAATGACAACAACAAAAATGACCAGATGGAAAGTTAAATAAAGTTTTAAAATTTTTCACAACACTTTACACTTAAATTGGTAAATTTTCAATAAAAAATTCAAAATTTTGTGGGTGTAGGCCTACCGGGGATGGTGCCCACGTTAAATATACACCAACGCGCCTTCAACTGTACGGCCTGGCATAAATACATGCCTACCGTGGTGTGGAAAACAGTTGACCTTCTGACACCGTGATGGATAGACGGGTGACCTTTCAAATGGACATGGAAGAAGAAATCAAGTCCAAGCCGGGTATTATTGAATTTCAGGCGTTTCGTGGTAACGATGATCGGTTTATAATTAAAGAACTCGTATTTTACGATATAGATAAAAATATTCCTTACACATTTTTATTTAAACCACCATGCTCTTTTTCTTCACTAACCACCAAAGCCGCAACAACAAACCGATGGACTTGGAAATATTTTCATCACATCGATTGGTATGACGGTTTTACCAGTTATTCAGACTTGTATCATATTATGCATCAATTTTCAAACAGATTTACTAATATTTACACAAAAGGACTTGAAAAGAAAAGATGGATAGAACAATTTACATCTACTCCAGTTAAAGATGTGCAAATTAATAAAAATTTTAAATTTATTGCTGAAAACATTTGTATTTGCACACAAAGTATGGAACATGAAAGGGACAGGCACTGTGCGTTAAAAAACGCTTTAAAATTAGCAACTTACCTGCAAGATGGAGAAATCGGTGATGGTGGTGGGGGTAACGGCGATTATAAAAGCGAGGAGCAGACCGAGACCTGGCACGAGTATTACTCGAGATTCCGAGACGACAACATCTCAGAGCAAGAAGACAGCGAGGACCTCTAGAGCAACCATGGCATCCAACCAGTTTCTGCAGTCTTTGGTAGAACAATTCAACGCCCACTCCAAGTCTACAATTTTGCCGGTAAAAAAATGTTCTGAACTCAAGGATGAAAAACATTATATTATACATGCACTGAAGAAAATGGAAACTACTGTCGGCGAAGCAATCTGCTGCAGTCTCAGCGAAGCACCATATACTCCGGGGGATGAAGCAAAATTCCAAATTTACCTTCCGAAGAGATTTGTCCACCTACTACAAAATGAAGATCTACGCTCCATTCAACCGGGATGTCTCTACTTGGTGTCCCACGGATGCAGCGGCAGCAACTCCACCGAGCTTACCATCCACATCGCAGACAAGCAGCAGTGTTAAAAAATAAATAATTTTTTCTTTCTTGTATCTGTTTGTATTTTTTAACTATATATATTTTTGTCATGTAATCTTGTTTGTACTGTTTTAAATAAAGATAAAAAAAAAAAAACACAAAAAAAGGCAACATATCAATATGTGAAACAAAAAAAATTTTCACATATTGATATGTTGCCTTTTTTTTAAAAGCTCTGGGGTGACCTTGACCTTTGACCTTTGCACAAATTAAACATAAATTTTTTTCAAACAGCAATGTGTGTGTGTGTGTGTGTGTGTGTGTGTGTGTGTGTGTGTGTGTGTGTGTGTGTGTGTGTGTGTGTGTGTGTGTGTTTTCCCCCACCATTTCAGGTTACCAGCATACAGACTGTAAAGAAGTTCAGTTTGATTGCAACTGTCAAACGATGAGCACCCTATTTGAGCTTTGTGTAAGAAAAATTATTGAAGATCAACAGCTATTTAGCCATACTTTACGATCCAACGCTCCTCAACAAATTAAAATTTTTATCAAACAGTACAAGCTAGACAACAGAGGTTACAACACTTTTGGTTGGTACAAGTTTGGTGATGGTACAAAATTTTGTCGAAGTTGTGGAAGGGCCGCTGTATCCAACCCGGCACAATTCCTACAAGATGATGGATGTTTACAATATGGTCATGTGGCTCCAGTTTTAAGTTACCATACACCTAAAGAACTTTGCGCCATTTGTTCAATCAATATGTTTAGTTGGCAAAAATTTAACCACCTCTCATCAGACAGCGTGTAAACAACTTCCCCCCACCACTATTTCATACTACCTTCAAACGACCATGCTAATATTCATTCCGCCTTTGGACATCATACGGAAAACATCAAGATGGCTCTGACTGTAAAATGTGAAAATTATGAAGAAGTATTTGTAAGAAATCTGCAAGAATTAAACGAAATTGTTCAAGAATTTAAATCACTAATCGAACAGGGATACCGATTGAACATGCAAATTTTTGCTTGCAACACAAAATGCCCTCATGTCCCCAGGGATGATGAGCCGCCTAGGTCACCATCATCAACTTCTTCAGCCTACTCCTCTAGATCATCCATGAAGACTCAAGCCAGTCCAAACTTGGAATATTTCTCCTGACTAATATTTATATTTTGTATCCTCATTGTACTTCAATATGCATATTTTTGTATTGTAATAAAGGAATGATAAAATAAAAACAAAATAAAAAAACCTATCTTGCTACAGTATTGTAGCAAGATAGAATTTTTTTAAAACACAAATTGGATGACCTTGAACATGTTCTAACATGTTCAGGTTTTCCCCCACCACTTTTCCTATTGGATACCTGAGAGGCAGCACCAATGTGTTTCATTACATCTTTATCTTTCAAGCTGCAATCATGGATGTTCCACCACCAATATATGAGGCCGATGAAGCGGAAAGCCTGGGGAGGAGGAGATGCCA